>CM060892.1:94137326-94737326 GCA_030762935.1 Hymenopus coronatus
TCATTTTAAAGTTCTGCAAAGCGCTTATCGCATGTCTATTAATCACTTCTTTTTTTTTTTTTGACGATAGCCAATAATGGAAATATTTATGCGAAAATAAAATTAATCACCGTAAGCTTATCAAGAGCGTATCAAGATCGACCCAGCGCGGTCGCCTCTGCCAACTGATAATCGACGAGTTACGCGTGATATTGTTGACCAAGCGGTAAACAATTCGCATGGCTGCCCACACCGAAATAGTTATATTCAAATACTCGCGAATTAAATCGTAAGTTAATGCTCACAATTAAAGGGAAGTAATGACGCTAATATTTAAATAGTAAAACACAACTGTAAAATAATATATTGCACGTCTGCTGGGAGAAAAAAAAAAAAATAAATACATAGGATTAATTTGAGGATTAGATATATTTTATTAATATCTGCAATAAATATGCAAAATGGACAGAGCCCAGACATTTTAGCTTTCCAAGCACGGTATCATGAGTAAAAATTAAACAAAAAACACTATTGTCGACAACATTTATGTTGCAAGAGTGCAAGGTATTTTTTTTTTTTTTAATCGAGTGTGGATTTTATGAAAGGCGGCTAGTCGGGGGGGGGGAGACTTTGCACATGTATACTAAAATATTTTTGCATAGCAGTGCGAAATTAAAATAAATATTAGGAAAGAGTTACAATTTTCAAGGACTTGTACTATAGAATTGTTTATATGACCATATATGTTTAAATAATAGCCGGAAATATTTGAATAACGGTGGCCATGACAATTCTGCAGCCTGAGAACAATGTATTTTGTTTCGTTACTTGTTTCAATTAGCATCGAATAATTAAAAAACATAGCTCATTTAGAACATTTTGTAATATGCAGTTATAGTTCAGCAAAATAGATGTAGCAAAACGCTATAGGAAACATTTTACCTAATAAATATAAGGTATTCTTAATTCACAATATCGTATTTTTAAATAATGGTGTTTGAAAGAAAATGTGCATGCTTACAAGAAAATGTTCTTCTTGCATATATTTTAAAATCTTCTATTATATTTGCGTTGAAAATGATTGTTAATTTATTTTTAAAAATATCTGATATGTTTCATTCATATGCCTTTCTCTACATCTGTGACAAATTATTGTTGAAAAGCTTATTCTTGTACCAACTTCATGATAATCGAGATAAACACTAGCAGAAATGGTCTTATTACTGCTTCCTTTTAAGTTGAAGGGAAATAAGGCATACACTAGGCTAAAGCGACAGTTAAATGTTTTAAAAGCTATTTGTCACGTAGTTGAGATCGTTTCTTTGCATGGCCAAGAGTTTAGAAATTCCCGTATGAGAAAAGTTGAAGTATTTTAAAACTAAAGCCAATAATAGGGAATGTCTCGGAAATGGTCAACTCCACGAAAAAAAAAACAAAAAAAAAAAAAAAAAAAAAACTGTAGGTTACATAAATGTGCCTTAACCAGATCCACATTTTTTTGTGTGGTAAGTTTTTATCTATTGCGTCTTACGGTTTAAAGTTATGCAAAATTCATCCACAATAAAGAGGTCTTCAGAGGGTATTTCCAGACAATTCAAGATATACATTTTATTTGTGATGCAAGTGTCCTTATTATACTGCATTTTAATAAAATCGTTATCCATTTTTGAGACAAACAAAATTTTAGAAACATTTTCCATGGAAAGCATAGTTTGGGGTGGGGGCAATTTTCTCAAAATCTGTCCTACTCTCGGGAGATACTAAACTTAAATACCAAGTTTACACGCACAGACATATACGAACCTTTTTTTTTGTACAGAGGACCCTAAAACGTGCATTTACCGAGAAACCTCGGTATCCAATTTGTGGGTACCTTTGTACCATGTACATCGTAGAAATAATAATTTCAATATTTAATAAACACCGTGTGTCACATTGAATTTTCATGATAGTGCGTAAAGTTACCATTTGCTACTTTTACGCTTACGTGTTACAAAACTTCACTTCAGCACCGACAACCCAGACAACTTCAATTTTACGCACTGTCGTGCAAAAAACAAATTACGTGCTTCGATCCAACTGCAGAAACTGTAATACTCTCTCTCTGAATCTAACCTCAAGGAAATTGCACGATACAAAATAATTTAATAACAGTTTATTGAGAATGAGCTATTTTTAAAACTATTTGCAAAATTTATATTGGTAGTTTTGACTGCTCGGTCTTACACGACCATACATAATTTTACAGTTACGTCATTCTTCCAACATTATACAACAATTATTTTAACAATAACACAGAAATTTACATGTTTACACTTTATGAAACAAATTAATATTCTAACTCTTTATGATACGAGTTATTTAGCTACATATGCCGTTCTTCCTCTGATTCGCAAACAGGTATTTATATCCCTTTCACCGGCACCACAACTACAGCGATTTGAATAACCATGATCGTTAGTGCCTTATGAAGAGGAATGGCCATCCTTCAAAGCGAGTTCGAGTCCCACCGACTGCAGTCAAATGTGTCTGTGGTAAAGGACGAGGGGGGCCCAATTAAAGTAACCCATGTGATGATACTCTCGGATGGTGACGGGGCTACATTTGACTGCAGTTGCACGTATTTTGCTATTTTTTATTAAAAAACTACAGTTTTATTGCAAAAATATTATTAATTTTACGATATAAAACAGCTATAAATAACCTAATTTTATTGTTGAAGTTAGTGTAATACGAAATTAGAAAAGAAGTCCACTAAAAATATTAAAAGCTGTGATTAATCATCTAGGTTGCATATTTGCAACACCATGCAATAAAGGGATAACTGCAGAGTTTTTATCTTGTCTGGTTGGTTCATGGCACTAGAGAAACCCGAGATGCTGGCTTGTCTACTCTTGGAGTACAGTGGTCAGTCCACAATAATGTTCTGGATTGTTAATGGTGTGTTGCAGTTGGTACAGGTTGGGGGCTGGTATTTATTTAGAAGAAAAGAGTATGTCAGTTTGCAGTGATCAATAATTAGACGGGACATGGTTATTTGATTACGCCTTTTAAATTTTTGAAGGATTTGGAAATAGATAGTACAGCCTAAACGAGCTTCATGAAGTTTGCTATCAGATGAAAGCCACTCTATTTTCCATTCTGCATATGTAGGCTCGTTTAATAAAGATGCGAGGAGGCTATAGAGGGATCACTTACTGGATATCTGGATGCTTCTTTAGCATTTTGACCGAGTGATTTTGTTGTAACAAAATTATGTTTTTTGGCAGCTTACATAGGAGGTCACGCAAATTAAGCAATATGGCTGTGTTATATTATTTTTAATATACTAGAATCTAAATGTACTTATTTCATTGGCGTTTACGGACACTTTGGCCACGCCGTGGCCGAGTGGTCAGACCACTCGCCTCTCACCTAGACGGCCCGGGTTCGATCCTAAGCGACCGCATGTGAGATTTGTGATGGACAAAGCGGCGCAGGGGCGGGTTTTCTCCGGTTTCCCCCGCCATCTCATTCCACCGGGGCTCTATCTTCATGTAGGATCAGTGTCATCGCCTGCAGTGCCAGAGCACAAAAAAAAATACAAACACTGATTTCTAGTTCTGATAAGATTATGGTGTTTCCGTTTTCAATTATTTATTACGCTTCTCATCCTTTCTGATTACTATGAGAGCAGCAACTCATCTGTTTTTCATCAATTGTATAGTGCAACTGCCGGTCTCCGTGGCCGCGCTCGACAAGTGCCTAGCTTAGGTGATTCGTGGCGTAGGGGATCGTGGGTTCGAGTCCCGCCTTCGGCATGGGTGTTTGTGTGTAAAAGTGCATATATATGAATAAATAAAAATAAAACGATAAACAAAGAAAATGTAGTAAACTGGGTAAAAGAGGAAAAAACAGGAATACAGCGCCGCAGTCCTGTATTTTTTAGAAAAAAATAAAAAATATATACGCAAACAGCATTTGCTAGATATCGTATGACACACAGACACACACACACACACACACACACACACACACACACACAATCTTGCAGAATTTACTTCCTCTGCTAAATGTGTACACAGAAACATGTTAATGAACAAAGCCAGTTTTGTGGCCCGAGAAGGCTAAGGAAGCTGCTAGTGAAAACCTTCAACTTGTACCGCAATTATTCTGCGAACGTGTATACTTCCGGCCAATTATTCTGTCGCAGCTGCTCATTCTGACCCGCATTATCTACTTTGTTGCAATATTAGCCAGGTGCAGAGAAGTATTTTGTTTCCTTTTTCAAAAAAACTGAACAATGACCTGAGGCATTATAAAATAAACGTGATGCATCTAATGACTGATGATAACATGCGCACCCAGCTGCCTCAACTAGCTGCGACGAACAAGAAGAAGAGCAATCACGCAAACGCATGAATTTTCAAAAGCACATGCTTCTTCAGAGCTTTCCTGCTGTAGTACGAAGTGCTATTTTTATATTGTGCAATATATAGTAACAGAATCAATAAGATATTTTGTACAACACTAATGCGTTTTAAGTATTAGAAGGGTTTGTGGGAATTCCTTCAAGAAAATCCTTGATAAAATCGGGAGCGTAATAGTGTATTAGGAAAATGTCCGGTAAATGCATCATTGGACGGCGAAATGTTTGAAAATAGGAGACGAAGTTAAGTATGTTCTACTTCCAAGACTCTCCGGAGCAAGTAACGCAAGTAAGACGTGCATTTCACCCAAAAATTCAAAACTGAAATATCACCGGAAATACATGTTTTAGATTGCCCTGAATACAAAAAAAAAAAAAATATTTTCAGAGAGAGACCCGTGTATATACGTGTGAACACGATAACTCAAATACGAAAATTCAGCAAATTAATAAACTTAGTATTTAAGTTTAGTTTCTTCCAGAATGCGACACGAAGATATCGAGACAAAATAGCTCAACCAAAATTACCCCTTATACAGAAAAAAATTCTAAAATTTTGATTTTCTCAAAAATGGCTCTAAAGATTTTGATTAAAATATCGTGTATTCAAGATGTTTACATAGCAAATAAAACTGGGAATAGCCTCTGAAGTCCTCTTCATTTTGGGTAAATTTTGCATAACTGGTAAACCATAAGAGATAGAAAAAAAAACTTTCTCCAAAAAAATGCAGATTTCGTCAAAACGCACAATTTATTTCTTTTATATTTTTGTTGTGCAGGTAACCGTATCCGAGATATCCCATGTTATAGGTGTCATTTTAAAACATTTGTACTTTTCTCAGAAAGGAAATCGCTCACGTTTCTTCTGTCCATGCAAATAAGCGAATAGCAACGACAATTGCATAGCGACAGCTTTTAAAATTTTGTCTATCGTTTTAGCACAGATAAAAAATTAATATTAGTAGAAAGAAGAATAATATTTGAGAAGTTAGTTTGTAGAACAGCTAAAGAAAGTCATGCGAGTTAAATACATCAGATGTTTTTAAGAAGGGTTGCTAGTCTTACACTGTAAATACGAAATCTGGAAATCAGGAACTTGGAAATAAATTAAACTTGAATGAAAAAATCAGTGCAAATAAAACTGGCATGCTTAAATATTACAACGTGACGATAATACAATAAGTAAACATATCCCAAGTTATACACAGAAGTCTTTAGAGATGATGACCGTCCTAGATGGATGGATACTGAATGTTGATTTATCGCATGTATGTTGCGTGCTATTTTTTTCCACTATAGTGGATAAAATAAAAATAGCACACCTATGGGAAAACAAAAGCGCTCACTAATAGTTGTTTACAATGTGGTTTTAAATATGGTCATTAACATTAGTACATAGGTCTTCGATAAATGGCTGGAACTTGAAACGTATCGAACAAAATGTGCAAACAGCTTTCTGAAGAGGTTATGGAAGTCAAAATCAGGCCAGAAACACAGAAATAAAGTAACCCGTTGTGTTTACTTATTGTTAAGCGTAAAGTATGTCTGAAATTTGTGGATAACTATTATTTTTATGAGCTTAAGGCAAAGAGATGACTTTTGGAAGTTTTCCAATAGGCGGTTAAGACAGCAGTCAGAAGACAGTGGCTTGATAAAACCTTGCAGAAACATGAAGTTGCAACGTGGTCTGATTTTCTAGACCTCGTGATTTTGTGCTGCAGAGACCATGGACAACAGTAGACAGTTTGTGAGAACAACATTCATCAATTATTGAAGAAGTCTAGTTTGATTCGAATGAAGAAGCAACTGCAGTGCTTTGTCCTCTGGACTATGGGCTATATCAATTACATCCTGTAGGGCAGAAAATTGTTTTTATTTTGCCTGAAGTACTTAAGGAGAGGTAGTACTGCATTGCATTCCATTTCAACAAATTTGATACTGGAAATATTTAATTGGAAATACATTTTTAAAAACGTAAAAAAAGTGCGTCTGTGAGAGTGTACACAGCATAATTAAAAATTAGAATTCGGTTAAGTACAGGATCTGATAAAAGTTCAATGCCTTCTAATGATGAGGTTGACATTTTCAAGACATTTTCCTATTTAATTCCTTAAAATGACCAATGATCTTGATTGAAATTTCAGTTCTTTTAAGATATTTTCATAAATATAAGATGTATATATTTCATGTTTTGAGGAATAGCCTGTAAATTTCTTGTTATCATTCTATAAATTACTTTTGTTTAATTTCTGAACCGTAGGTTTTAGACAAAATCTTACTTTAAAAAATCTCAAGCGTAGCATTCACATGATTTTCTCCATACACTATTGTTACAAAGGATTATTTCTTTATCTATATCTTGGTAATCGATAAACATTAACAGGAATTGTTGTATTAGTTCCTTCTAAGTAGGAAGGAAAAAGGTAATGCACTAGGCTAAAGCGTTAATTAAAATATTTTAAAAGCAGATCGCTATGTGAAACAATTGGAATTCGGTTCCCTTTGCCGGGCCAGGAGTAAAACAAAAGAGAAATGAAAGATAGCCTCCCATTTGAGAAAAGTTTAAGTAGCTTAAAATTGAAACCAATAGCAAAGAATATTTCGGAGGCGCCATATTCCTTTTTATTGGTTTCAATTTTAAAATACTTAAAACTTTTCTCAAACGGAGTTTGTCAGTATAATTTCTTTTGTTTTACTTCTGGCAATCTAAATAGAACCGAAATTCAATCATATAAACATTTGACTCGCTTTAGCCTGGTGTATTTCCCTTATTGCGCTGCTAATCATAAGTAATAAGACCGTTTCTGTTCATATTTGCCTATATAAGCATTAAGTAGGTAGAAGAATGTGTTTTTTTTAAAAATAATTACCGAATAGGTAGAGAAAGTCATATGAATCGAAGACATATTTTGTGTTGTTTTGAAGAAAATATAAATTAAAGAATTCATTTATTTCAGTAGTGACCCTATGCTAATAAATAGTCACTAAACTGACAGCATTTTACAGTACGTTAACTAATTTATTCTTATAAATTTGTTCCAAGTAAGGGTCATTTCATTTAGCGTGTTTCAAAACGACAGCGAACTAAGAAGTGGAATTTACTGCACAGATCCAATGTGATACGAAAATATAGTTTTCAACGCTAATAGAATCACATCAACAAAACGCCGGATTAGACAATTACTTGAAACAAAGCCGCGCGCCTAGCACACGCTATCGAAGTGGCTTCGGTAGCTCCGATTCGCGTGCTTAACAGAACTGAACGAAAGAAAATGACTAAGAAAATTTGTTGGAATACATAGCCTCTAACACTCTTTTAGAGGTAGTTTAACTTTAGTGATCTTGACAATGAGGACAAGGCAAGAATACTACCAAAGAATTGTACATTTAAACCTTTTTGAAGTTTATTTTACTATATCTTGGAATAGTAAGTGAAACATCGTGTATATAACATCAAGTTCTTGTGATTTGGAATAAGTTGAGAGCTTACTAGAATGAGAATCGGGTAACATTGACGTGACAACTGCCACCCGCGGAATCGGTACCCGGCGCGACATATCCAGGTCCCGCGCGGCGGTAACACCCGGTTGTTATCGTGTATTTATGGCTTCTCAGCGAGAGAATAGACCTTGGACTGAGTGGATAGTTGCATATTCACTATGCGAGCGTGTGTACAAGTTAAAAACAGTTTTCACGTCGAAGAATTCGACATGAAAAACTAGACGAAAATTTAGGCTTAAATTCCATAACAGACTACTTCCCTGTAGGAATACAATATTGCACCTCGTGGATCATGTTAACAAAACAGGCTCTGTGAATAACAAGAAAAGACAACGAACCCATCGTGACGAAATCGGCGTTGCTTTGGAATGTAGTCCTAGGAAAGTTTTAAGTCGAATTGGGAGATACTGTGATTATGTACGCTTTAATTTGAGTAATTTCGTTGCTCTATGAGCTGATGCTCTCGAAATTCTTGTTTTCCTTAACATTTTCTGAAAGACTTTTGGAGCTGCGACATCAAAACTTCAGACTAGTTTAACCATTAACGCTATGGCTGTTATATTCGTTCGGTGTCGTTTCGAAATGTCCTCTATACAATATATTTGCAGATTATAATCATTTTCATATAATCTTTAATACAGTTATAACTTTAAGCTATTTGTTTTCTTTATATTTTCAATACGAGAATTTGACTCACACGCGCACAAACACAGTAAATTGCAACATCTTTGAATGATACAAACACGAATAGAGCCCATTGTTCCCTAATTGTCAGATAAACGCTTGAGGAAAGCATAGCCTAGTTTTATTTTATGCAACGGTCTTTCGGCACTGTGTTAGACGACTACTTGTGTGTTGTAAACAGCAATCGAGACGGGGAGAAGTAGAGGCCACTTGACATGCGGTGACTCATGGGATCAAAAATGATCATACCTGCATTAAGTTTATTTCTGGAAATACATTATATAAAATTAAAAGTATTATGAAAACAAAATTTCAATAGGATAGTTTTTGTTGAACTTATCTATACACCGGTGTCTCCTAGTTCAAATACAATGGGAAAAAATCTGGTGTTCCATTCAACAAATTGTTAAAAAGCTCATTCTTATATTCACTTCATGATAATCAAGATAAACATTAATAAAAATGATCTTATTATTTGTAAATAGAAGGAAAAAAAGCGATTACAATAGGCTAAAGCGATAGTCAAATATTTTAAAAGCTGTTACCATGTCGCTGAAAGCCCGTTTTTTTTGTTTTTTGTTTTGTTTTGTTTTGTTTTGCATGGCCAGGAGTTTACAAATTCCAGTATGAGAAGAGTTTTAAGTATTTTAAAACTGAAATCAATAACAAGAAATATCTCAGAAATGGTCAACTCCACGAGAAATATGTATATGGAATAAACTGTGTTTTAACGAGATCTACATTTTTGTATAGTCTTACAGTTTACCAGTTATGGAAAATTCAGCAGGGTTCATTAGAATAAAGATATCCTCAGAGGCTATTCCAAAAAAAATCTAATATAAATATTTTATTTGTCATGTAATTATCTTTAGTATTTTAATACAAATCGTTAAGAGCCATTTGAGAAAATCGAAAATTTAGAAATTTTTTCCATGTAAAGGGTAGTTTGGAGTGAGTAGATTTTTCTCAACATCTTCGTATCGCATCCCTGGAAGAAACTTAATTTAATTATCAAGTTTGGCATTTCACTTTTTTGTTTTTGAGTTACCGTGTTCACAGACATTGATATACGGACACACAAAAAAGTTATTTCTCTAAAAATGGGACCCTAAAACGTGTATTTAATTTACGATGAAATCTCTATGTTGAATTTTTGGCTAAACTTAATAATTTCTCTGTACACAATGTATTTATAGAGACATTAAAAATCGTATAGCCATTTGCCTTCCACTTACGTATTTGGTAACTAAATGTTCTGGTATTTACTAAGTATGCCATGCACGCTGAAAATACTACGTTAATTTTAGACTTCAACTGCATAATCTAGTGATGCTAATTCATGCTGAACGTACTTTATGTTGTTTATCGACCAAGAACATTTGTTACGTTATGCTGGTAATACACGAGTATTATTTTGCTTTAGCCATATGGCAACAAATAGGAGTATTGTTGCTTTCGCTGAAACACCTGTCACAGCTTCTACGCTTTCATTTAAAATATATATATATTTTTTTTTTTTTTTGCAATGCACTAGGCCTCATTAGCAATACATCCAATAAAAGTTTTGTTTACCTTGTTCTCAACTTGTTGGGTAGCTCCCGCAACTGCAATTCAAATACACCTGCAACAAAACAAAAGAAAACAATGAGCTATTAGTTACTGGTTCAACGTTAAGCCCTAAATTAAAACACTACCTAACGAGGCATGTTCCAAGGCGGTGAAGTATACGAAAACAAATGCTGGGGTCTCACGGTTCTGGCACAGCTCGCTAATACAAGAACATTAACAAATTACCTTGCTGTAACCGTCTTTTGTTTACCAAAGTCATTTTCCCTTCCAGAAACTCATGAATAGGCGTTATTCCTAACAAAATGTCCTAATGAAGCAATACACACCACTAAATCGAGTATTTGGCAGAATAGGAATTACGGAACGGCAATAATTAATAGTAGCTCATATGTTCTATACCTAATATTAAAACCTTAGAAACTGGTTTCGCCAATCGATGGTATAAATACTTTAACATCTTGATTTAATTGTTTTTTCACACAAGCCGTGTGTGAGACAGGACTTGGATAGGTAGAGTCAGACTAAAATGCCATAGCCGGGATTTCAACCACGGATCTTTCGGTCTCTAGCCGATTGCTCTTCCACTGAGCTACCATGGCAATATGTCAGCTCAGCATTGAATTTCTCAACTGACTCGCATGTTTCCCGGTAAACCACAAGGTGATCTCAAAATTATTTTGAGATGACAACCCCAATGGAGATTTACAATTTTGTAACAACTTTTAGTTCCAGGATCCATAGTATAGGATGTAAGGATTAATTTAGGGTGGGGGGGACTTTGTTCAAAATCTTCGTGTCCATCTTTGGAAGATACTTAATCTAAATACCAAGTTTGGTATTCAACAGTGATTTCGTTTTTGAGCTATGCTGTACACAAACACACCTTTTTCTAATTTTTTTTTCAGACTCAGGGGACCTCAACATATATTTCCGGTGAAATCTTGACATCGGTTTTTGAGTGGAAACAAATATCTTCTGTAGCTACTGTGTACATTGTATGTACTTGCGTACTAGAGAGAATAAAAATGTTTTGGACCTCAAAGCATACATTTTCGGTGAAACCTCGGTATCGAATTTTGAGTGGAATGCACTACTTTCTCTATACACTATTTACATGGTAGTGTTGAAAAAGTAAAAAAGGCGAGATTATGTGATGCGAATTCAAACTAAAATAAGAGGTCCACTTAGAATGTAAGCAAATAAATTTAACTTTGTTTCCAGAAAAATGAAACAAGTAAGTCGCTTCAATGGTTTTGTAGAACTATAAAAATATCGCAATATTCTTGCAGTAACTCGCATATCGAATTCCTCCTCTGGCTTATAAGTTTTCCTCGGGTAATTTATTTGAGCTTTCAAACTCATGTCTGCTGTAATTAATTATTCGAAGCCTTTGGTCTCGATATAATTATCACTACAAGCATACGTTAACCTCAATAAAATTACAGAAAAACTGCTATCAACACAAGTGATATCATTAGAAACAATTTTTTAGCCATTTCATGCACGCAGTTTCCTACAATGAATTAATTAAAATCTGATGTGTTCCATTCGCATGACTTTCTCTAGAATTGTTTAAAAATTGTTTGTTAAAAACCTATTCTATTTCACGCTGATTAAGATAAACATAACCAGAAATAGTCTTATTACATGCTTTCTTGTAAGTAGAACGGAGATAAGGGAATACACTAGGCTAAAGCGGTAATCAAATCTATTAAAAGCTGTTACTCTGTGATTGTAATTCATTCCTTTGCATGATCAGAAGTTGCCAAATACCCATATGAGACAAGTATTTTAAAACAAACTAATAATAAGAAATATCTAAAAAATGGTCAACTCTACGAAAAAAAATTATATCACAAATTGTGTGTTTTAACGAGGTCTACAGTTTTTATTAAGTTTTTGTATACGTCTTACGGTTTACCAGTTATGCAAAATTCATCCAGAACAGAGATCTGCAGAAGAAAATTCACGATTTGCATTTTATTTGTCATGTAAATATCTTTAATGTGCTGTATTTTAATAAAAAACGTTAAAAAGTTATTTTTTAGAAACTCCAAAATTTCGAAAGATTTTCCATATAAATGGTGGCTTGGGTGGGAAGATTTCCCACAAAATCGTCGTGTCACATCCTTGGAAGATACTAAACTTAAATACTAAGTTTGGTATTTTACTACTTTTCGTTTTTGATTCACTGTGTACACAGTCACTTGTTCTATATAGGGAGAAAAATTTAGAAAAAGATCCGTTTGTGTGTGTATCTATGTGCGTTGAATACCGGATATTGTACCTATTTAAGTTTAGCATCTTCTTCTAAGGATGCAATACGAAAATTTTCAGCAAAATTTCCCCACCCCAAACTACCTTTTAGATGAAAGATGTTTCGAAATTTTCGACTTTCTGAAATATGGCTAAAGATTTTGATTAAATGCCGTATATTAAATATGTTTTTGTGTGTATCTTGAATTTTCTGGGGATAGCCTCTAAAAACCTCTTCATTCTGGTGTCTTGTGTGTAACTGATACACCATAAGAGGTATAAAAAAATTACTACACAAAAAATATACTCATTAAAATACATAATTACATACTTCATATACACTCTCTGTAGAGTTAGCTGCTTCTAAGATATTCCATTTTTCAATTTAAACTACTTAAATTGTTTCTCAAAAGGAAGGCAAGTTTCGTTTTCTTTATTTTATTTTACTCCCGGGAATGTAAAAGAGAACCGAATTTCAATTGTTTCACATAGCGACAGCTTTTTAGATTGAATAGCTAGTTTACACCTTTATTTACCTTGTACTTAAAAGGAAGCAAGTAATAAGACCATTTCTAGTAATGTTTACCTCGATTAGCAAGAAGTAGACAAAAGAATAATTTTTTGTAGGAAGAGTTGGTTTAGAATAGATAGTCATGTGAATGGAACACGATAGATTTCTTAAAATAAATTCTATTTAAAACATTTTGTATTCCCGTACTTACGGGTAACATTATTTAGTCTTCCAACATAACCTACAAAATATGGAACTTAACACCTCACTTATCCGAAGCGAAAATTGTTCGCTTCATGTGATTTCCTCAAATTTTGAGATGGTGTAAACTATTTAGCGCGTGGATAAATCAATGTAATACAATTGTACATAAAAGCGCCCGAATGATATTGGTACGAGAGAGAAGTGAAATGCCTATTTTTATCTGCAGCAAAAAAATAAACAAATAAATAAATGAAAACAACAAATAAAAAAATAAAAAAAAAGTCTGCTATGTCCGATATAGTGGAACAAGTCGCTCTCGAATTACGATATTTGGAATACTATGGTTAAATTTTCAAATTATTCTGATCATTTCTTTTTTTAATTTTAACCACGTGCTAGGAATGGTACCTTATGACAGTCTACTAAGTATCATCAGCTGGTATAAATCATTTATTTATGTAAATGTTATAGTCAAATAAAATGCTATAGACGTCAAAGCATTCAACGTTTAAAAAAAAAACATTGTTTTTATCTTCAGTGAACAAACACCCTTTCACTTTTATAATGCATTACCTTCTATTTTTAGTCATTCGCGTATTTTTAAAATAAAACACTCTTTGAAGTTCTTTTATGTTTTATGTGCCTAATTAGAAAGGTTCAGTAAGAAAAGTGAAAAATTACATCGCGTAAAATGTGAAAAACGTTGCTTCTTAGAAATTCAGGTTTAAAAATCACATTCCATTATTGTGTGTTTCTGATATTAATATGGGGTCAAAATTCTTGTGCATAAGAAAGATAAGAATATTTGGAATGCTTATTAATAAAATTGTAAAACTAAACACTCGAAATGTTGAAGTAGGGATGGCTTGATTTTTTAAACTTCGTCTATCTTTTTATCAGCATACGAATAAGTCAAGTGCTATTGCCCTGCCCACTGTCTGAAAAAATAAATAGGGATGATCAATACCTGTTGCCATTTCCACTTCTTGTGAAATGCGTAGATTTCTTCGCGGCTCCCACACTGAAGGTTCATGATTCGATTTCGGGTTATAGTTTGCGGTTTTAACACCCCCCCCCCTTCACTTTCGACTGGCTCACCTGAAGTATTCTCAAACACCAATATGATTCGGAACCTACGGAAAAAGCTCTAGCGCTTCTCGTTAGATCGCTATATTATTGTCATCCTCAGGGACAATGGCCGCCATAAGCAGACAACTAATAAAATGGCTCTAATACCCCAGGGGGTTAGCAAAATATTTCAATGAGTTCGCCAAAATTATTTTCGATTATGGCGGGTTTCGAGGTTAGGGCTAATATTGTTTTCTTGATTTCTGCTGCATTGGCATAATAATGGAGAATGTATTACATTATTTCCACAATAAATTAATATTTACCGCGAATGCCTGATTTACTGTTATGTAACAACGTTAGGAATGCATTTGATTTCGCTACAATGGAAATATAGTCTGCCAGCTCCTTTGCGTTCTAACACTTAACGACGATACCGCAACCCCAGTAAGGAACGGTTACATGGTGGTCAGGCTTTTCAGAGATAGCCTACTGCTTTTTTCCTCATGGTAAATGCAATAAGCTGTCAGTTGTGTATCAGAACCGCTTCCGTTCACATTAAAAATGGATAAGTTGAAAAGTGGAGGTCTGAAAGAGAAACGGGGCTTAACAAAATCGCAAGTTAGTGTTGTGTTAATAGGTCATTCAGCTTCCAGTGATGTGTATCAATCCGACAAAAGTGAACCGTGTGTAAAACAAGAAGGTAGACCATAATTACATTATTGGATTTTCATATAGAGGTGACCAGGACTGTCCAAGACCACAGTGTGCTGTTAGTGGCGACATTGTTGCTAACAGTACTCTCAAACCTTCTCTACTTAAAGGCCATTTAGAAACAAAACATTCCACCCGCGTAAACAAATCTGTCGATTTGCTTACACGAAAAGCTAACAAGTGGAAAAAATTATTTAACTACTTTTATATCCGCTGCCAACAGTGACAATGAAAATGCGCTTGAAGCGTCTTATCGCGTTAGCTACAGAATTGCTAAAACTGCAGAATCTCATTCAATTGCTGAAGATTTAGTGAGGATATGTATAAATGATGTAGTGCAGTGCATGCTTGGAGAATCTTTCACAAAAAAGGCCAATATGGTACCTTTGTCCAACAATGCGATCAACGGCCGTATTAAAGATATGTCAAATTATGTTGAAAATGAAATATTGGATAGAGTTCATGCCAGTCCTCCTCCTTGCGATTCAATTTGAATCGACCGAGGTTGCCAATTTAGTCATTTTGTTACTTTTCGTCCGTTGTATTAATGGGGAGTCTGTAGAAGAGGAGTCACTTTTCTGCAGACCCTTAAAAAAGAGAACTACGGGAGTGGTTATATTTAAGTTAACCGAAGAATAATTTCAATTGATTGGACTCCTGTGTAGGCATTTGTTCAAATGATGCGACATCTATGACAGGATGTTATGCTGAGTTTGTTGCCAAAGTGAAATCAGTAGCGCCGAAAGCTTCTTGTAGATATTGTTCCATTCAAAGACAGATTCTTGTTTCTAAACGCATGTCCTATGGATTGGAATCTGTATTGGACGATGCAGTGAAAATAACTGTATTCAGGCTCGCCCTACAAATTCCTGCATCTTTGCACGCGTTTTAGGAAAAGGGAACCATTTATAAATGCTTATTCTTTCACACTGAAGTAGGTGGCTACCTCGAAGTAGAACTATTTCCAGACTGCATGCGCTTGAAGACGAAGCTCACATTTTTCTCAGCTATACTTTTTACAAAGCAAAGTGCTTGGAAGATAAAATTTGGCTTCAGACTTCAGCTTATTTGTCAGATATTTTCTCAAAAAATACCAGTTTAAAATTTCCAACGGTCAAACATAAACGTTTATATTGTGCAAGACAGTATTGAGTCATTCATTACAAAACTTAAGTTTTCTGTTTCAATAGGAATCATACCCGAGTGTTTTGATACCCTTCACAACTTTCTGGTGGAAAATCATTTTTATTTTGCCAACAGCATGGATAAAGAACATTTGAAGGGAATTGGAAACACCTTCAGAGAATATTTAAATGCTTTGTCCAATATAACAATTGCATTCTCAATTCCTTCGAAGAGTCAACAATTTTAGAATCCACATTAAACGTGAATAGAATAGCTTCTTGAAATTTCCAGTGATTTTCAGTTACAGAAAAATTGTAAATTTCTGTCATTAATTGGTTTTTGGTTAAGTTTAAAAGAGTTCCCAATGTTAGCGAATAACGCCATACGGTTTTATTACCTTTTTCGTCCACATAAATTAATGCGGAAAGAAGTTTTCTGTATAAGCTTATTTGAAAAATAAATATAGAAATAGACTTTCTGCTGAACGAGATTTGATACTTAGTCTTCCAACATAACCTACAAAATGTAGAAGACATCGCTTATCCGAAGTGAAAGAAGTTCGCTTGGTGTGGATTCCCCCAATTTCACGATGGTGCAAAGTTCTGTAGTTCCTGACTTCAAAGCTCTGTGCTAAGGAAAGCAGACGCAACCTTCTCTCTGGATACCAAGAAAGAGGTGAGCAATTACAAAGAAAACTTGTGTGTATTATTGCAACTAGACCCACACGTTGTGAAACGTTTAAACCATAACCAGAGTAACTTCAGAGAAGTTAAGGGTTAAGTTACACTAAGGTTAGGTATTAAACCTTTTGCTTGGAATTAAATTTTATACATATCTATTATATTTTAAAATCAGTGGCTCACCCAACTCAAATCGTTGTAGAAGGTTCACTGGTCCAAAAAGGTTGGGAACTGCTCCCCAAGACCAAAGGGGAATATTATCTACAATAGTACCTAATCTAGCCGTTGCGATAAGCAGCTGGAATCCGGTTTCATATATATAGTACACATACGTCTAGCTTCCATTATTTGGATTTAATTCTCCCAAATAAGTTGTTCCCTTAATTTCCGGGATATTTTACATCTATTTATCAGTTTTTCGAGCGATCATATAAAAAACATGTTGTTTGGGTAACCGACAATGACAACGGCCTCTGTTGATTGGAGAAAAGAAAGAAGCAAGTATATTGTGATAAAACAGTCAGTCAAGTTTCAATAAGTACTTGTAGATTACTCATTCATAAAAATATATTTATATAATATCTATATAAATATATCTAAATGACAGGAATCATGCATTCAAAATACGTAACTACATGAAATTATAATCGAGACATGCATATAACTATCAAACTAATTTTCTTACGGGTATCCAAATACTGTATCGCTGTATTCTTTAGATCAATATTATTGTATCGCATGTTCCATTATGTATTTTCATTCATTAGTTGCACACATTTTCGAAATTCTATCAAGGGCATGCAGAACACTTTTGGAAATATAAAGAATCATTTCGATGTACTAGGCTAAATATATACATTTTGTTAAAATATTAATGAAAGAAACATCTATGTTCCGCATTGCATTAGTAGAAAATACAATTGTAAAATTATCGAAGTATTACAGTTTTTTTAAAAAAAAAATCTTGGGAAACAGCCTACCATGTGTCATAACTTGATCCTCCATTGCACCGCAAGCTGGGCAAGTACATAGAAGTGCTTCATCAAGTAAATATGACGCAATATACTTCCGGGTGCGCACATTGAGTTTACCTGCAACGTGAGGTGCGCTCAACCGGGCACAGGATCCATTCCTCCCGAATCCATGTAGCTGACCAGGTAGCAACCTTCATTCCTCCTGAACCTGTCTCTGTCTAATAGCCAGCAGGTGTGATGTAGGTAGCAGTTAAACTCATTAATCCTCGTGTATTATCAACACAGGGTATGTTACTGTTTATAGTCGTCATACAAATTGTCGTTTTAGGTTTAAATTTTCGTATTTTGTTTTATAGCGTAATATATTTTGACGTCATTAATAAATACATTTTGCTGTAATTTTGTGACAAAATTAAGATCTATGATACTTAGATGAACTTATAAAGATAGATATTTATCCAACATTTTGTTTTTGAGTACAGACACTCTGGAGTTTTGTTGGAAACTAAATCTGCTTAAACGTAGGGATTTCAAAATATGCATTTCCGGTGAAAATTCGGAAAATATTTTTATTTGGATTACAATGCCTTCTCTGATCTATCTACAATCAGTAGGTAGTCTATAGAGGGTATCAAATAATTTATCTTACAAGATTGAACACAGGTAGGGATGGAATGGATCCTGCGCTTAACCTGGAACTAACTTCGGTGAACATTGGTACACCGCTATGTGATGATTTCTCTGGTCAAAGTCTTAGCGCGGTAACGGTGAACGTTTCTGAAAGGCGTGTTTTAGGAAGAATGGTGCACAGGACCGTAAGTCGTCATATTAAGACTCCACACGGGAAAATCCTGGCAGTGTGTTACATTTGAAGCATTGCTCTGTATGCATCAGAGTTGTGGACATTGAGGAAAAGTAGGAAGAAATATTTAGTGTGTTTCGAGATATGGTGCCGGAGATGGATAGAGGAAGGTAAAAGCAGACAGACATGATGGCAAACGAAGAGGTTCTGATAGGACAAGAAATCAATTCTGCACACAATTCACAGGAGGAAAGCAAACTGGATAGGGCATATTCTAAGAAGAAACTGCCTGTTGCATGACTTCATGGAAGGAACGGTAGGAGGAACAATTAGCCTCGGAAGATCAGCTACTATGAGTTTAAAAGAAAAGCCAAAATATTGCTGTGAAGGAGGAAGTAGAAGATAGAAAGTTATGGAGAACCAAATTCGATACAATTTGAGAACCTACTGAAAAGCAGAACATTAACCACCACGCGACTTCACGTTCATCCTTTACATTGTATATAAAAACAGTTCCCAGCAGAAATGATTTCACAGCAAACAAAATCAATCTCGCAGTTCAACTCCGGGCTTTGTTTATATTATTGCTATGACGTCACAGAGCGCGACAAGGAGTTGTTTAGAAAACAAGTGTATTGATTGGTTCATTGCAGCACTAGCGCCAGGATCGTGACTTGCGCATACAGCTGATATTTGTTCCTCTCTGTTACGTGTTGATTGCGCTGCCGGGTTACAGAATGACGGATGGAGCTCCTCTCAGTGTGCATCTTTTTTCCTGCAGCTGTCACCATATTATCTACTTTCTATTTCCTAGTTTCAGGGACCAGAATGGAAATAGGTCATAATGTTTCGCTTTCAATGCCCAATTGCATCTACAGGTGGCTGCGACCAACACAGCCTCTTTTGTCGGGATGTGGGTCACCGGCACAAACGAAATATAGGTGACAATGGAACGGCGTTTGCCTAAAGCGTTTCTGCATCAACGCAAATGCTGTTTTTTGTTTATTTTTACCTTTTCTTATTACATATGTAAATATGTAATTACTGGAAGTAATGCATTTCACCAAAAATTCGATGCCAAGTTTTCTTGGAGATAAAATTTTTTATGGACATTGAGGACTCTTGAATATGCAAAAAAAAAAAAAAAAAAAAAAAAAACTTCAGAAAAGTACCTATGTATATGTGTCTGAACAGCGTTAATTCAAAACGTAACAGTTAGTTTGGTACTTAACCTCCAAGAGTAAAGACACGATATTTCTCAAGAAGCCGGTCCCCATGGCCACGTTCGCTAAGGCGTCTCGCTTTGGATGCTTCGTGGGCAGGGGATCGTGGGTTCGAGTCCCGCCTTGGGCATGGGTGTTATATGTTTGTGTAAAGGAACAGTAAAACCAGTAATCATACAGGGAATGTAAATAGGGGATACAGCGCCGGAGTCCTGACCAGACTCCGGTACTGTAAAAAAAAAAAAAAAAATCCAAACCCGGTACTTCTCAGTGGTTTTATCGTATTTTATTAAAATACCACAGGGACATTTACATCACAAAATATATTTATTTTGCACTTCTCTACTGCTAACTTAGGTAGGTACCGTTTCATTGCCCTGTGTGTGAGTGTAGAGAGGAGAGAATACTTTATTTTTATTCAATAAGAAGGGTTGCAATATATGATATACTTAAAGATATTATCTTGTATAATAATAGAAGGCTTATCTCATATTCCCTGCAAACAACTTTCAAATTATCTTCGGTATGATCGAATTTGTAAAACTGGGAAACTAAAAAAGAAATGAATAATAACTTAGTGCGGAAAAATTGCAGTGGTAAAATACACAAGTTGTGTCTCCGGACATTACTCTTCTTCAAAATATTTCGCGTTTTACGTTTTCATTTTTCAAGCGTGCCTAAGTGGTCCATCTCATGGATCGTTTGAAAGTTTGTAATCTCCCCTTTTTTGTTCAAAGAGCATGTTTGTTACTTCCGCATCGTATCTGGGTTTTTTATTGTGTATAACGCCCACTTTTACTACATATGGCAAGGCAGGCGATGCTACTTATGATAATGGAATGAAGATGGAGCACCGGTGGAATCGATGGCGGGGGAAACTGGAGAACCCGGAGAAAACCCACTCCTGCGCCGCTTTATCCACCATAAATTCCACATGTGTTCGTTGGGATCGAATCCGGGCAATCTTGGTGACAGGCGAATGGTCTAACCACTCGGTCACGGCGCGGTAACTGGGCTTTTATGCTTTTGTAAAGTTTTGAATCACAAGTATAATGCCGCACTTTTTCATATAAAATCGCTTCAAGGCAAACTGTGGCATGAGCAATATAAGGTGCATTTTATATGAATACTACATATACAGGTATACATCTGAATTTGTAATATATATAAATAATCGGGAGAGAATATCATATAAGAATGTTTGCATCTAAAACATTAGATATAACATTTCTATACTGCCTTACAAAATCATATTAGACAATTTCCTACATATTTTCCTTTTAGGACGAAATTAAGTACGAAAAATAGCAATAAGAGGTATTTAAATTTTTTGTAACTGTTGCAATGTCTCTTTAATAGATACTTTTTGCGGTAAATAAATGTGCAAAAAAGTGTAGAGTATCAAGACATTAGCAATAAAGTATTTTGAGGTTAGTAGTCCTTTTACTACATCCACAGGTGATGGAGATGATTGAGCTTCGGATACAGTTGCGATTTGGTTGCACTCTGACTGGAAAATAGTTACGTTTCACTGGGACCTTACCCTCCCCAAACACAACCGGTCATGCAGCCTCTTCTGAAGGTATGAAATCCAATAGAAGACGTTTCGCTTTAGGAACACATTCATGTAAAATACTTGCTACTTGCTACTGTCCATAATTTGTCTGAAACACAGAACATCCACAGAACGGATTGGTGCCAAGAATTGCTGCAAAGATTTAACTGTGGAAAGTCTCGAGAGTTTCAGATATTGTTACGAATGACGAAAACATGGATATATGAATCTAACGAGAATTTCTGAAGAATTTCCTGGTATTTGTATGTACCTTAAAAGCATTAAAGTACAGATTTTTTGATTATTCATGATCTTCCACCAAATTACTCCGAACAATCGGGAGTATACTATGTATACGCCGTATTGATCTGTACCCATTTCTTGTACCAAATGAGTCATCAAAGTAAGAATTGATACGCAAGCTAAAGCTAGGACCACACACAAATAATTACTGCACCGTGTTGTGAATAAGCGCAAGGCAGTGTATCCTACATGAAGAACCAAAGCGTTCTAATAGAAGAGCGCTAGGTGTTCTGTTTATGCATTTCAAGATGGTCTGGATGAGGATATAATAATACACTCCACCTCATTATAGAGACAGGATGCCAATATCACTTCCAGTTCAACGGCTCTGCGTTACTGTCATTCAGTTGCCAAAGGCACAAAGCTCTCCCGGAGTTTAATTATGAGCTTGGCATTCTATGCATTGATTATGGAAGGTCTTTTATGTGCTCGACTACGAAAAGATATGAAGTGTAATGAGGAGTCTGATAGTGATGATACAGTTCATCATAAGATCACTGCTATAATAGCTACTCTGCAAAGACATTTTTAAGAACCGTATAAGTTGTAGCAGGACGACTATAATACAGGGTGTCACACAATAATAATAATAATAATAATAATAATAATAATAATAATAATAATAATACGTTTAATATGATTTGTTTTGTAATTAATTCTATAGTATTTTAGTATTATCCGTGCTAGAAGACGAGGCCGGTGTACACATGCGCAGTGGCATGAGCTGATTGCTGCTGTCGGCCGGCAGTCGATATCTTCGTGCGTTTACATACTCATGGCTATCGCTTCCTGTCTCCGTCTCTTTCCCCCCACCCCTTCTACTGCGCAACTAGACTTATTACGTCTATTTGCAAGAATAATACTGTTCTTAATTGTTTTGTTATATTCTCTTTTCAAGTGAACATTGTGACTGGGGAAAAGCGTGATGTTCACACAGCAAATAGTACATAACATTACTATCGCAAATTACTGTGACACAAATTAAGAGGTAGGGGAGGACTTTAAAAGTAGAGGATAGACATAAATGTAAGCAAACATATAAGGTGGTTTCCAGATTCCTTTTTTTTTTTAATTTATTATTTTAATGGTAACCAAAAATGGTCCACACTATGAAAAAAAAATATGAAAATTTTACAAATATAAATATCTGTTTAGAATAATAAATCTATAAGAACACTGTTGGAAACAGATTTTTCATTGGTTTTCTATTTTTTTATAAAACATTAATAAACTTAAGAGAAACAGCATTTTTCACTAATTATAACGTGTTACTTGGATATTCGAATTAATATTTGTAAAATGATAATCGATAGAGAAAAATCTCTCCCAACACTTTAATACTTACAGCTTTGTGTGTATCTATACATAACATTTGAAGCAAATTGAACAGAACTTGTATTGTGGGGGGAACATTTTACAAAAAGACAGAAAACGAGAAAAACAGCTTTGAAATTCTGAAGGGCTATCTAAAATCCATTTAAAAATCCCGCAAAATGTACTCTAATAATCATTAACGGATACCATATGGTGTAATGGTTACCATGCTAACTTCATATACCCAAGGTCGCGGGTTCAAACCTGGCGGAGGACGATGGATTTTTTCGGGTGTAAAAATCCTTAGCATGGCTTCCTTCGCAAGGGAAGTAAAGCCGTTGGTCCCGTAGATTTACGGCACGTAAAAGAACCTCAAGCCAGATAGAGGCCTCTGAGCAAAATTAATCGGTCTTTCACACCCGATTTAGAATGGGACGTTGAGAACCACAGCAGTTAAAGAGCGTCCATAAATAACATTTTTTCTTTCATTCTTAATAATACATTATAAACAAGAAAAGGAATTATTTCAAGGATTTCGTTCATTTTTCACCTATCTGTACCCTTAAAATACCTAAATCACTGAGTCATAACTCTCTCCACTGTTTACTACGAATAGTGGCGAGTTCTGCAAAAAAAAAAAAAACTGTATATGACATATTGTCTGTTTTAACGAAATCTACATTTTTTGTACAGTAAGAATTTGTCCATCTCTTAAGTAGTTTACCAGTTTCGCAAAAGTAATTCAGATTGAAGAAGACTTAAGAAGCTATTCCCAAGAAATCCAGGATGTACATTTTATTTGCCATGTAAACATCTTTAATACACTGAATTTAATCAAAGTCGTTAGACATCTTTTAGAAAATCAAACATTTTGAAAACGTTCCACGTAAATGGTAGTTTAGGGGATTTTCCTCAAAATTTTCGTATCACATTCTTGGGACTTTTCGTTTTTGAGTTAATCTGTCTACACGCACACACAAAGTTTTTTTTTTTTTTGCATTCAGGAGTACTCAAAATATGTATTTCCGGTGAATATCGGTGTCGAATTTTTGGGTGGTATACAATACCTTCTCTAACTACTATATACATTATACATATGTGCTAGAGAAGGAAGATATTTATATACAAATGTGGAAAAAATTACTAAATGTCCCTTAAGCGCAGTTCGGTTAAGCGGGGTTTTACTATATGTTTGAATCAATGCATAAACTCTTACAGCCTTAAAGATGATGGTATAATTTAGTTTGGTCAGGCAAAGTGCTGTATCAAGGCTTGGCAATCAGCTCCTGTATACGATGACTGCTGTCAAACTTACTTCAGTTTATTCCTGCCACAGGAAATTAGCTAGCTCGGTCTCTCTCGAGCGTTGCGCGTGTGTATTGCTTTGCTTTCTGTGGAATCTCATGATGCAACGCGTGATGTACGGATGCAGCTTGTTTCCAGCAGCATGTCACTCCTTCACACAAATGTGCTTATATCAACGGGCTTATTTATTGGGTCACTAGTTCTAAAAGAACTTCTATTCGTCTGCTCCATTTGTAACAGGCATTCCTTTAAATTTAGCCAAATCGTACTTAGCACGCTACTTTTATTTTCTCTATTACTTACAGCATCTACAGCAAGTATTGCATTCCACCCAATAATTTATTAATTTTTGACCGGAAACACATGATTTGAGACTCCGTAAATAATCAAGAAAACCTCGTAATCAGGATAAAAGGTAACAGAAATAAGTTTATTACTTATATGCTTTAGATACAAGAGGAAAAAGAAAATACATGAGACTACAGCGATAAATCGAATCATTTGGCCGTAACATAAATTCGGTTTGCTTTACATGATTTGAAGTAAGAAAAAATCTGATGTGTTCCATTCACATGATTTTCTCTAGCTGTTCCACATAGACTATTCTTATAAAAGATTATTCTTATCTATACGTCATGCTAATCGAGTTAAATATTAGCGAAGTCGATGTTATTACTTATTTCTCTTCTACTTTCAAGGAAGTAAGGGAATACGGCAGACTAAAGCGATAGACAATCCTTGCGATTGACTATCGCTTAGGCTTACAGTAAGTAATCCCTTCAATTGACACGAACTAGACAGAAGTATTAGCTTTTGTGAGACTCCATAGATGTTGATCGATTAGAGAAAGTCATATGAAGTAGATAACATCAGATCTCTAGTGCTAATTATTGTTATTATTATTGCTGTTATAATAATAATAATTAATAATAATAATAACTAGAAGCATTTAAGGTTTATAGAAATAAACTACAATTTTCTTCTAGTATATTCAAGTTTTTATTCATAATCAATTTTTGATACGGTATTATTAAATGCTCCTTGGGCCGACCGTTTAAGATATCGCTCCCAAAGTATTAGTTCAGTTAGTACACAGATAAAGAATTATGCAGGCACTTTATTTTAATAATTATTAAACCAAACATTTTTGGTTCTATGTTATTGAACTAAACTTTTCTATTTTAGTCATTAAAATTAATTTCAACTGAACTACCTTACATCTTCTGACTGGAGCCCAACAATTTTAAATTCATAATTCCTGAACTTCTGAAAAGTTAAAACTTTTAAGCTGTGGTCAAGGAATCATTCTGGAAAGTGAAACAGCCTGAAGAAAATGCAGTTTAAATTTCAACCCGTGCTTACCAAATGGTGCAGGTCAAATTAAATAGATATTTGAGACTTTAAATTTTTGTATATTTAAAAACCAATTGGTAGCATGAAGGTACAGGTAAAATAAAAAAAGGTAAAAAAAAGTCGAAAATTGTTACATCCTTTACCAAATTTCACATATGCACAGCTTTAAAAGGCCATTAAGAGAAACAGTAATAAAAAATCGATAGAAACAAAAATATAAAATGATTTGCTTGTTGTCAATTGCTGCAATCAAATCAGCCGAAGGGCCGAAATTTCGTCCCGCAGAGTACTTTTACATGCCAGCATATGTACTGACATATGACTGTCGCATATTAAAACCATCGGTCTGGGCTGAGTTGAAACCGCGACTTTGGGGCACTGAGACATCCATCCGACATTGATAGGAACCGCCAAATGAGCCTCCCAGGCCGACATCGATAGGAAATCCATTGCCTTAACTCAATTTATTCCAGAGAGCAAGGATTGACAACAGCAGCTGCACCGCTAACATCAATCATTCTCTCTTTTATATAGTGGATAGAGAAGGTATATATTTCACCGGAAATACACGTTTTGACTTTATTTAAGTTCAAATCTTCGAAGGATGTCATACGAAGATTTTCAGGAAAATCGCCCAACCCCAATTACCCCTTACATAGAACATTTTTCACAAACTTTGATTTTCTCAAAAATGCCTGTAACGATTTTGATTAAAATGCCATAGGTTTAAAATATTTTCATGATAAAGGAAATATATATCTTGAATTTTTCTGAGAGTAGACTCTGAAGACCTCTTCATTCTGATTGATTCTGTAAATTGTTTGTATAACTAGTAAACGGTAAGAGATAGACAAAAACCTATTACACAAAAAAGTAATCTCGTTAAAACGTACAATTTATGTCATCTACATTTTTTTCTGTTGTAGAGTTAACAGTTTACGAGATATTCCAAGTTATTGGTTTCAGTTTTAAACCACGTAAATTTTTCCCAAACGTAAAGTCATCTTTTTTTTCGTCTTTGTTTATTCCTAGAAAGCAAAGAGAACCGAATTTCAATTGTTTTACATAGCGACCGGTTTTTAAAACATAGCTAGTGTATTCCCTTGTGTCTCTTCTACTTACAAAGAAGCAAGCAATAAGACAGCTCTGATAATGTTTATCATGATGTACTCTTTTGTAAGAAATTTTTTATTTTAAAAATAGCTAGAGAAACACACAAAAATTTTGATGTGATACAACCTCAAGAATATTACTAAACAGTCACGTTGCCTCCGTGAAATATTTTGCACAGTAAGTCGCTCATTTGATAGTTGTATGGTAAATACTGGTATAGAAAATCCCGAGTACGCAGCTAAAGCAGACAAGCTGCAGATATATCAGAGGTTTAAACTGAAAATATCGGTTTTATTAAAGCCTACGCTAGAGCATAAAACCACCCAACTTACTGCACTGTACGTTCAACAGGCTGTATATCAGGATTAAGCCTCCACGCATTGGTGGACTTAAATTTTCACATGTTCGAGCATTTTCAAATCTGAGGTGCTCACCACTTTAGTTTTTCAAACTCGTGGCTAACACCAAACAGCATTGTTCAAGGTAGGATTTAATTTCTTGACTGTACAAGGTGGAGTCCCAGGTATATCAAGTTGCCTGGCTGAAGCTTTTACTTAATCCTTAGGGTGCTGATAGACCTGGTATTTTAGCTTGCCGTGTTCCCCGACACATACTTCTTTTGGACGCGTGGCTGGACTAAGGCACCGGAAAGCACGCTGATTGCAGGTGGAGTGAATATTCATAACGTTATCTCGGAAACACACAGAACTCTTCTTCGTTTTGTCTTTTTAAACTATTTCTCGAATTGCGCATTTTCCACACTCGTGTAGCAATGTATTTTACGTAGTTATTAATCGCGTGTATTTCACATATATTTCACAAAATGTTTGCAACACGCCTCGTGTAGTGGCCGCGTATCTGCCTCACAGAGGTAGTTAGTTACCTGATAAGTTTTTTTTTTTTTTTTTTTTTTTCCCGTGATGTTCCCTTATTCTGAGAAGACGCTCTATGGACTCCGGGCTCATTGAGCATTATTTCACCCACTTCATCATCCGATATTATCTACCACGTTTAAGAACGTTAAACTTTAAAAAAAGGACGAGCATGTGTTTTATTATTATTATTTTTAGTGCATTATTAACGTCTAACAATGGTTGTAAACCCCGTCCAAATTATTGCAGCATTTTAATCCTTTTATAGCAATGTGTACTACACCAATTCCGATAGTCAGATTCTAATGAACTATGTTTTTAGTATAGATAGATCTTCAGTTAATTCCTCTATGCTCTCTCATTTCTGTATATCCATATCTTGCTTTCCTCGCTATTCCATTCAAAATCCTTAATTGGCTGCTTAAAACATTAATACGTGTTTCATCTTTCAATTTCTAAAACTTGGTTGAATTCTCCCTATATGAAAAGACCAAGGGTCATCCACCCCACAGGAAGAAGTAGTCATATTTGATTCCTGTTGCTTGAATGTTAAAACGATATTTAACACTGGTGGAAGACTCTTATAGAGTGGCGCGAGAAGCACACAATTGCCGCTTTTTAATTCCCCAGATGTCTGGACTGCAGGCAGGCAAGCAGGCAAGGCAATCCCATGATAATTTGGTTTGGGCAGACTGCGGGCAGCTTGGTTTGCTTTAATTTTTTTTTTTTTTTTCTCTCTCTCCTTGCTGTGCTGCACGGTAGTTTTTCGATGCAACACTCGTATCCATGACGGGTGTTTGCCCGACTATGTTGGATTCTTTATTACAAAACACATTTAAGAAATTAATATTTAGCACTATTCTTAAGTCATAAAAGCTTTATTCTTTCTGTAATGCAGACCTCTGAATAATTACAACGCGTAAACTACATATATGGTACTCTGAACAAAGGATTTTGGAGTTCAGTTAATATAAATCCATTTATGTCAAAATAATCGCAAAGACAATGTATAATTATTTAAGAGGATTAATTATCTGTTTAGAATACAATTTCTGGAATTTCCCTCCTCGGAAAAGCAGAACAAAACACATTGTGAGAAAACAATTGTTTTGACTAAACAAACAGCTAAAAGTACTTTCCGCGGAAGGTTTGTTTTTCCGTTTTCCTGCAGCTTGCTTAGCTTTCAACTTAAATTTCACTGAATGAAAGGTATACAGAACAGAGCAATATTATCGCACATTTCAGAACACTCTAATAAGGTGCGACAGTCGCAATATTTGCCGCCGAACTTGCTAGGCTTGGTTGTCCGTTGTGTCCTCTGTACAGGTGCACTCACGCTTTACGGCCTCCAGTTGTTCTGCAAGTAGCTATGATGCCGGCAAATGGAATCGGTGCACATCTAAGCACACTATGGGTGGACATCTGAACCGCCCGGGACGTACCCTATGTGCGCGAGCCGCGTTCGGTTTTATGGGTCAATAGGAGTGAATTTTTTACTACAGTTGATCAAAGAATCGAAAGTAGTTTTTAAAGCAAATAGTTCTTGAAATTTTGGGCATTTATAGATAATTAGGCTTTAGCTGTCCTCCCTTGCTTAGGGCTCTATAGCCATTTAAAGATTCCTTAAAATACTATTTCATAAAACAGCTGTTTTTTTTTTTTTTTCAAACTACATTTTTGTGCTTTCAAAATGCTCACACATCTCACTTTTGTTTAAATTCAACTAAAATTTCCAAAAATCTGCAGTTTTTTTTTGTAATATATAAGGACAATATTATACTAACACCAATAGTATTCTTTTAAAAAAAATACCTTCATGAAAAAATGTTACTTTTGGCGATTAAAATATCAAAACTTATAACAAAACATAATGCAGTAATCAAGATTATTAAACAATCATAGCGTAAAGTTTTTATCGAATTTTTGGAGGAATGAAAGACTTTCTCTATCTACTATGTGCACTGTACGTAGCAGAGAAAGTAAAACTACATCATACAAAATTACATATTACAGAATAATGTTTGTTACTTTTTTTTTAAAAATGGCTCTTTTGTAGAATTCTGGGTACTAATAAATGGTACAAGATAAACAAAACACATTTAAAACAACTATAAATAACCTTTTATATCGGTAATGTTCTAAAAATTCCTTTTTAATTGGCGTAAATCAGAGATGTCCAAATTAAAGCAGCGGAGGGGAAGGCACAGTAGCTCATTCCACTCCGTTTGAAACATTTGCGCATGCCACTATGCGATGTAATGACGTTTGTAAAATAAGGCTTCAGTCATCTGCATCTAGTGATTTGGGGGGAGGGGACTTCGGTGATACGTTTTACTTTGGACGTGTCCATTAATATCTGCTAAAAATAATGTACAGAGTGTTAATAGGCAAAAAAAAAAAAAATATATATATATATATAAATATATATATATATATTTATTATATATCAGGTGATTAGTTCGAGATTTTACAGATTTTTGCGACATTAAATTTTGAGAACGCTAGTAACGAGCTGCTAAAAATCTATATTTCTAAACTCGGGCAGCAGTTTTAAAGACATTCTGAGCCATTTTTTCATCCTGCTTTGCTTTAACACCGACTTATCAGCACCTGATACCCACACGTTTAACGCTATGTAGTTGCGTTATGTTTATCCGGGGACCATGCATCGCCGATCTCAAATTACATATATCAGTCACGTGCACATCTCACAAATTATTTCGGTGTAGTTCATTAACACGCTGTATATGGTTGCAAGTATCTACTGCGATGCTGGTTTTTAATGTAATTTATTTTAGAGCTTTGTTCACCAATGTATAAACAATTCCTAACCTCTTTCTTTCGAACATTTTGCGTTTGTGCAGCTTTGTAGAGCAAGTACTTCCCTCTGCAGCTCCTGAGAAGCCTCTGAAAATCATAAAAATATACCGCATTATGAAGTTGGCATTATATTTATGTTTGCTTACACAGCACAATCGCTACCGACCACTGTATGTGTGACCCACCAGCATTTCGCCTCCTTGTTTGGAGTCGGGGAAAACGAGGATCTGACATCAGCATCTCGGAAAAGTTACTTTTGGACATGCCTGGTTTAAATTGTGCAATATTTTCATCTTTTGTTTTAATTTACAAATACAGTGTATTCCCTTTTTTTTCCCTTAATTTTCTAATTTCCTATATTCTTTTGTATTTCTATCTATTTTACTACACCACATACACAAACATATATACATTTACAAATACACAAACACCCATGCCCAAGGCGGGACTAGAACCCGCGATCCCCTGCGCCTCGAAGCATCAAAATTAGGCACTTTTAGCGAGCGCGGCCATGGGGACCGGTATATTTAAATCGATATTACTATTTATTTGTTTTTCGCAATTTCATGTAAGCAGTATGACATTTCAAGGTCAGCATGTAGCGACATCCAACTATCGCTTCTGCTTTCTTACATACTCGCTTTGTAATTATCATGAAATAAGCAATTAAATTATTTCTACAAACCCTTATCTCGTTTAACAGGACGTGGATAGAAAAATAAGTTTTCTTAAGAGTGATTTGTAATAACTTTACAGAAATATACACGTGTGTTGAGAAAGTCATGGGAATGTAACAAATCAGTTAGTTTTTTTTAAGAAAGACTTTAATAATGCAACAAGATGAACCTTGATTGCGTAACAAAAGAAATGTAAGCAGAACTACAAACAACTTGTGGAACGCTCCATGCCAACTGCCAAGAACCTAAGGCAATTTGTAAGAGAACAGCGAGGTTCAAAATATGAACATTTAAACAACTTAGTTCTGTATTGGCTGCACCACAAACTTATTAATAGCCTAATGATTACACTTCAGTTGTTGAAAATTACATACATCTGCAGTGGCGTTTTCGGAAGGTGGGCAGAGTTATGAAGTTCGAAGCAATCTCAGTTTAAAGAAATCTAAAGTGTTCCATTCACATGACTTTCTCTAGCTATTCTACTACAGAATATTATTATTAAAGCTGATCCTTCTCTTTACTTTTAGCAAATCAGAATAAAACAAAAAATGTGTAAGAACATATATTGTGTCTTTTAGCGAGTTTTACTCTTTTTTTTTTTTTGTGTGTAATAAGCTTTTCTACATCTTAAGTCATTCAAAATGAAGAGGACATCAGGGGGTACCCCCAAGAAATTCAGGATATATATTTGCTATGTCATTTCTTTAATATACGGTATTTTAATCAAAATCGTTAAGAGCCAGTTTTGAGAAAATCGAAAAATGTTCAATGTGAAGGGTAGTTTGGAGTGGAAGCATTCTTCGAAGAACCTGAACTTAAATACAAATTTTTGTATTTAACGTACTTTTGGTTTTTGAGTTATAGTATCCACACACACACACACACACATGGACCTTTTCTTAAAAAAGGTCTTCTTTTTGGATTCAGGGGTCATTGAAATGTGCATTTCCGATGAAATCTCGGCATAGAGGTTATTCTCGACTATCTTCTATCCACATTGTACAGTAAGTAAAGACAAAATAAAATAAGTGCTACCGTAAAGTAAAATGCGATGAATTTGTTAACAAAAATTAATATCTAGCATCGTGAATTACGCATTACATTTCAGTGACATGTTATACATTAAACCTGGCTGGTGCATTAAAATTTCAAATAAATCGAATGAAGTTGTGAATTTTAGAAGTTTCACAGTTGGGTATCCTTAAGCTGTTTAAGAACGCCAGCCAAAGCTGCCAGGTCCTGGGGAGGGTACTGCTAGCAAAATGAAAACATCACTGCAGCAATATACATACGTACATACACGCCCCAGTTTCCATGACACTTCCACGACACGACCACTCCGTAGAGAGCAAGCAAATGAACAAGCTAACCACCCATCCAGAGAAAGTTGTGGACATTCAACTTTAGAAACAGAAGGGAAGTTATGTCCAACCAGAATGAAACTTCTGCCATAAGAGTCAACCACTGGCTTTTGTTCTTTTGCATTCCATCACAAATAATTAGAAATCCTGGAAACATAAACATCTGATGAGTTCCATTTTCTACCTGTTCTGCAAATAAACCTATTTTTACAAAAAACGTATTCTTTTATCTACGTCATGCTAATCGAGATAAACATTAGTAGAAATATTCTTATTACTTAATTCCTTGTAAACAGAAAAGAAATGGAATACAATAGGCCAACGCGATAGTGAAATTTTTCAAAACCTGGTTCCTTTGTGATTGAAATTCTCTTTTCATGGCCAGGAGTAAACCTGGGAAGTGGTCAACTTCACAAAAATGTATATGGCATAAATTGTGTATTTTAATAAGATCTACATTTTAACTTTCTCTACACGTACTATGTACATAGTGTATAGAGAAGGTATTGTACTCCACCCAAAAATTCGATACCGAGATTTCACCGGAAATACATGTTTTGAAAAAAGATCCGTGTGAGAGAGTGTGTGTGTGTGTGTGTGTGTGTGTGTGTGTGTGTGTGTGTGTGTGTGTGTGTGTGTGTGTGTCCGGACAGCATACTCACAACCGAAAAGACCGTTAAATGCCAAACTTGGTATTTAAGTTTGGTATCTCCCAAGGATGCCATACGAAGATTTTCAAGAAAATCCCCCACCCCAAACTACCCTTTACAGAGAGCTTTTTTCTCGAAAATTTTGATTTTCTCAAAAATGGATCTAACGATTTTTATTAAAATACCGTATATTAAATATATTTACATGATAAATGAAATTTCTGAGAATAGAATCTGAAGCCTACTTTATTCTGAATGAATTTTACGGAATTTTGCATAACTGCTAAACCGTAAAAGATTGGCACGAATGTAGAGCATGTTAAAACACACAATTTATGTTATAAACATTTTTTTCGTGGAGTTGATCTTTTTTTGATATTCCTTGTTTTTAATTTCAGCTTTGAAAAGCTTCTCCTTTTCTCATACAGGAGTTTCTCAACTCCTGACCATACAAACAATGGAACTTCAGTCACAGAGGAACCAGCTTTTGACTATCACTTTAACCTATGAAACTCCCTTATTTCGTTTCTACTTACAAGGAAGCAAGTAATAAGACTATTTCTGCTAATTTTTCCTCGATTAGAATGAAATAAATGGAAGCATAAGCTTTTTAACAATAATTTGTTGCAGAGACGTAGAGAAAGTCATGTGACTGGAACGCATCAGATTTGTTTTGGTAGTTATCGCAACCTTGGAAGATGCTGAACTTCAATCTCAAGGTTGATATTTAACCACCTTTGTTTTTGAGTTATCGGCTTCATGACACATGGACCTTTTTCTAATTTTTTGTATAGGGAACTCTAAAACGTGATTTTTCAGTGACGTCTCGGAATCGAATAACTTCTATACCTACGCACTATGTAAGAATAAGAGAAAGTAAAAATGTTAAGCCAGTAATATCATGATGTTTGAGGGGTAACGCAAGTGCATTCCATACTTCTATTACAGAAAAGCAATAAGCAGCTAGGATAAAAGATGACGTTTCTCTGAACAAGTATAAAAACTAATATTTTTACATTCAATGTTTTAAATATATCTTATTAGTTCATAGTCACCCATCTTTCGTGATATATAAACGGATATTTATTTATACAGAGGGCTCAAAACTATATACTCGCCCTTTGATTATTAATATCTCTGGAACGAAATGATACACAACTCGTATACAGCAATATAAAGTGTTGCTTTCTCAACAGATGTCAATTATGTTGTGTGTTCAGAGGAACCACCATAAAACGCACTTTCAAGTGGAGGTAGAATAGAGGCTACTGATTACCCACCACGATCTCCAGATCTAACACTGCTGGACTTTTTACCTATGAGTGGAGGGGCTGAATGAAGTTTATGGGCAATGAAAGCGTTACAAAAATCTATTACAGCATCGTACAACCATCACTGATAACAGCTGTTCACTCAGCAGTTGAGTGGCATGGTGTTCTCTATGAACACAAGAGTATTGAGAGAGCATTACATCATATTCTCATGAAACGTTAGAAATATTTTGCGCAACATAGGCCAATGCATAATAGGTACCGTGTAGTGACATATTGAATTACCAAACAACAGTACATATCATTATAAATTTGTTTCTAGTATTGTGTAATTATGTGTGATTCGAGAGAGGGGGGACTATTTAAGCAAGAATATTTCTAATACTCGGAAATCGATTTTATATGTCAAGGCTTGCAGAGTGGAATGAGTAGATACGTTTTGAAAAGGAAATGCGCATTTTTCTTTGCTATTTGAGTACATATCTATTTGATATCCTAATATTGCATCGCTCAGCAGCAGCGGATGATTTGAATACTCGGCACTTTAGTTTGTTTTGCCTGTAGGACAGAATCTGTATCTAACCTTTGAATCTGATTATGGAATAAACATCTATATCCCTCGATGCTAATGGTACTCTAGTCAACTTAGTTTTTAGTGGGGTCTACTTTTAAATCTAAATACAGGATTGGCGAGTCTCAGAAGCAGATTTTGTAAAATGGGTCAGGCGTGGCAAAATTTGTTTGATGTGCAAACCTCATAAAATTATTGAAAATACGGAATGATTAAAACTAAGATATAAATGATTTAGGGGCAAATATCCAATTAGATAAAATATATTATGAATAACAAGATAATAAAACAAGAAAACAATTTTAAGTATCTGGGTGCTGGATTTTCTATGAGAAAGATTCTGGTAAAAAACTGAATCAACGTAAACATGTGTGGGGAATTATCCAGAGATCTCTAAACTCTGGTTAAAACAAGAAAAATTATATGGAAACGAAAACTTGATCCTCAATAGAGCTTTGAAAAGAAGAATAGAAGCATCTGAAATGCAATTTCAAAGACGTGTCATCAGGATATACATGGAAGGATTATATCCCAATTAATGTATACCAATATGAAAACATAGCAATTTCATGTAAATCGTATCTAATTCCCAAAGAATGGGTGACAGTAGCACTACCAAACAGGTATTCCAGTACAAAACCAGAAGGTCGGCATTCGATTGGACGCCTAAGAGCCAGATGGGAAGATATCTTTGTGGCGTAACCGGCTATAACCTGGCAATGGAAGAATATGATTTTACCGCGTAGAAACAGCTTTACATAATTGCTTCATTTATGAGATGCGTAAAATTACAGGTCTTACACATTCTAAAAGAAAGAAAAATCTGATGTGTTACACTCACATAAGATTCTCTATCTGTTCTGTAAATAAACTACTCTTATAAAAGATTATTCTTTCATTTACATAATCCTAATCAAAATAAGTATTACGATAAATAATCTTATTGCTTAGTTCCTTGTAAGTAGAAGAGAAATAAGGGAATACACTAGTCTGTAGCAAAAATCAAATCTTTAAAAATTGTCACTATGTTGAAATTTGGTTTTCTTTCCAAGGCAAGGAGTAAAACAAAAGAGCTATGACACGAAAGATAACTTACCTTTGAGAAATGTTTACACAATTTAAAACTGAAACAATAAGAAGGAATATACCGGGAACGGTTAGATCAACAAAAACATATGCAAAATTGTGTGCTTTAAGGGATCTACATTTCTTGTGTAGTATGTTTTGGTCTATCTATTACGGTTTACCAGTTATGAAAAAGTCTTCCAGAATGAAGAGGTCTTCACAAGCTATTCCCAGTAAATTCAAGATAAATATATTGAATTTAGTAACGTTAACTACACAAATTGAAAAGGAAGAAGAAAAATACATGTGAGTTGTAAACTCAATCAATCTGACTAAGCGTTTGTCTGTGATTCTAAGTGCCCAGGGAAAGGCTGGTTGCAAAATGTGTACCATTCACATAACTTTCTCTATATCTCTGCAACAAATGATTCTTAAAAAGCTTATACTTCTATTTACTTCATGCTAATCAGAAAAAATTAGCAGAAATAGTCTTATTACTTGCTTTCTTGTAAGTAGAAGCGAAATAAGGGGGTGCCATAGGCTAAAGTGATAGTCAAAAGCTGGTTGCTATGTCACTGAAGTTCTTTTGTTTGTAAGGACAGCAGTTGACAAATTTCTGTATGAGGAAAGTGTGTTTTTCAAAACAGATACAAGGAATGTCTCAAAAACGATGAAATCAGAAAAAAAAAATGTATATAACGTAATTTGCGTGTTTTAACGTGCTCTACATTTTTCGTGCAGTAAGTTTTTATCCATCTCTTATGGTTTAGCAGTTATTCAAAATTCCGTAAAATTCATTCAGAATAAAGTACTCTTCAGAGGCTATTCCCATAAAATTCAAGATATACATTTTATTTGTCAGGTAAATATCTTTAATACACGAAATTTTAATAAAAATCATTAGAGCCATTTTTGAGAAAATCAAAATTTTCGAAAGAAGTTCCTTGTAAAGGGTAGTTGGGGGTGGTAGGATTTTTCTCAAAATCTTCGTGTCGCATCCCTGGAAGATACTAAACTTAAATATCAAGTTTGGTATTTTACCGACTTTTCGTTTTTGAGTCATCGTGTTCACAGACACACTGACACTCGCACACACGGACCTTTTTCTGAAAATGCTTTTTTTAGATAAAGGGAATCCTAAAACATTTATTCCGGTATAATCTTGGTAAAGAATTTTTGGGTGGAGTGCAATACCTTCTCTATACACTATGTACATAGTGCGTATAGAGAAAGTAAAAATGAAATAAAACCAATATCACAGAAGTAAACCTTTTAAGGCTGGGCTATGTCAACGGAAATAATTACTTTAAAGGCTCCCAAGCCCAGCGGGTAGCGTCAGAGGCTGGCATTAGGGAGGTACCGGGTTGTATTCCCACTGAACTGGGCATACTTTGTGGTTATTGCAGGTATGCGAACGGGGCTGGATTATATGATTCACCCTGAATTTTCCATTTTCTCACTCTCATTTCATTTTGTTCCAATTTGCAGAGTTAGGCGCGGTGAAAGGTAATTGCAGCGTATGATTTAGATCGCTGAGGATGGAAATATTTCTTCCTTGTTATAGCACTTGCTACCCGAACCGGTTCATGAGAATGGCGGGGCATCGAAGGGGTGTCTGGTTGATGATTAGAAACATTTTATTTAAATATAGATTTATTATTTTAATTTTCTTAAATATTATAGAATAATTATTGTTTTCAGGATCTATATGATTTGGTATGCTTCAGGTGAACCACGCTGCGCTATATATGCGGACATCAGACCAGCCAGTTCTTCCTACTCTCCCATACCATTCCTTCTTTCCGGAGCTTTAGTGCGTAATAGGCCCTTTTGCCAAGACTTGGAGATTGTTGAAGAGTATACATTAATAATACTTATTATTATAATAATAATTATTTTTTACTTTTTAACGACGCTGTTAATTTCAATGATAATATTGGCGCCGCTGGTGTGCCGGAATTTCGTCTCATAGGAGTTATTTTACTTGCCAGTAAATCTATTGATATAGGCCTGACGTTTTTAAGAGCACTAAACAATAACTGGGTTTGAACCCCCAGCCGTGGAATCAGAAGGACAGCGCCTAACCAAATGGGGTACTCAGAAAAATACACCTTAACTTAAATGCTGAATATCTTATTTCTCGACTCCTACCTTTAATGGCCCTTGTACTGCTCATTTTTTTTTTTCTTCCTTAGTCACTTTAGGAATAAGAGCGGGCACTTATTAATTTTTTAAAATCGTTGCATTTGTATAGTCCACTTCAACTTCTATGCTCATATCGGAGGCTTGAAAACAACTGCTGGTGTTTTGCTCGCTGAACTATGGGGTTTCTTAACTTTGGTTTTACTGCTTTTTACTACTAAAAACACACATTCAATCCTATAAACACACTTCCAGGCTCTGTGGGGGACAGAAATGGTTTGGTTTAAAAACAAACCACCTCGGCCGGGCATCAAAGCTGGGACCTCTGGATGAGAAACCAGAATGCTAACCACAGACACAGTCTGAAAAACGTTATACACTACGTTTTAATTGTTTATTGCTCAGGTTGTCTACGAGAAATGAAGACTTATTGCGAAAAAATGACTATTGAATTTGCACCAATAACAATTAGATGATGTGCATTGAAAAATATGATTTTACATTCACGTGGCTTTCACTGTGTATTCTACAACAAATTATTCCATATAAAAGCTTATTCTTATAATGTTTCATAAATATTTAAAATTAAATGTACTGTAACAATTTTGCTTACGGCACTAATGACATTTGTCATTTATTTATTTATTATTATTATTATTATTTTGTTTTTGTACTTACATTACTTTAGTTTTCACAGTAATGAGATTGCATGTAATAATCTCAACTAAAGATGAGGATACAGTATTCATAAGTATTGAAAATTAACTTATATTATGCAAAAAAAAAATATTATGCAAGAACCAGCTGGTGATACCTCCTTATAGGCATCTAGCACGTAAAGAAATACATGACAGTTGTCACGATCCATTGGGGAGGAATTAAAGAATTTCAATACTGGTAACCAATAACCTCTGTAAAAATATTTTAGGAATGGAATCTTGATACCGTCGGTATCTTGGAGCTCTTGATACTCGGCAGTATTGAATTAAGTGGAATACTTACTTTATGCTAGATAAGGAATTGAAGCAGTCGAGACTTCAACTTATTGCCTAACACGTGTCCCCAAAGAGCTGCTGGACCATGACTCTTGACACACCTTTCCTATGGGTGAATGAAAGCAACATTCCATACTCGAGTCAAAATTAAAACATGCAAAACCATGGGGTAAGGAATGGAGGAAATTATACAGAGTTAACAGAGTTGTGAATGAAGTTGATTTAGCTGATGCACTAATCTACTCTCCAAATAGCCTGGATTGGCAACTCATTCTGTCATTAAATTTACCTACTTCGATTGTCAGAATCTTTGAATCCAGCAGGAAAAAAACAGAACTTAAAGGCATGAAATAATACAGCGCAATGAAATGTTTATCATAGTTTTGACATACAATAGTGATATATAACCTGTGGCATCAGGAATAAAAAATTGCTCTTTTGGAGAGTGTCAAAAAGATATAATTACGTAATTAGCGTGTAATGCAAATTTCGTTGCATGCGTGTCATTCAGAAAATATTATTAAGAAGAGAACTTAGGGAATAAACTATGACCTTTGCGTTTTTAAAAAAGTGAGTATATATCTAGTATCGGTGAACAAAAATCAGAATTGGTTATTGAGTGACGAGAAAAAGTAGTATTAACCCACCACTTATATAACTTCGTAATTCTATCGCTGCCTTTAATTATTATGAAAGATAATCTCACAGCAGAGCTTCTATACAAACGCTGCTAGTATCCTTTCATTCCCCGAAGCATTTGTGGACGGCAAAAACTTTCAATACTGTATTGTCACTACCAAGGCATTGATTTGTACCTTTTTTTTTTTTCAGCACTGTTGCCCCGAGATAAAAAAATTGCATAGAGTGAAACCTAGTGATCGATGAGGGCAATTTTCAGAGCTTATTACTCTGTCATCAAACACAGTGCTTAACACTTGCATACTCCCATTTGTTGTGCGATTGGAGACAGGATATTGCTGAAATTGTTCATTTTACTCTTCTGCCATGGGCATGTGAAGGAAGAAGAAAAAAAGAAAAAAAGCAGATTCAATTTGCGTTCCAAAAGAATTAACCGTTTCAACACGAACGTAGATTTTTCACTTACTGCCCACCAAACTACAAAATTTCAGGAATACTGTTCAGATTTTCTGATATATATCTGCGCCTATAAGTGTTACAGAATTCAAGCGACACTTTCAGGAGTTACAGTGAAGTAAGTGTTGGGTGAGCACTTTTAATAAAGGCTGTATGGTCATTTGAGTACACGGGATATATATTAGTTAAATATCAATTACGACCCAGTACGCCACTGATAATACTTCCGTGAATTGCCGCTATTTGCGAGTATTCGTAGCCTTGCCATGTACAAACATTCCACGTGAATACCTTTGTAACATGTACTTCAACTTTGAAAAAGAAACGCGAGTTGGCTCACTAAAATCACACGTCATTTGTCTGTATAAAAAAAAAAGCTGGGTTTGAACCTAGTACCAACAGACTTAGCTGAGCACGCTAATGACTGCGCTATTACGCATCTAACTGTTGTTCGACTCTTTAATGTATGTGTTTTTCCATGCAAAAGCGGAGGTTTCCGTGGCCCTTGCTAACTTCCCCCCTCCCCATTTTCTTTCTTCCACAAAAAGGAAAGTAACTATTTTATAGTAATCAGTACTGCATTCGTAATAAATGATTATTTGTATTTATCGATATCAATATTCAAATGAAGAATCAGTATGTAATTTCAATGTTCATCATCACAGGCTGCAGGTGTCTTGTAACATCCTTTGTAACTCGTTAAGGCTTGTACACTGAATTCTGGATCAACCCACAGGTATACATGGAGTATTCATTTCAAAGTGATGACGTCATTTCTTTGAGTCAATTTTATAAAACGAGTGTTAGCTCGAAGATGAAGGACGTAACGACTGTACATCTTTCTTGTATTATACTCCAAATTCCTTCAGAGGTTTCCGTTTACTTTTGGGGAAGGAAGCGGCATTACTCGTCGCTGTCGTACGTGTTTCCTTAAATTAGCATTAAAGCTCTCACGGACCTTCGATATCGAACACCGTGCTTGCTAGGCGACTTCTCCAACACACGAGTCATACGCTTCAGCGGAAGTATTAGGCGGATTGAATTTCCGGGTTCAAGCTAGACAAGCATCAGATAACCTATAAATCATTTTTAAAATGTTTATACAATTACAATTAAATCCACCTTCAAATAATATTTCAATAACAATTCATAACAAATATTCCATTGAACATGTTGCTACTCCTTGACTGAAATATTAAACTAATATTAGTAAATTATCTAAAAAAATAATCTTAAAAAGTGGTATAAAAGAAATAATACCTATAGGTAAATAATTTGCACCGTTTGAAAGAAACACCGAACGGATGTACTGTAAAATTAAACAGCCACACAAACGTGGCGAATGTTGTACAAGAGGCCAATATATAGTGGGTATTGTGATTGCAAAATGGGTTTTTAGAATATGAATCAAAATTGAATCGACCGCTTTGGTAAACGAGTAGGGGTAGAGTGAACCTCACGTTTAAGAGGTCGCGAGTTCGAATCTCGCTTAGGATGAGTTACCTTGATAAGATTTTTTTCGGGTTTTCCCTTGCTATGGCAAGATAAATGTCGAGCAACTTTAAGCTCCATGGACCCCGAGATCATTTGAGCACAATTTCACTTTGCATTCATCGTCCGATATGACCAGCCAGGTTAAGCTACAAAACAATTGAAATCACATTTCTATTTGGAGTTCCGAATCCCACCTTCTTCAGATAGCAAATGGCAATGAACAAGGAATTGCAAACAAACATTATTTCTTTCCGAAGAGATGAAACCTAAGCTTGAAATTATAGTTATGTAAGAATCTTAGAATTAGACTTTAACGACTGAACTCAAACGCGGTAAACGTGAGTTTGTGCACTCATCGTGAAGTTTGCCGCTGAAGTAACGCGGTGTTATTATTTTATTGTTTATGAGGTATTTATTACTGAGTAAACTTTACAATCGTGTACTTTTCTGGATGACTCTTATGGGATTTTATTAAATGGGAAACCACCAGGAAAATATGAAAATTTCTACAGAAAAATGTTTATGCTTTATATTTATATTTCCAAATGTTATATAATCTACTCTTTAGTTTCTCGACTGTCATATTTCGGTATATTTATTGCATGCGTCTCTCTTTAGCGCACAAATTTGATTAGTGTAATTCCTTGATTTTTACATTTTCATCTGCTGGAAAAGAAACTGCTGACGGTCAGGAAGAGAAAGAGTAGTTCAGAGCAATGGTCAAATTTCAGTTGGATTGGAGCGAGAGGAAGAACAAAATGTGACTCGGCTGCAATCTCTACTACAGTTTCAAATAGAACTTTTTTTCGTGCGACTGCAATCGGGAGTAAAGAGCTGCAATAGCGTAATGTTCTCGATGTGACTGAGAGTTTAATCCAACTGCCGGCCAAAAGAATGGAACTGCACTGCTGAGGTCGGTCCATCTCTATCTTGGGCAAAGTTCCAGCTTTTACTATGTCTCACCGGATTGCCTTCGGGCCTCCCGTTTGCCATTTCCTTCCTACACAGGCAGGCTATCGAGCAGTGCACGGCCTGCATTAGCATTCGCCGGCGCCTTTCATGTCCACAATAAAGGACTCAATTCACTTTAGTCTGCAAGAACAAATTCCGGAAGCGTAGCACTCCATCACTAGTAGCTCAGAATAAGTCCAATTGGCTTTTTCCCTCCGAATCAATTGCATATGCTGCAAATATCCCATCTCATTCCTACTTTGAGATTTCTGGAGGTTGGTTCAAAATGACACTTTGTACGAAACGATAAACGCAGAGACACATGCAGTGTTACTTTAGGGGGGAGGGAGGTAACTCATTTTGAAGCATATCATCCCCCCCCCCACACACACACACACCATACACACACTTTTGTCGCGGAGTTGGCCGTTTTTCTCATGTGGAAATTTGTCAACTTCCGACCATACAAGCGAAGGAACTTCAATCACAAGCAACCAGCTTTTAAATCATTTGAATATTTCTTTAGCCTATGGCATACATTTATTTTCCTTCTACTTACAAGGAAGCAAGTAATAAGACCATTTCTGCTCATTTTTTTCTGAATTAGCATGAAGAATAAGCTTTTTAACAATAATTTGTTGCACAGACGTAGAAAAACATATGTGAATGGAACACAGCCGGTTTTTTTTTTATATATGTTAGTGCTCCTCATTGTTCACAGAACTTAATTCTTATATACAAGTTATTTACTAGTAAATGTAAAGAATGTTTTGTTTATTTTAGTGTTGTCTTCATTTAGTGAAATATCTTTTGAGACATAGTCCATCGCCAATGACTGAACAAATATATACTCATCTGGTTTAGGTAAAGAAGAATAGAAATCGAAGTATTGGTTTTGATTTTTGCCAAAGTAAAGTAACATCATAATCTTAAGTGTTACAAATGCGCTATTGATTTCTCTACCACGTACATAATAGCTAGAGAAGGTACTGCACTCCACCTAAAAATTCAATACGAGATTTTATCGAAAATACATGTTTTGAAGAGCCTAATGAACAGTTTTAAAAAGATCCGTGTGCGCTTGACTGCATAACTCCAAAGTTTGTTAAATACCAAACTTTACATTTAATTTATGCTTCTTCTAAGATTGCGACATGATTTTCAAGAAGATTCCCAACCTCAAATTACCTTTTAGATGCAACAGTTTTCGAAAATGTTTATTTTCTCAAAAATGACTAAGAATGTTTAGTTTAAAATACGTTTCTTACAATTATACGTTAGACTTCAATTTTCTGAGAACATCATCTGAAGTCCTCTTCATTCTAGACGGTTTTTGCGCAACTTGTAAACCATATGAGAGAGAGAGGAAATCTTACTGCACAGAAAATTTAGATCTCGTTAAACACATAAACTATGTCAACAACTTTTCCTATTTTTGTGAAATTAGCCATTTCTAATTATTGGCTTCGGTGTTTCAATACTTTTCTCAAATGGAAAGCAGTAGTTCGTTTTTTTTTTATTTTATTTTACTCCAGGGTTTGCAAAGAGAATGGAATTTCATCACCAGCCTTCTAACATTTGATTTTCGCTTTAGTCTAGTATTTTGATTAGCATGAAGTAGATAGAAGAACAAGCTCTTGTAAGAATAGTTTGTTGCAGAATTGGTAGAGAAAATCATTTAAAATAATACAGACTTTTTCCCCTTGAGTTAATGGGGAAGCTAGTCCCTCTCAGCCCCTGCTTGAGGCATATGAACATTTTCCAATGGAGGATCCTGTTTTGAAGCTGTGAGCTTTCAAGTTTTGGTGCTCCAGATCAACATAGAATCAAGATACTTTCGGTAATCTACAAGAACATCACAGACTGCATTTCATTATAACCTTATTTTGATGAACAGCTTCTAGCAGCGGTACTGAGACAGACGCACGTGGTCAAAGACATGTGCCTGTGGGCAGAGTATTTCATTAGCTGCGTAACTGCAATCTCTTCCGCTGTAATGGCGTAGGCGCGCTTTACAGGCAGCTCAATCTCGTGGTGCAAATGACCCCAATGTACGTTGGCAGATAGGTTAATTGTGGTTGCCTTCCCACGATAAATCCTACTCCAAGCGGGAAAGGAACCCGGGACCGAAATACTCCTTGCACTGTCACTATATCTTCGTTATAGCCGTGTCAGGGGCGCCTAGTATATCTACGTTGGTGGTTCACAAAGTTATAGGATGCTGCAATTTCAATTTGTTTAAGTGACTATTTCGTTCATGACACGTCATCGTAGAAAGTGGCCAATCTAGTACATTGACATGCAAAATTCAAACCAATCGGAACTCATTTTCTCTGCATTTTAATCGTTTTTATCACGCCCACGTGCAATTGTTTTTCATTATGTTATGGACATTAAGCTGCAGTCAAGACAAATGAGATTTTAAGAATATTATTCTTCGTGTCCATATAGGTAATCATTGTTCATTTATTCACGAAATAAGCTTATTAAATACAACATGAGCTACAACTATTCTCCAGATAAAAGTTTGAGCTCTCATTATAGGTATTATTTGTGGTAAACACTCTACCGTCAGTTTTCCTTTAAAAATGTTAGTTTTAAAATTCTTCTAAATGTCACCAGAATACCCATTATACATTTATTTATTGTGCTATTTACAAGTCATGTTTTGGGAGGAAATTCTGAAGATGTTATAATCAATCACAGTTTATTTTGCATCTTCAGTACATTTTCATCACAAACAAAAGTCAAGGAAAACGAAACAGGGTGTTTATACATCACAAGCACTATCCAGTCATGTTCTCATATACATCGATGTTACAATTCTTGATAAAACTCATTTTTTGTGATATTTAATTTTGGTGACCTACCATTCGTTTACCCCCATTTCACTCTGATTCAGCAATTCAAACACAGCAAATATCTATATAAATCCAATAATGACATAGTTGATGTGATGGAAGCATTGTCGCTAGATGGCAGCATTATTGATGCTTCTTTACATAACCGTTCACCCTGCCATCTAGCGACCTTGTACAAAAGTATATTTATGTTGTACAATACAATACATATTAAACTCGAAACGAAAGTCAAAGCGATCATCCTATAATGTATTCGCTGTCGTTAGGTTAACCAACATCATAGACCTTATGCCCCACACTTGCTCACCACACACCTCTGCGCACACTTGGTTCGTCATGTCCTATACCTGTCCATTATATGACTGAGTACAGCCGGGACTGAAATTTTGGCACCTATAAACAATGAAACGCTTGCTGAAGTTCACTACACAAGATCAGATAGAATGAACTCGAAATGTATAAATAGTATATTTACTTGAATTAAAGGATAAGCCAGCATATTGGTTGTAGCACAAACGCGTTACCATATGAGCTGAGTACTAATTAGAATGCATTCTATTAGCTTATTCTTCGATTTTTATTATTAGCTTCTATTAACACCAGAAAACTGTATCTTTTGCGTCTATTCTAAATATCTCAGACATTTTCTTACAGTTCATAGTTCGAAATTCAAAATTAGCATATAAGGAGAAATTATTAACGTTACCTTTATCCGAGTCACCGCAAGTAAACGATAACTTATTCCCATTAAACAAATTATTTGCTCGTGTAGATATGTTATTTGGAGCCTTCAGAATAAACTTGTAAAATAACCTTCGTGCGCATAAGACGTTTAATGCATACTAACTCCTATTTGTTATTTATACCCTTATCCCTATAGCGTTTCAGTAAATTTAACAAGGTCTTCATATCATAAAATAAAGGCACATGCTGCCATAAGCTAAACTACCATACTGTTACAGGGATGGAAATGCTTCCTGAAAATGTAGGTTACAACTTTAATACCTACCAGGTCAACCAGCATTTTCTTCCCTTTATTCGCCAGAACAGTAAACTGTTATGCTTTGCGTAAAATTACAAAACATTCACATATATTACCGGTACTGGTGGGAAACTGAAGGTCAGATCTACACTTTTAATAAGATCCAGTTTGCAAAGCGAGATGGCAGCTCACATAGGGGAGGTCCCGTGATCCATTCCCATGACCAGCACCTCTCACCTTGTCTTTTTTAAGTTCTTTTTTCTTTTGCGGTTTTCTCTGGTTGCTAAGCAAATGCTGGAACGGATTATAATAAAATGTTGTGGCAAATTTTCCTGTCACTTAATTTTCTTATGTTTCAGAGTGCAAGTATCAGGTGAGCGGATGGCGTGTGAAGGCGAAGTTTGCTTTGTGGAACTTTATAGTCTGGAGTTCAGCGCCGCCAGGGAGACCTATCCTTGGGGAGGTGCGAGGCTCCGGAGGATCCCGTTGGAGTCAGGATGTAGGACTTTGTGTGTCAGTTTCAATTGCTCCTTCCTCCTGGTCATGACCAGAAGTTCAACTGGCGCCCCTTGTACTTACAACGAAATGAGTAATAAAAGTACGTCTGCAAAGCCTTATCTCGCTAAACTTGAAGTAAATAGAAATATGGGATGTGTTCCATTCACATGACATTCTCTACCTATTCTGCAAACAACCATTCTTACAAAAGATCATTCTTCTATCTACTTCATGCTAATCAAGATTAAAATTTGCAGAAATAGTTTTTTATTACTTATCTCTTTATAAGAAGAAGGGAAATAAGTGTTTCTGTGTTTTGTGTGTTTTAACGAGATCTGCATTTTTTTGTATAGTAAGATTTTGTCCACCAGAAAAAGTCCACCAGAATGAAGGTCACAGAGGCTTTTCCCAGAAAATTTTACTTGGCAAATAAATATCTAATCGCTAAAACAATTTTTGAGAAAATCGAAACTTTCGATTAAATGGTACTTTGGGTTGCAGGATTTTACTGAAAATCTTCGTGTCGCATCCTTGGAAGATACTAAATTTAAATACAAAGTTTGGTACTTAAACGACTTGGTATTTTTGAGTTATGATATTCACACTCACACACACACCGGGACCTTTTTCTAAAAATTATTTTTCTTCCAGGTTTCCTCATAAGATATATTTCCGGTGAAATCTCGGTATTAAAATTGTGGGTGGAATGCAATACCTTCTCTATCTAACATGTACATTGTACATACGTGTAAGGAAAATAAAAAATAGCCTTTCGTAAATAGTTTGTACAAGCTATAAACAAATGAAGATAGTGGGTACAAAATGTAATTGTATGTAACCATGATGCCTGCAGGTTACCTTTTGCGCGCCGGGAAACCTCTCGCACCCCTTTCCCTAGTTAGGAAATCATTGTCTCAGTTGGATGTTGACAACCCATTTCACAACGTATTTCAGCCAAGAAGCCTTACTTCAAACACAGTGAACACAGAATAAACGAAACCATATTACACTGCCCGAACGTTGCATTTGCTAAAAATAACGACATCCACCAAAACCTCGCAATAACATTCGGTAGCCAACGAAGCACCTGTGCGCATGCACCTGTAAACAAATCGCAGCAGGCAGCTAAATTCGCTTTCCATGCGAGCGACATGCAAAACCATGCCGCTTTTCGAGGGCTTCCTATTACCATAGTAGTTAAAGGCCAGTATAATGGTATTTCCTATTTTAATTACCTAAACTGTAAGAATTTGATATTTTAAGTTACTTAAACAAGAGGTTTCGGGTTTGGCTTCCGGCTGTAGGGGTAACTTGTTAAAATGTATACCTCATCACACAACAGCAATATAATAATAATAATAATAATAATAATAATAATAATAATAATAATAATACCCGCCTCAGTAAAGCAGGAGTAGCGTGTCTATCTCATACTCATGAGGTCGCAACTTCTAATCTCACTTAGGGTGAGATACTCAGAACAAAGTTGTTTTTCGGAAATTTCTCTTATCCTGAGAACATGAATGTTAAGTAACTTTAAGCTCCATGGCCCCGGAATCATTTGAGTATCATTTCACCGATTTCAACCATGAGTTACCAACCATGTTAAAGGGCGTTAAACTACAATAAATAAATTAATTAATAATAATGCTTTTAAAGTGTTTCCAAATTCTAGCATGCATGTTTATCTAAATATTAATTTTATTTAGTAAATTCATTGTTCTGATATAAATTCTGCACACGATACACAACAATTGCCTATCATATTACATGTTTATGTTAAACCCTAATTATTGTAGAACAACATGTGTTACACTCACATGACTTTCTCTAGCTGTTCTACAAATCACCTTTTACAAAAGATTATTCTTCTTTCTACACCATGGAAATCGAAATAAACAGCAGAATGTTCTTATTACTTAGTTCCTTATAAGTAGAAGGGAACTAAAGGAATGCGCTATGCTAAAGTGATAGTCAAACGTTTTAAAGGCTGTTGTTACGTGATTGACATTGCAAATTGCTTCTTTGCTTGGCCAGGAATAGAACAAAAGAAAAACGACACTTCCTGTCTAAGAAGAAGTATAAGTATTTTACAATTGAAAATAATAACAAGGAATATCTCGGAAACGTTTACCTCCACAACAAAAACGTAAAGGGCATAAATTGTGTGTTTTGACGAGATCTACATTTTTTTGTGCAGTATGTTTGTGTCTTATCTCTTACGGTTTAGCAGTAAGCAACATTCGGCTAAATTCATCTAGAATAAAGAGGTCTTCAGAGGCTATTCCCAGAAAATTCAAGATATACATTTTATTTGGGATGTAAATATATTTAATATGCGGGATTTTAATCAAAATCGTTAGTCATTTTTGAGAAAATCAAAATTTTCGAAAATGTTTCCTTGTAAAGGGTAGTTTGTGGTGGGGGGGGGGGGTTCTCAAAATCTTTGTGTCGCATCCTTGGAATATACTAAACTTAAATGCGTACCAAGTTTGGCATTTTACCGATATTCGCTTTATTCACACACACCTTTTTCTAAAAATGCGTTATTTGGATACAAAGAATCCTAAAGGCGCATTTCTAGTGAAATTTCGGTATTGAATTTTTGATTGGAATGCAACACGTCCTCTACCCAGTGCTATGTACGATGTACAGAAAGTAAAACCAAGATTTTGAAAATGATGGAGTTACGTAACATCCTTAAGGGCTTAGCCGTAAATATATTACAGATGTTCCAGGAAATTATAGAAAGTGTGTTTCTAAAGCATAATTCGTGAAGCCTTGACAATGACATAATTACATAACAACCACGGGAAATCCTTTATGAAATAGGAAAGGAAACTAGCATTATTCAGGTCAAAGTGCCTATGTCACATATGTTATGACCTTTGTTGCACAAGTATTTTATGTATTCTAAAGTTATACTTAGAATAAATGTATATTGATGGGTTTCCGTTACACTTTGGTCGCCCTCAAGCTCATTCCAACATTAATTATTAATCACATATTATAGCAAAGTGATGGCCAGAGTACCAGTTAAACCTATCTGCTACCAATACTTAAGCAGAAAAAATATGCCTAAGTACCCATAAGAGATACCGCAACATATATTTTGATGATCCCTGAATCAAGAAAATATTGTATTCCAACCAAAAATTCTATGTCGAGATTTAATATACGAAATATACAGCATGCTATGGATATAGCTACAGATATTTTGATAAACGGTAGCTTAATGTGTATCCTCTTCGTCTAAAACTTTTTCCAAAAAGCAATCATATACTTTATTAATTGGTGTGTTTTGCATGGTCTTAGTTGCGCGACGAAATGAGCAACGCCAATCAGTATGGACTATTCGCTTTGCTTCTAAGTTCTTCTATGTGACTTGGTTGCCTAAGTAGTGCGAGTCATTGGCCTTGCAGAAAGCATTCAAACTCTGTTCCGATACAACATTCGTATAGCGTGGCCCGCCAATTTGAGGTTTACACCTTCCGACCCGCAGTCTCAGGTAAAAAAAAAAAAAAACACATATCTTGTTTGTGATACGCCCGCTTAGAGGAACAAATTAATCTGAAAACATACTACTGCTCACAAGTAAAATTGTAAGTGCGCATTAGTCATTATACGTTCTTATTACCAATACAAATATCCGCGCTTATACAGCTAACAGGCTGTATCTTTTGATGCCTTTGAATAACCCAAGGGAAGCAATTTTAGAAAAAAATGTCCGAGTATGTATGTCTGTGTGTGTGTGTGTGTGTGTGTGTGTGTGTGTGTGAAAGAGAGAAAGAGATCAGCATAACTCAAAAACGGTAAGTCGGATAATTACTAAACTTTGTTATTTAGATTTAGAATCTACCTAAAAATGCGACAGGAAGAACATTTCCCCAACCCAAACTCCCAAACTACCCTTATTTAGATTTCTTTTAGAAATGCTTCATTTTCTCAAAATGGCTAATGATTTTGATTAAAATACCATATGTTAAATAAATGTTCATGTCTAAAAGTATATAATGTATATATAGTATTTTCTGGAAATAACCAGTGAAGTTTATTTTTATAACCAGTAAACGTTAAGTGATAAACCAAAATGCACCGCACAAAAAATGTAGATCGATTTGAAACACACAATTTATTCCCAATAAATTTACTGTGTCATAAACCATTTCTGTGACATCCGTTATTAATGGAACATCGTGTCAATTCATTTTATCTTCAAATACACGCATACTCACTCTCTCGTGTTTACTACTGGATTCTGTGGGGAATAGTCAATTATTCTAAGAAAAAATGACCTGCTCTAGCCGGGTATCAAACCCGGGATCTCCAAAAAATAAGTCAACTCGCTGACCATTTGACCATGAAGGCTGTCTTTTTAACTTCAGTTGTTTCTCTCAATTTCATGGAAACACCTTGAATTTTTAAAACCAGCATATAATATTTACTTTTTTTAACAATCGCTATTCTCTTTGTACCTATAGCGAAACGTGTAACTTACCTTTCTCAATTAAAATTACGTGTGAAGTTGGAAAAATAAACATCCGTTTATATATATACTAATAAATAAGAGTACAAATAGGTATGTGATTGTAACAAGAAAAAGATCCATTTGTGTAGATCTGTTAACTTAACAGTAAAACGAAAGTTTCAATAAATATGAAAGCTGGCACTGGAGTTCATTATCTTCTAAGAATGCGAGTCGAAGATTTTACAGAAAAACTCTCCGGCGTATTTTATCTTTTACAATCAAAATTGTTTTTTTTCCACATGTGCTGTTTTTTTCAAAAAAGGGATTTAACGATTTTGATTAAAATAATATATATTTACATTCCAAATAAAATATACCTTTGAATTTTCTGGGAATAGCCTACTTTTCTACATTTTGGTAAATTAAGGTTCTTAAAAAGGATTCTTGTCGTAGTTTCTAATTGTTTAGTTATTTACTAGCAAAATGTGAAGCCTTATAATGCTGAGATATTAACTGATCCTGTGAGGTGCTCTTCATTTGAAGGGAGTTTTGTACAAATTTGGGTTTTTTAAACGCTGAGATATACATAAGCGTAAAGCACAAAATATATAGATATCTTTAATAATACACTACCTACTTCAAATAACGTTTTTTATGAACTTTAGCCATTTCCGTTACTTTGTTTTGAATTTTTCAAAAACAATCTTTAATATTGTTGTCAAAATTTCCAGAAAAATAATCTGTCAACTTGCGTAATTGCAGCAGGTGTGTTGGCTATTTTTCGAGATAAAATGTCATTGAACTGTTCTGCGCAGTGTTATGGATTGTGCTAATCAGCAAAAATATAATCAAGGTGACTGACTTGCTGTCGTCTAATTAGACAAGTTTGGTGAATGAATCTCAAAGTTCTTCTATCAGATAGAGCACAGTCTTATCGCACTTTGAACAGCTGCTTGGGAAACTTTTTATTTTTAAGTGGACCCCCTTACTAAGTGATATAAAGTCCTAGTACTTAGATAAGGGGTACTTGAGGTAAAGATGTGAATTGCCATATGTTGTGCAAACTGTTGCAAAATTTAATAGGTTGTATTGTGTAACATGATTGAAAATTTGTGGAAAAGGTGCAAGATGTTATAGAAAACTAGAAGAAAAACATACATAGCTAAGCTGAAGCAGTATTCTGACCTCAAGAAGAAGCTGTAAATAGTAAGATAATCGTAAAGAGCTATAATATATAGAATACATTATATAATCAGATTATGTTAGGACAGATGAATATGAAACTGTCTTGGAAATAATTACGCAGAGGGATGTGACATATACAAAAGAATGCCCTTAAGCTAAAAAGACAGAAGACAAACGTTGGGGATGACTCTCTCATAAGAATGTGAAAGTTTCTTTGATTTTAGCACGTGAAGGAAATACTAAAATGGCAGTGATTATCCTATGAAAATAGATGTTGCTAAACGCGCCAAGATAGGCCATCAGGGCTTAGTTTTAATGCTTCAGCAGAACCGGAGTGTTTGGTATATATCCTACGTAGATGAGAAACAAGCCATTTCTACACACTAGTTCAAGTATGTCATCACCAGTTCTTTTAACAGTTTGCATGCGAATCGCAATATATATTATGTATTTAAGTAAGCAATATGATATGCGAAATCTTAAGTTTCACATGTAAGCGAACGTAGATCACTATAAAGGACAGTTTCAGCTCGGATCCTTGTATGTGTGTGTTTAAATTGTGAATATTTATTAGCAATGGTTTGAAAATAAATACTCAAAGTTACGTGTAATAGAATAACTTAAGCCAGTAGAAAGACGGAGAAAAACTTTCAGACTGCCAACCTGGAAATGGAGAGAAATGAATGTTTCCTCGGGAAACGCTTCAGAACTGTGGAAAACTGGCAGAACTCCTTCAGTAACACTCAGAATTTGCGCCTTCAGGAAGCAAAACACCTGAGACTTATTTTATATAATCCAAGTTATGCTTTGTACACACTGTATTCCGATTGCTTCTAAAGCATAAACTAATGCAACTAAATGCATCACCAATCTTAAAATCATTTCCACATTTTCCGGCTGAACTGCAACCTTTGTATTCTGAGTTGTACATTACTTCGTTGCTGGATTTGTTAAATTGAGAGTTGAATCCATTACATTTTCAACCATATCACAGATCCATAAAATTAATCTCGCACGCTTGTTATAACCACATTTGGCGCTATCTGGGCATACGCGACTCAGCGATAACTATGCTTCGGTTACTCAGGAGATCATGTTTGCATCTGTCGTTAGCAATTACTATGACAACCATCCAGAGTAATAGGCTCTCATCCGCATGCACAGTCATCATTTTGCCGTGGATATGACAAGCTTCTCAAATGCAGGAACTTAATTACGGCCCGCTTCCACTTTGTCAATCATGCCAGCTGATGCCGCTTGCAGAAATAACATCAACACAAAATGCTCGGCGTTGTCACCCAAATTCAGCGTTCAACTAAAAATGTCTGCCCTCATCAAGCATTCCATTAGCATCATATTTTTACTTACTGTGCTTGCTACCTGCCTAGAGTAAGAGCAAAGATAGTATTCCACTCAAATCCAGATTTCTCTGGAAATATGTTTTAGGCCCCCTAAATAACCAAACACGTTTTTAGTCCGCGCGCGCGTCTGATAGTGCCATGCAAAACGCGCTTTGTTGAGTGTCGCTGCTACCAACGTTTGATTTTCAGAGCGAGCCAAGCAAATCATAAATAATAGGTGCACAAAAACTGTATATATTTTTTATGATTTAAAATTTATTCCCAAATATATTTTTGAGGCATCAACAATTTCCGAAAAATAGTTTAAATACTGTATTATCTTTTTCAAGTGTTTTCGCTATTCAGACTCGTATTCCGCAACAAATTTTTCTTACAAAAGCTTATAGCAAGCAGAAAGGTCTTATTACTTAGTTCCCTATAAGGGAAATTAGGGAATACACTAGGCTAAAGTGATGGTAAAATCTTTTAAAAGCTGTTACTATGTGATTGAAATTCCCTTCCTTTTGTATCGCCAAGAATAAAACAAAAACAAACGGAATGACAAACACACGTTTGAGAAGAAATTTGAGTATTTTAAAATTTAAGCCGATAAACAGTTATATTTTTTTTGGAGTTAACTAATTTAATGACATTAATTTGTGGTTTAAGAGATGCGCACTAGATTTTTGTCTATCTCTTACGATTTTCCAGTTACTCAAAAATATCATACAGAATGAAGTTCTTCCGAGGCTATTTCCAGAAAATTCTAGATGTACATATTATTTGTCATGTAAATATATTTAAAATACAGTAACCTAATCAAAATCGTTAGAGAAAATAACTTCAAAATTGTTTCTTCCTAATGGGCGTTTGAGTGGGAGGATTTTCTTGAAATTTTTCGTGTCGCATCCTTGGAAGATACTAAATTTAAATATCCTGTTTTATATTTAATGGAATTTTTGTCTTTGAGTTATGATGCCCATACACAGAGACATTTTCCTAATTTTTTTTTATTCAGGGTCCTCAAAGCGTACATTTTTGGTGACATTCTGGTACTGAATTTGTTGTGTATGATGCAATATCTTCTCTACTTACTATGGACGTGCATAGTTCTAGGTAGTGAAAGTAAAACAATCTTATGTGTTCCATTCACGTGACTTTCTCTGCATCTCTGCAACAACTTATTGTTAAAAACCGTATGCTTCTACGAGGGCCGTTCAGAAAGTAGCCTCCGATCGGTCACAGTGCGGGTAGTGGGGGGAGTAGCGACGCCATCTGTGCATTCACGCACTCAGCAGGTCAGTCGGCATCAAGCCGTGGTCGAGTGAAAGTCGTACCTGCGCTAGTTTAGTGTTTGTGGCCGTTTGAAATGCGTACTGCAATAGAAAACCCCGCCAAATGTGAAGTGCGTGCTGTTATAAGGTTTTTTACAGCCAAAGGATATTCTGCAGCAGCTATTCATCGTAAGCTTTGTGCCGTGTACGGACCAAGAGTTATGAGTGAAGGAGTGGTCCGTGAATGGGTACGTTTATTTAAAAGTGGACGAGAAAACGTTCATGATGAAGAGAGGAGTGGTAGACCATCATTGGTCACGGACGAACTCGTTCAGACAGTTGATGCAAAAGTTCGTGAAAACCGACGTTTCACAATGTCGGAGTTGTCTACTGATTTTCCACAGATTTCTAAGACTCTCTTGTACGAGATAGTGACAGCAAGATTGGGTTACCGTAAGTTCTGTGCACGATGGGTGCCCAAAATTCTTACCGACCACCACAAAACTCAAAGAATGGCCTCTGCATTAGACTTTCTGTCACGTTATGAGGCCGCCATTGTTAAACAGAATCGTGACCGGGGACGAAACCTGGATTAAGTACGTGAACCCTGAGGCAAAAGAACAATCAAAGATGTGGGCACATTCAAATTCGCCTACCAAACCAATAAAAGCCCGGCAAGATTTTTCTGCCCGAAAATTGATGGCAACGGTGTTTTGGGATGCAAAAGGGGTGTTGTTGGTTGAATTCATGGAACGTGGGACGACCATTAATCAAGACGTGTACTGTGAAACACTAAAACAATTACGACGGGCTATACAGAACAAACGCCGTGGTATGCTGACTTCCGGTATCGTTTTTTTTGCACGATAACGCCCGTCCTCACTCTGCTCGCAGAACAACAGCCCTTCTTGAGTCCTTCAAGTGGGACGTTGTCAACCATCCACCTTACAGCCCAGATCTGGCGCCAAGCGATTATCACCTCTTCATGCATATGAAGAAATGGCTCGGGTCCCAGCGGTTTGATGACGACGAAGAGCTCAAAGATGCGGTCACAGGCTGGCTCCAGGCACAAGCGGGTGATGTTTATGCAGAAGGAATTTCAAAGCTTGTGAACAGATACGATAAGCGCCTCAATCGCTATGGAAACTATGTAGAAAAATAGTGCAAAGATGTAGTTTTAAGATGTATATATTAAAATATTTTTATTTAACTTGGCGAATTTCTTGCAATCAACCGGAGGCTACTTTCTGAACGGCCCTCGTATTTACTTCATGCTAATCGAGAAAAAATTAGCAGAAATGGTTTTATTACTTGCTACCTTGTAAGAAGAAGCGAAATAAGGGAGTACCATAGGTTAAAATGATGGTCAAAAGCGGGTTGCTATGTGACTGAAGTTCCTTTATTTGTATAAAAAAAAAAACATCAACTTCACGAAAAAATATAAATAACATGAATCGCGTGTTTTCACGTGCTCTACATCTTTTGTGTGGTAAGTTTTTGTCTATCTCATACGGTTTAGCAGTTATGCAAAATTCCGTAAAATTCATCCAGAATGAAGGAGTCTTCAGAGGTTATTTCCATAAAATTCAAGATATACATTTTATTTGTGAGGTAAATAATAAAAAAATTTCCATGTAAAGGGTAGTTGGGGGTGGGGGAATTCTCTTGAAAATCTTCGTGTTGCCTCCTTGGAAGATACCAAACTTAAATACCAAGTTTGGAATTTAACGGAATTTTCGCTTTTGAGCTATGCTGCACACACACACACACACACACACGGACCTTTTTCCAATAATGTGTTTTTTTATGCAGGGGGACCCAAAACATGTATTTCTGGTGAAATCTCAGTATGGAATTTTTGGGTGCATTACAATACCTTCTCTATACACTAGAGAAAATAATAAATTATAGTGACTAAGAAGGTCATGGAAATATAAAAATCACTTCTGTCTGTGTGGTTTCTTCAACATTATTATTGTTATAAGATTTTCATGAACCAAGGAGAGGAACCTCGTCACTAAAAGATATAGCCGAAAGCGGGACTTTTTGAGTTCTGCTACTCTGCAATAAACTGGATCACAACTCCCAAAGAACATTAATACCCTATAAACATGGCCACATTCCAAAATGTTGTAATAACACTGTTGATTATGGGAACGATAACTTCGGTATGTGGTTCATTCAATGCGACCAGTTCTAGCTAAAGCAATTATTGGCGATGTCTGCAAACATCTTGGGGTTGTCAAACTAAAAATGAAGGACAACATAAAACTTGGCTAGTCCTGAGACATCCAAGTTCATTCAAGAGAAAATATCCATTCTCGTTTTACTACGTGCACTTAATCTCCCAGCAATACTTTTAGTAAAGTCATATCGTCGTCTCGAGCCCGTGCTTAATGACCCATGGGTGAAACCGAGCTCTCTCTTGTCCCTACAAAATTAACCCATCTTCAGCAGCAAATCAAGACACTACTTTGTTCAATTAAAGCTATATAGACGTCGCTTTAGGAAATTAATGCCTCTTCAAAGCTATCGCTAACTGTCCGTTAAAGATAGCTAAATACAACTTTTCTAAACCTTGCAGTTTTTATCTTAAAATTTACAAAATGCTGTCTCATATTGCACTACTGCAGTTATCACTTTGCGTTAAATTTAATACTCCTCGAAATTTTTGAAAAACGCCATGTTTTACTTTTGTTATAGAGGTTAATCACGTGTTGCACACTATGCGGAAATCATTTTTGAAAATAAAACTTCCACCACATTAGCTCGTAGGCCTATGGCAGAGAGAACCCGGGTTCCTTTCCCGGTGGGAGCATGGGAATTTTCCCCGACCAGGATTCTTCTCCGCTACTTCCCAAGACTGGGTGTTAAAAGTGCTGGCAAACTCCCGCAAAAGGTACTGGAAAACCTAGCGGTATCTTGCCTAGTCGCCGGGTCGGGTCTCTCCCGTGATTCTGTTCCAGTTCCAGGTAGCCTTGAGATTGTTTACCATTCTCGCCTACATTGTTTAAACACGATTACACAAAACTGGCATAAAAATTTTGACTTTTTTTTTTTTTTTTTTTTGTTAGGAATAAAGATTTTCAAGTTATTAAATATAATATTTAAAATAATGTATCCTGAAATCAAATTCTTATATCTTGGGAAATTTGGGGTAGCAAAAACCATATGCCAATTGATTACTCTCTCTCTCTCTACCACGTATAGTAAGTAGAGAAAATATTATATTCTCCAATAAATAAGATACCAAGATTTCACAGAAAGTACACGTTTTGAGACTCCCTAAATACTTTTTTTATAAAAAGATATGTGTATGTGTGCGTCTGTCTGGGTATCTATGTATACCTTTAATTCCCTGGCATTAGCCTCTGAAGTCCCCTGCATACTGTTAAACAATGAGACAGAAATGTAGACTCGTTAAATCACATAATTTTTCACATTATAATTTGATATTCGTTTCAATTTTTCAGTACTTGTGCTTCTCTCAAATGTGAAGTCCTTAGTCGTTTTCCTTCCTCCTAATCATGCAAAGATAACCGAATTTCAAAAACATTACCTAGTGATCCGCTTTTAAAATATTTGGTATCATTTAAGCTTAATGTATTCCCTTATTCCTTTCCATTTACAATGAAATATCTAAATAAAAGCTTTCATTGAATATTTATTTCAATTATTGTGAAGGCGATAGAATAACCTTTTAAAGAATAGTTAGTTGAAGAATAGGTATTTAGTAATGTATGTGAATGCATCACATTTTTTAAACACTTGACTGTAGTCCTAGCCTCATGAATGCTTTTGTGTAGCTTGCACCTAAAGAAAAACAAACTGCTTAGATGCAAAATATACACGATAGGGAACTTCAGATCCTGTTTCTTATGTAAGGGACAACGTGCAAACAAAAATATAGCTTTAAACTTCCGAAATGGCTTTTATCAGAATACAATCTCATTTCCATTAAAATTTGGCTTCATTTATTAAATGCTTCAGTCTGGCAGAACTATGATGGCAGGAGCTTCACAGCAAAGCAAACTTCCGTTGGTCGCGATCTATCTAATTAAAACTGACACTGCTGTAAATCCCAGACCCCAAAGCTGAAACTCTAATCCTCACCCCTGTTCTTCCAGGCTTATCCTTTATCTATAGACCACACAATTTCCAACAGCTTTTTGTTTTCGTTGAATGCTTTCGCGGCTGCTTGTAATCCGGCCAAGTTCCAGTTTAAACATATGTCTGAAATTAGGCGATAAACATTCAAGCGCTAACAGACTAGAATATTTTAGCTATATATTTAGATTTTGTATAAGATTGTAATACCATACTTGACTGAGCTATGGTTAAGTTTACAAAATATTTTCTTAAGAAACACGAGGAGTGGTTTCTGTTGTAGATTACACGTAAGATGACATTCTGATTACATATGTACGACATATACACTCTTAAATAATAGAACTTAGGCACTGGATATTATTTTTGAGTGCGGTACCGAAGCCTTCCAGACCCTTAAAGGTTCCTAATTACATAGCCCCCAAGCCTCCCCGAAACAGGTAGCCTCCCCGTCGAAACAGGTAACAGTTGCAGCTTGGTGTTTATAATATTTGAAGAAGCATTACATACTTCTAGTGGAAGAAGTTACATTTTTTGCATTTATGATTAATAACAAAGAAACACGGCTCTAGTACCAAAAGAAAAACAGTTCCAGTTTGGTGTTTATAATATTTGATGAACCATTACATACTTCTAGTGGAATATGTTACATAGAAACAAGATCTAGTACCAAAAGAAAAACAGTTCCAGTTTGGTGTTTATATTTGATGAAGCATTACACATTTCTATTGGATGATGTTACATTTTTTGAGTTTATGAAAACATAGAAACAGGGTCTAGTACCAAAAGAAAAACAGTTGCAGTTTGGTGTTTATAATATTTGATGAACCATTACAAACTTCTAGTGGAAGATGTTACATTTTTTGAGTTTATGAAAACATAGAAACAGGGTCTAGTACCAAAAGAAAAATAGTTGCAGTTTGGAGTTTATAATATTTGATGAACCATTACATACTTCTAGTGGAAGATGTTACATTTTTTGAGTTTATAAAAACATAGAAACAGGGTCTAGTACCAAAAGAAAAACAGTTGCAGTTTGGTGTTTATAATATTGGATTAAGCATTACATATTTCTAGTAGAAGATGTTACATTTTTTGCGTTTATGATTAATAACAAAGAAACACGGCTTTAGTACCAAAAGAAAAACAGTTCCAGTTTGGTGTTTATAATATTTGATGAACCATTACATACTCCCATTGGAAGGTGTTACATTTTTTGCGTTTACGATTAACAACAAAGAAACATGGCTCTAGCATAAAAAAAATTGAACCTCGTCGGAAAACATGTTAACTGTGAATTACACTGAAAGAAATCGAGGAAAAAATTAGGCACACCCATTCCACCCCACCTGCTGGCTAATTACACCGGTTTCGCGGGTTGTTACCTGCTAAGCGTACCTGGGTACGGGAGACTTCAGTCCTGCACCCTTATTTTTAAGATAATGGCAATCCGATCTGTCCTTAACTGGTGGCATGTGAAAATCGTAATATTGCTGATGAGTAGTGAGTGACAACACGTATTTCTTTAACGTCTGAACTGAATAATTAATCTGTCAAGAATAAGTTTTATATAAAAAGAGCTATTTCAGGAGTATTCAAATGTATTTCAACTCGCCTACATATTAAGTATATGGAAATTTATATAAGAAAAATGAGCACTTATAGAAAAAGTTATGTATCTATTTCATACGCACAAGTTGAGAAGAAAATATTTTTTCCCTGCACATGTTCTTAGATTAAATGTTTTTTAAATGCCTATTCAATACAGAGAAACAAACTTTGACATATCGGCTAAATTACACTGCCCATTAGTGCTTTAACTATCATAAATTCAAACAACACTGTATATTTGAATGCAATTAAAAAAAAAACGTTTTAAAAATAGTTAGATTTTCAAATTAATTTTGCCCACATCCATTTCCTAACCCTCATCACATGGCAGGTAACTTTTTTATTTCACTACCCTCTCTTCAGTTGTTACGGTCTATCACTTAAAACAAAACGATAAATAGAAACAGTGATAAAATTCCATTTCATCCTCACTTTACATTTAAAGGCATTTTGGGATTTTTACTTGATCTATTATTCTGTCCCTAATAACCTTATATTATATGTGCTCCAGACAATTTTTCACTTGGCGATTACTTAAGTCAGGATAATCTTGTATGATGGATTGAAATGGACTTTAGCAACGGCAGCTATTGTTAGAGTTAAAAAAATATCTTTTTACGTTATATATTCTTGTGAAAACTATAAAAAAAAAATAGCATAACTAGCGACGTGGTGTCTTTGGAGCTACTACGAAAGTGAAGTTCACTCTCAGAAGATAAACTTTACAGGTGAGGGAGAAGATGATATTCGGATAGAGATGTCTAATAACAGTATCAGAAAGAAAATGGATGCTAGGGATGCACATTTTTGCATAAAGAGGAATCTGTTAGCCACAAAGTCGTCAATTAAAAGCTAATATACAATATACTCGTGAGTCATTACTACGTTGAACCACAAGAAGAAAGTGAAAGGGGTCTTAAATATGTGGGGGAGGGCTATCTGCAGCTAACGAGGGAGATAACTCGCACTATTTACTCGAAATGTGTGTATGCGAGACATCCAAAAATAATTGCTAGTGCAATTACGCATTTCCAGGTGCTAATTGTTCTAGCGCGCGAGCTATCAGGGAATGGTATTTATGTTTATGGTATTGTATCGCCAGGACAATATTTATGCAGCATATTCTGTTGCTCGCCTTCCTTTCGTGGCCAGAAATACCTACACTTATCCTACGAAATTATCAACAGTATTCTGCATTATTCAGTCTAACTGAAGTGAATTTTTACTTTCATTCGTGGGGATTTTCTTTATTATTTCATTTCTTATTAGAAACATCGCCGTCGCTATGCGCGATTCAACGTTTCAAAAAGAGAAAACCTCAAACTGAATATCTGTTACGTAAAGATGTAGGCAGCTGAGAAAAAGTGTAGTAACTTCTATTGTGACTTGCTGAAATTGAAGTTTGAATCAGACCGAAGGAAGTTAAAGTTAACGGGCTTTGTAAGAAAAACAAAGGAAGTAACTATTAATATACATGTTGTGTGCATTATCTGTGATTGATTCAGTAAACGACCTTCAGTGACACACAAGAAGGCGCAATCGGTAACATGTGTACGAAACGTCTTACATAGCAGTGCCTCATTAGCATTGCAAACTTGATAATGGCCTTCAAGGCTAGATCAGCCGAGGTCTTCGCGCACGCTAGACAAAGCGAAGTGTCCACACATGGATTCAGAAGATATATATATATATATATATATATATATATATATATATATAAACATTTAAGTTAGAAGCTAATAAACAATGTGGCAGACTGCGGTCAACTAAACACTGGAGTACAAATGACGGTTATCCACCTAACAGCTCAACTGCTGCTGAAAAATAACCTGTATATCCTAATGAGATTTGGCTTATGGCCTGAACTCCATTGGGCTGATATCTCCTCTGGCCTATGAAATTTTAAATTCTATTTATAAAAAACGTTTTTTGGAACAGAGCAAAGCTGACTAAAATTGTGAGATAAATATTTGTTGGTACTATTAACACATGCAAGTGTAGTACACTGGAGAAAACTGTTTACAAATATACATGATAGATATAGTAAGGTATGAAATGAAATTACTGTTGAGAAAAGCAAGAATAACAAGGAATACCTATCTCGTCAATAATTAATTCTAAATTATAATAAAAAATCTGATGTGTGCCATTCACATGACTTTCTCTATATCCCTGCAACAAATTATTCTTAAAAAGCTTATACTTCTATTTACTTTATGCTAATCAGAAAAAAATAGCAGAAATAGTTTTATTACTTGCTTCCTTGTAAGTAGTAGCGAAATAAGGGAATACAATAGGTTAAAGTGAAAGCCAAAAGTTGGTTGCTATGTGACTGATGTTCCTTTGTTTGTATGGACAGGAGTTGACAAATTCCTGTATGAGAAAGTATAAGTTTTTCAAAGCTGAAACCAAGAAAAAGGAATATCTCAAAAACGATCAACTCCACGAAAAAAAATATATATAACATAAATTGTGTGTTTTAACGTGCTCTACATTTTTTGTGGGTTAAGTTTTTGTCCATCTCTTACGGTTTAGTAGTATGAAAAATTCATCCAGAATAAAGTAGTCTTCATAGACTATTCCCAGAAAATTCAAAATATACATTTCATTTGTCAGATAAATATCTTTAATATACGAAATTTTAATCAAAATCGTTACTCATTTTTGAGAAAATCAAAATTTTCGAATAAAGTTCGATGTATAGGGTAGTTGGGGGGGGGGATTTTTCTCCAAATCTCAGTGTCGCATCCCTGGAAGATACTAAACTTAAATACCAAGTTTGGTATTTTACCGACTTTTCGTTTTTGAGTTATCGTGTTCACAGACACACAGACACACGGACACACACACACACACATACACACACACACCGTTTTGTGAAAATTCTTTTTTTGGTTACAGGGGACCCTAAAACACATATTTCCGGCGAAATCTCGGTATCGAATTTTTGGTGGAGTGCAATACATTCTCTATACACTATGTACATAGTGAGTATAGAGAAAGTAAAAAAAGTATGTGAAAAATCGTGTTTTAACGAAGTCTAATAGCGTTTACTAACTATGCAAAAGTTTTTCAGAATGAAGAGAACTTCAGAGGGTATTTAAAAGAAATTCAGGATATCAATTTTATTTGCCATGTAAATATCTTTAATATACCTACGTTAATTTAATCATAATCAATAGCAATTTTTGAGAAATTCGAAAATTTCGGAAATACTTTTATGTTAAAGTGTATCAGGTGGGGGATTTTTCTGAAAATCTTCGTGTCGCATCCTTGTAACATGTTGAATTTAAATTTCTAGTTTGATATTTAACAGACTTTTTATGTTCGCGTTATCGTTTTCACAGACACCTGGACACACAGACTTTTTCCTAAACATTTTATTTTTTATATACAGGCTATCTTAAAACGTACATTTCCTATGAAATCTCCGAACCTAGTTTTTGGGTGGAATTTAACACCTTCTCTGCCTATGTACTATCTATGAAGTAGAGAAAGTAGCAATTCTTTGTTCCTCTCTAAGTAATATAATTCTTTACTCTGCGCCGTTCTTGTATGAGAGGGTACGGAATCTCTAAAAGTAATTGCACCCCTTGTTTTCTCCGATTCTCAAATTACGTTTTTCTTCGATAAAAAGTCCCTTGAGGAGCATATTTTGATCAGTGTGTAATGACATTTATAATATAAGCTTTTAGACCCCTCTGTTTTATAATTTGGTCTGGTTTTGATGAGAATCGATATCATTTATGTGGTTAGTAAACACTAAAAATATAATGTTTAAATATACCTACAAATGCCAGGACCTATTTTTTAAAGATTTGACTGTCACTTTAGCTTAGTGTATTCCCTTATTTCCCTTCTACTTACAAGAAAACACGTAATAAGAGCATTTTGATAACGTTTATCTCGATGTAGATAAATAAACAATCTTTGTAAGAAAAGTTTGTTTCTCGAACAGCTAGAGAAAGCTATGTAAATGGACCGTATCAGTTTTTTTTCCTCTAAATTAATTATAGTAAGAGTGACACAGCTTCAATGTGATACCTTTCTATCAGTACTTCGTCTCTACAAAATGCCAGAAAAGAGCTTTGTAAAACCTCATTTGAGGAAGAAAGACTGTTAAACATTTTGAAGCTCGGCCACTCAACTTTAAATTGAATAATTTCGACACCGCTGCATTTTACATGTCAGTAACAATATTTGTTTGGGGAGGGGGGGTAGCTTAACGTCCTTTAACCTGGTTGGTCATATCGGATGATGAATGAGATTGGTGAAATGATGCTCAAATGATCTCGGGGTCCATGGAGCTTAAAGTTATTCGGCATTCGTCTTCTCAGGATAAGGGAAAACCCCGAAAAAACCTTATCCGGGTAACTCGCCCTAAGCGAGATTCGAACTCACGACCTGTTGAATATGATGCAGACACGCTACCCAGGCGGGCAGTACAGTCTTGATATTAACTCCAGGTGGAATAGGTTAACGCCACACTTCTCCGTTTACCAGTTCCCCAGGGTTGTTATAAAGCGTTTTTACTTCTGAAGTTCTCCCGGTCCCAACGTTGCCAACAGTGCATTTGCGGTTTTCGGCCTTATCTGTATAGTGTACGTTTGGAACATTCAACCATACGTAGTAAGTACGGCCCTACGATATAAATAAAATTATTTTTGAAATTGGACAACTCTTGCTCCTTGGTTATCCCTACACAATCTAAAAGACTTTTTATCGATGCAGACAAGTTTTACAAGTAGGCTGTATGGAATAAAAAAAAAGTGAATTAACTTTCTCTTGATGTTTCACATACAAACTATTCTTACAAAAGATTATTCTTTTATCTACATAATGTTAATCGAGATAAATATTAGCAGAAACTGTCTTATTACTTGCTTCCTTGTCAGTAGAAGGGAATAAAGGGGGGGGGATACATTAGGTTAAAGCGGGAGGTTCAATTAGTTTTGCGTGGACCCGTTTGAGAAAAATATGGTAGTTTAAAACAAACTAATAACAAGGAATATCTCAAAAACGGTCAACTCTACAAGAAAAACGTAAATAACAAACCATGTTTTTTTAAGGAAATCTACATTTTGTGTATATAACATTTTCATCTCTCTCTTGGTTTAACCGTTATGCAAAATTCCGCAAAACTCATTCAGAATAAACAGATCTTCAAGGATATTCCCAGAAAATTCAAAATATAAATTGTATTTCTGATGTAAATATCTTTAATATACGGTATTTTGATCAAAATCGTTAGTCATTTTTGAGAAAAACAAAGTTTTCAATTTTTTTTCCGTGGAAAGGGTAGTGTGTGGTGAGGAGATTGTTATGAAAGTCTTCGTGTCGCATTCTTGAAAGATACCGACCATAAATACCAAACTTGCTATTAAAGGTATTTTAGTTTTTGAGCTATGCTGTCCACAGACATATACCTTTTTCGCATTCAGGAGATCACAAATATATAATTCTGGTGAAATCTCAATTTCGAATTTTTGGGTGTAATACAATACCTTCCTCTAAGTACACTGTATGCACATACGTGCTAGAGAAATAAACAATGGTATAACTTTGGTGAGCACTGCCATTGCTTGCTCTCCTCACGCCGTAAAGAGGGTTAGGGAATGTAGAGCTTTGCCACACAGTTAAGTTACCCATGATTGTCTCTGTGAGTCACAATGGTGCGGGGATAATTGAAGGGGGAAGGAATCGACAACGAACCCCGAACATTGGCACTACTTCCTCAGATGTGAAGATAGTATTAATTCAAATAAAGTAGATGATTTTTGGTAATGATTATTGACATTTTAAGACTAGTTTTTGTGAGTTTCTACTACAGTGTATAGAGAAGGTATTGTATTCCACCCATTAAGCATGGTAGAAATCCCAAGCTTGACAAACTACTGCACCACGTGACATTTTATGGCACCCATAATGTCATGGTTTACACACAATCTCGCTCTCTCTCTCTCTCTCTCTCTCTCTCTCTCACACACACACACACACACACACACACACACATATTGGCAGCTATAAAAATGGTTACCGCGATATAATATCGAACAAATGCATCATTTAAAGAAGAACCTTCCTCTATATTTGTTAATCTATTGAATAGTTGATCAGGCACACAAAACACTCCATTTTGCAGCATTGGCAGCGTATGTTTAATTAACATTAAAATCCCAAAAGCATTGTTTTGTTTTCTAGAAGCGTAGATGTCATTTATTTATTCATTCATATGCAAGCAAAACTGGGCAAAACTAAGGAAAAATAAAGTAAAATAAAATAATGGAAAAATATCCAGTCTGAAACCGGTTTTATGCTTCAAACGCAAGCCTGGGAAAAAGTTTGATCCAATACACAAAACATGGCTGCTCCATCATTACCATTGTACGTGTATTCCTGAGATATGACACTAATAATAATAGAATTATTAAAATGCAAAACGTCATTAAGGTAGATTCACCATGAAAAAGTATAGCACACATACAAACAAACATATCTGTAGCACTTCAGCTGAAATAATTTCGTGTTTCATAGTGTTCTCATGTCTGTATAGCGTTAAAAACTGACAGACTGTTGCTAAAATAAAAATCACATACGTTTACATTCATATGACTTTCTCTTCCTATTCTGCAACTAACTACTTTTACAAAAGCATATTATTTTATCCACTTCACGCTATTCCAGATAAATATTAGCAGAAATGGTCTATAAGTTATTTTCTTGTAGGTACAAAGGTAATGGGGAATGCACTAGGCTAAAGCGATAGCCAAATCTTTTAAGCGCGGGTCTCTATGTGATACTTGAAATTTCGTTTTTACTGCACTACCAGGATAAAACAAAAAGAAATGTCGGGCTCCCACTTGAGAAAAATATAAATACTTGAAAATGTAAACCAATAATAGTGAATATCTCTGAAATGGCTAACTCCACAATAAACAAATTTAAAATTGACATAAATTGTGTATTTTAAGGTTTTAAGTAGTATGGTTTGGTCTGTGTGTTACGATTTACCAGTTATGCAAACATCATCCAGAATAGGGCTTCAGAGCTTTTCATTTATTGTGAAAATATCTTAAACATATGGTATTTTAATCAAAACTTTAAGCCGTTTTTTAAAAAAAAAAAATATTGAAAAAAGTTACAAGTGTGGTTTGGAGTGGGTGATTGCGTTGAAAATCTTTTAGTCACATCCTTGGAAGATGCTGCACATAAATATCAAGTTTGGTATTTGACAGATTTTTCATTTTTAGTTAAAAAATCCTTTCACTCCAAACTACCCTTACATGGAAAACATTTCTAAAACGTTAATTTTCTCAAAAATGGCTAACAATTTTCATTAAAATACCGTATAATAAAGATATTTATATGGCAAATGTATATCTTGAATTTTCTGGGAATAGCCTCTAAAGACCTCTTTATACTGAATGAATTTTGCTGGATTTTGCATAACTGGTAAACTGTTAGAGATACACAAAAACTTATTACACAAAGTATGTAAATATCGTTGAAAGACACAATTTATGTCATATACATTTTTTTTAATTCCTTGTTTTGACTTCAGGTATAAAATATTTGAAACGTTTCATATACGGGAATTTTGTCAACTCCTGGCAATGCACAGAAATGAATTTCAACCACATGGCAACCAGTTTTTAAAAGATTTGAATATCGTTTTAACCTATTGTAATCCATTGTTTGTCTTCTATTTACACGAAGGCATTTCTGCTAATTTTATATTGATTAATATAAAGTAGACAGAAGAATGAGCTGTTGAACAATTACTTACAGGGCTGTGGAGAAAGTCATGTGAATGGAACATATCAGTTTTTTTTTTTTTTTTTTTTTTTTTTTTTTAACTTCGGCATTTTATTTTTTTTTCTCCGCATTTTACAAATACCGAAATAAACAATATATTGTTTCTTTACATATTTACAAGCATTGTTTTATATTTATGTGTGCAGGGTTTTAATGTTACGTTAGTTGTGGTTTGTGAATCTATGCAACACAATAAAGCTCTTATTTAGTTTTTATTGCACTTTTTGTGTTTTTAATTTGTGAAGAATCTTAAAGGTTTTCCTCGAAATCCGGGCATTTTAGGCGCAAGTCAATATACCTGAACTTGTTCCATAAGTCTCAATTCATATAAAATTTAAAATAAAAAGTGCAATTATGTTCTTCAAGCAAAAAATAGGTCTGACACACTTATGGATAACGTAAAATAAAAGTCAATATCCAGTGGGAACTCCAAAGCAGTCCTCTCGCATAAACATGAACACGCACCATTACGTCATGGGTAACGGTTTTAGATAGGGGCTTGTGAACAATTGACATGGGTTAGGCCATTGTCCGATTCAACTATGGTTGTAATCCTCCAATAACTACTATATAAATAAAAAATAAATTAAAAAAATCTTTCTCTGTAAACACACAAAATTATCTTCTTGTTGGTCATGTTTTTTCAGGTAGTAAAGTTTCAAAGCCTTTAGGATTCTTATATATTCAGCTATTCTTAAATTTTGAACCGATTTTAACAAATGTCCAAACTGATGGTTATACGATTTCAGCTAATCTTTCAGAGTGATTGAAACTTTACCATCCGCCTGGGTAAGATACAAACACTGTAAGATGAACCCTTTAAATAAATTAGTTAATCCGAGAAATAAATGTACTGCCGTAAAATCAGCGGAAAGCTGTCATTAAAGCTGCAAAGTTTGTTGATCTTTGTTGTTGCATGACTGCCTTCAGAATGATGTGAAGCACTGCAACAGCTGATGAGCTGTAGGCCGTTGACTGAGGTCATTGCCTCTCACTGCGCCAAGCGGTGTTGGTATAGTGTTAGTTCTCAGGTTTATAGCCCAATCTGTCGTGCACAATGAAAAAGCGGTGAGATTAACCTTTTCACTGATAACGGTAGATATATCCCTGGAAGAGTTCTCTAGGTACTCTTATTTATGGTTCGGTTTAGTTTTTTCTTCCTCGCCACATCTTTGTGGTCTAGAAGTACCTAGGTTCTTTTTTGTCAGTTTATTTTTTGTTTTAACTGTTTAATCTGGTAGAGCATATCCAACGATGAATGAAATCATTGAAATGGCGCTCAAAAGAACTCTGAGTTTAGAGTTGTTCGACATTTCGGGGAAAACCTCGAAGAAACCTTATCCGGGTAACTCGCCCAACTCAGAATATGGGTACACTAACTGCACACTACAGAGGCAAACAATTTTTTTTTTTTTTTTTTTTTTTTTAATTTTGTTCCGGAAGCTTGTCAGGACTCCAAGGCTGTATTTTTTTTTTTTTTTTTTTTTTTTTTTTCCTTTTCTCCACATTTCCATTTTTCCCAATATTTCTTTTGCTTTGCTATTTGCTTCTAATGCACACATTAATATATACATATCTACAGGCATACAAACACCCATGCCCAAGGCGGAACTCTAACCCACGATCCCCTGCGCCACGAAGCACCAAAGCGAGGCACTTCAGCAAGCGCGGCCATGGGGACCGGCATAAAGATTTGATTCTCTCTTTTTTTCCTCTTTCTCTCTCCCTGTATTCCTTTTTTCTTTTTCCTCTCTTTTTTCCTTTTTATTCATTTTTCCAACATTTCCTTTGTTTTTCTATTTGATTACCGTTTTGCTCCTAGCACACACACACACGAACACACAGCTACAAACTCAGAAACACCCATCCCAAGGCGGGACTCGAACCCACGATTACCTGCGCCACGAAGCATCAAAGGGTGGCACTTAAGCAAGCGCGGCCAAGGGGGACGGCCTTTTTTTATTTATGTATTTATTTATTATTTTTTAACTTGGTACTCTGTGTGTGTGTGTGTGTGTGTGTGTGTGTGTGTGTGTGTGTGTGTGTGTGTGTGTGTGTTCTCTTATCTTTTATTTGAATCGATCACCTTGCCCCAAATGAGTTGACCTATTATTTCAATATTTTTGTTCGCAGAGAGAAGACAATTTTTTACTCTCTCCTCCCTTTCTCTCTCTCTCTCTCTCTCTTTCCTTAGCTGTGAGTAGAGGAAGACTGTTTTCACACAAAAAGTCAATATCGATATTTGACGGCAAAACACATTTTCCTAACCTTAAACGAATAAACTTTTCTCAAACTGGACCATGCAAAGCGAATCGAACCTCGATTGTTTCACATAGAGATCAGGTTTTTAAGATTTGACTATCGCTTCATCCTAATGTATTCCCCTAATTCCCTTCTACTTACAAGGAAGCAAGCAATAAGGCTACTTCTGCTACTGCCTTTCACCCGAGCTTGACGTAGAAAAAAATCTGATGTTTTCATTCACATGACTTTCTCTAAATCTCTGCAACAAATTATTGTTAAAATGCTTATGCTTCTATTTACTTCATGCTAATCGAGAGAAGAAAAAAAACAAAAAAAAAACAGAAATATCTTATTAACCGTTTCCTTGTAAGTAGAAGCGAAATATGGGAGTACCATAGGTTAAAGTGGTGGTCAAAAGCTGGTTGCTGAGTGACTGAAGTTCATTTGTTGTATGAACCGAATTGACAAATTTCGTATGAGAAAAGTATAAGTTTTTCAAAGCTGAAACCAAAAATAAGGAATATCTCAAAAACTATCAACTCCACGAAAAAAATATGTAACAAATCGTATACTTTAACGTGCTCTACATTTTTGTGTGGTAAATTTTGGTCCATCTCTTACGGTTTAGTAGTTATGCAACAATCCGAAAAATTCATCCAGATTAAAGTAGGTGACAGAGGCTATTCCCAGAAAATTCAAGATATGCATTTGATTTGTGAAGTAAATATTCTTAATATACCATATTTTAATGAAAATCGTTAGATCAATTTTTAGAAAATAAAAAATGTTCGAAAAAAGTACCATGTAAAGGGTAGTAGGGGGTAAGGGGATTTTCTTGAATATCTTCGAGCCGCACCCTTGGAAGGTACAAAACTTCAACACCAAGTTTGGTATTTAACGTCTTTTCGTTTTTGAGCTATGCTCTCGACACACACACACACACACACACACACACACACAAACACACACACACGAACTTTTTCATAAAAATGCTTTTTTTGGTTTCAGGGGGCCTAAAACATGTATTTCCAGTGAAATGTCAGTATCGAACTTTTGGGTGGAATACAATTCTTCCTCTACACACTATGTGCATAGTATGTGTAGAGAAAGTAAAAATTGTTAATAGAATAGATAGAGAAATATATGTGAATTGAACACATCAGATTTCTTTTTTTAATTTCCAGTAAAATCTCGGCATCGAATTTTTGGGTGGAATTCAATACCATCTCTATACAATGTACACAGTACGTGTAGAGAAAATAAAAAAGTGAAACGTGCGCTAGCAGCATTTTCATTGCTCAGCAACTAATACATTATTTAATTCTGTGACTCTCATAATATTTAATGCAGGACTTCAACCAGAAACGATGAACTCTTGCTTTGCATTTGGATTCACAGGGGAAGCATTCGGAGCTAATTTATGATAATCTGGAGGATAATCTTCAGAGGGTTAATTCACTGAAGGTCTCAAAATAGGATCTGCTAAGTGGCGTTTATCATTCATGGGAAACCTCAGAGCACATGACTGAATTAAAATCGATTAGCGGCTAGCCCCGTAGCTCTGTCAGTGGAGCACCTGCCACTTGTGCGAAAGGTTCCGGGTTCGATTCCTGACTGCGGATGGGTATTTTTCTATAGTCCAGGTTATTTGCTATCCTCCCCAGAGTCTGGAAGTATGAATGAGAGTGAGAGTGAGAGTGTGAGAGTGTGAGAGGGTGAGTGAATGAGTGAGTGAGTGAGTGAGTGAGAGGGTGAGAGGGTGAGTGAATGAGTGAGTGAGTGAGTGAGAGTGTGTGTGTGTCTGTGACCTAATGAATAAAATTAAACAAACATACAAACCCAATGACAATAGAACACGAGTACAACACTATTGCCGAGAGCCAGTTTGTTCCAAATAGAAATGCCAACAATATGACGTGCAGTTACAGATGGAGATAAGTGGGGTTAAAACAAAAGACTGACATGTTTGTTCCATTCACATGATTTTCTCAACATCTAACAAATTATTGTTGTAAAGCTTATTCTTCTAATGCTCATGCTATAATGATTAGCAGAAATGACTTTATTACTTGCCTCCTTGTAAGTAGAAGTGAATACACCCAGCTAAAGTGATGGTCAAATATTTTCAAAACCGATTGCCATGTGATTGAAATCCGTTTGATTGCGCGACCAGGAGTTGGCAAATTCCCGTATGAGAAAAGTATGTATTTTAAGACCGAAACCATAAACAAGGAATATCTTGAAAATGGTCAGCTCAAAAAAAGTATATGCCATAAATAGTGTATTTTAACGAGCTGTACATATTTTTCTGTAGTAAGTTTTTCTCTCTTTCACTCTCTCGCGGTTTTCTAGCTAGGCAAAATTTAGTAAATTGATCCAGTCTGAAGGGGTCTTTGGAGGAAATTCTCAGAAAATTAAAAATATACATTTTATTTGTAATGTAAATATCCTTAACATACGGCATTTTAATCAAAATCGTTTGAGCTATTTTTGAGAAAATCGAAATTTTCGAATTTTTTTCCATGTAAAAGATAGTTTGGGACGGGGGATTTTCCACATATTCTTCGTGTCGCATCCTTGGTACAGAGATACTAAACTTAAATACAAAGTATGGCTTTTGACGGACTTTTCTTTTTTGAGTTATGTTGTTCAATAAAAACACACACATACTTCTCTAAAATGTTGTTTTTATTCAGGGGTTCTCAAAACATACATTTTCGGTGAGAGCCCGTTAGCAAAATTTTGGTGGAATACGATACCTCCTCTATTTATTGTATAAATTGCACATGTGCTATAGAAATTAAAACGTATTAACTTAACGCTGTTTTCATAGTTATGACCTTAGGTATCGAAGTACAGTATTACACTTAGAAACGCTACCCGTTTTATGACCTCTTGTCCATATAGACAATGCGAACAAGAGGCCTCCGAGCTGTTTTAACATTATCTGCATATTAGATATTTTACTTATACCTAATCCGGGTAGAGTAAGAATAGTATTCAATAAAATATTAAATATATAAATTTCATCGGAAATGCCCGTTCTGACGTCCACAGAAACAAAAAAATGTTTTATGGGGAAAAGACCATGATTGTCTCCACTGTTAGAAATTACTGAATAAATACTAAGCATGACATGTTTATATCTAACAAAATATAGCACTGCAAACTATCATTTACATGAAAATAATATCCTTATCTTTGATTTACTTTAAAATGGCTTACGCTTTTTATTAAAATATATGCTTAAGATAGCTGTATAACTACTAAATGTAAACCTTTAAGCGTTCTTCACTCTGAATGAATTATGTTTAGTTAATAAGCGACAGAACATTTTAGACCTACCGAGCAACATCCTTCAGGCGGTTTCGTCTGCAGCAAGCACGGATTCGATCTCCGAAGCTTTTTTTCGTGGTTTCCCTTTACCGCCAAGAAAATGCTGGGGTGGCTTTCCTAATATCACGAATGTTTCCATTCCTCATTCTCACATCATTCCACATTTGACAGGGTAGTAGATTGGTGGGGTGTGGTGCTCAGTGGATATGTGCTATGTAACCGTTTCCTCCTCTGTGCGGAATCGGGCAGTTCAGTCCAGAGGAACGTTGGTTGGGGGGGAGGTGCTTCCATTTGTAAATTTTAGGATCCCGGAATATTCACATCTGCCACTATTTGGTCCGAGCAACAATTTTTATCTCATCTCTTACTCCGGAGGGTACACACGGCATAATAGGCATCTTGACGCAGCACTTAATCATCCTCTGTCCCTGGTGGGAGGGGTGTAATCTTATGTTAACACAACATTTGACAAATGTTTTGAGATATTAACCACTTCCAAGATATTAGTTGATCTTGGTTTGAATTTTGCAACAGTTTATACTTCCTGGAATGGTCACCATTCTTATTAATGATGCACAAATAATGAAACTTTATCAAAGCAACGGATAGTGAACTGCTCTTCGAAGAGTTTATTTTCCCTGCAACTTTTTGCACATACGTCGAAACAGGTAGATAATGAAACCATTGCTGCAAACGTTCAGATATATTAACATGAAATAATATGAAAACGACTTTTTGAGCGAAATATTTGTAGACGATAAATGTAAACGATGGTGGTAGAAAGTTATGTGAACGTAACAAATCAAACATTTTTTCTGTTCTTATTACTTTTTGTAGCTTAACGTCCTTTAACCTGGCTGATCACATCAGACGATGAATGAAATTGGTGACATGATGCTCAAATGATCTCGGGGAGCTTAAAGTTACTCGACATTAGTTTTCTCAGGATAAGGGAAAACCCCGAAAAAAACCTTATGCGGGTAACTCACCCTTAGCGAGATTCGAACTCACGACCTTTTGAATGTGAGGCGGACACGCTACCACCACACTACCCAGGCGGGCTATTATTATTATTATTATTATTATTATTATTATTATTATTATTATTTTACGGTGAAGCAAGTGATGGGGTAAAAGGAGGGAATATAATTGTGAAACATCTTATTCGCCGAAAATTCGACAGGATTAACAGAAGAACACCTGGGAGTTAGTCAAGGGCGTGAATTGTCCCGCGCTTTTAATTTGTATAGCGAAGTGCTATCTGACAGTGGAAACAGCAGTTTTAAACATTAAGGACAGTAGGAATAAAACTTTTATCTCTTCTATGTAGATGACCTAGCGACTCGGAGACTCTTATCTGATAACGAACACACGTTAAAAAAAATATACGCATTAAATGAAATAGGAAAAAATATAGCATGACAATCGAACAAAATCAAAGTGATGGCTTTTTAGGAACAATACAACTACGGTTAAAAAAAAAATCTGTGTTCCATTCACATGTCTTTCTCTATATCTCTGCAATAAATTATTTTTAAAAAGCTTATTCTTATATTTACTTCCTGCTAATCGATAAAAAATTAGCAGAAATAGTCTTATTTCTTGCTTCCTTGCAAGTAGAAGCGAAATAAGGGAGAACCATAGGTTAAAGTGATAGTCAAAAGATGGTTGCTATGTGACCGAAGTTCCTTTGTATAGACACACGTTCACAAAGTCCTGTATGAGAAAAATATAAGTTTTTATAGCTTAAACCAAAAACAAGGAATATCTAAAAAAGCAATCAACTCCACGAAAAAAATGTATACAACATAGATTATGTGTTTTAATGTGCTCTTCATTTTTTGTGTGGTAAGTTTTTGACTCTCTCTTACGGCTTAGCACTTATGCAAAATTCCGTAAAATTCATTCAGAATAAAGTAGTCTTCAGAGGCTATTCCCAGAAAATTCAAAATATACATTTTATTTGTCAGATAAATATCTTTAATATACCATATATCAATCAAAATTGTTAGCAATTTTTTAGAAAATCAACATTTTCGAAAAAAGTTCCATGTAAAGGGTAGTTTGGAGTGGGGGGATTTTTCTCAAAATCTTCGTGTCGCATCCCCGGAAGATACTAAACTTAAATACCAAGTTTGGTATTTTACGACTTTTCGTTTTTGAGTTATCATGTTCACAGACACACGGACATACTGACACACGGACACACACGGGCCTTTTTCTGAAAATACTTTTTTTTTGAATACAAGAGACCCTTAAAACGTATATTTCCGGTGAAATCTCGGTATCGAAATTTTTGGTGGAGTGCAATACATTCTCTATACACTATGTACATAGTGCGTATAGGGAAAGTAATAGTTACTGAAGAACAAATTATAGAGAAAAAAATTATCTCTGTTGCAAAATATCAAACATGGTAAACTAGATGTCCTCATAAACTGGAAAGATTAAATGAATATGCGCCACAACAAAAAGAACATTTAAAATAAAACAAGGAATAAGACAATTATTAAACCTTAAAAAAAAAAAAAAAAAAAAAGACAGTTCTATATGTTTATATGGCAGTGAAAGCTGGACTTTAAAGAAAAAAAAAGATTTAAGCAGAATACATGCAACGAAAACGAGATCTGATCTGTTCCATTCACATGACTTTCTCTACAGCTCTGCAACAAATTATTGTTAAAAAGTTTATGCTTCTATTTACTTCATGCTAATCGAGAAAAAATTATGGTCTTATTATTTGCTTCCTTGTAAGTAGAAGCGAAATCAGGGAGTACCATAGGTTAAAGTGATAGTCAAAAGCTGGTTGCTATGTGACTGAAGTTCCTTTGTTGACAAATTCCTGTATGAGAAAAATATGTTTGTCAAAGCTGAAACCAAACACAAGGAATAACTCTAAAACAATCAACACCACGAAAAAAAAGTATATAACATAAATTGTGTATTTTAACGTGCTTTACATTTTGTGTCAGCTAAGTTTTTATCCATCTCTTACGGTTTAGCAGTTATGCAAAATTCCGTAAAATTCATCCAGAATAAAGTATGCTTCAGAGGCTATTCCCAGAAAATTCAAGAAATACATTTTATTTGGCATACAAATATCTTAAATATAAGACATTTTAATCGATATCGATAGAGCTATTTTTAAGAAAATCAAAATTTTTAAAAAAGTTCCATGTAAAGTGTAGTTTGGAGTGGGGGGATTTTCTTGAAAATCTTCGTGGCGCATCCTTGGAAGACACCAAACTTAAATACCAAGCTTGGTATTCAACGGTCTTTTCGTTTTTGAGCTATGCTCCACACACACACACACACACACACACACACACACACACACACACACACACACACACACACACACACACACAGGGACCTTTATGAAAAAAAGTTTGTTTTTTTTGGATTCAGGGGGACCCAAAACATGTATTTCCGGTGAAATCTCGGTATCGAATTTTTGGGTGGAATGCAATACCTTCTTTATGCAGTATGTACATAGTACGTGTAGAGAAAGTAAAAATCTTATGTGTTCTATTTACATGACTTTCTCTGCATCTTTAAAAAGCTCAATTCTTCTATCTACATCATGCTAATCGAGATAAACATTAACATAAATTGTCCTTACTACTTGATCTCTTGTAAATAGAAGGGAAAAATCTAATGTGTTACATTCACATGATGTCCTCTAGGGATTCGACAAACAAACCTTTTATTCAAAATATTAATCTGCTTTCTACGCCATGCTAACCAAGATAAACATAAGCAGAATTAGTCTTACTAGCTGCTTGTAAATGGAAGAGAAATAAGAAAATGGACAGGCTAAAGCGATAGTCTCGTTCTTTAAAAGACGATCGCTATGTGAAACAATTGAAATTTCAATCTCTCTGCTTGCCAGGAGTTCACAAACGAAAAACGAGAACAAAAGTTCGAGAAAAGTTTAAGTGGCTTAAAATTGAAACCAATAATCCGGTATATCTCTAAAACGGTTAACTTTACAGCAACAAAAAATGTATTTGAAAAATGATGTACTTTAATGAGATCTAAATTTTGTGAAGTAAGTTTTAGTATATCTCTTACGGTTGCCAGTTATACCAAAGTCATCCAGAATGAGGTGGTCTTCAAAGGCTATTTCCAGAAAATTCAAGATAGGCATTTCGTTTACCATAAACATATCTTAAACATAAGATATTTTAATCAAAATCGCTAAAGCCATTTTTGAAAAAGTCCACACATACACAGACATTTTTCTAAAAATGCTATTTTTGGATTCAGGGGTCTCAAACATGAATTTTCCGGGGAAATCTCAGTATCGAGCTTTTTGGGTGCAATATAATACCTTCTCTATACACTAAGTATATAGCACGTGCAGAGAAAGTAAAAGTGTATACGACATAAATTGTGTTATTTAACTAGATCTACATTATTTGTGCAATAAGTTCTTTTTTCTATCCCTTACGATTTAACAGTTATGCAAAAGTTATCCAGAATGAAGAGTTCTTCAGAGGCTATTCGTAGAAAATTCAAGCTATACATTCCTCTGTTCTAAAAATATATTTAAAATATGACATTTTAATCAAAATCATTAGAGCCGTATTTGAGAAAATAAAAGCTTTCGAAAAATATTCCATTAAAAGGTAGTTTGGGGAGGGAGGATTTTTCGTCTCGCACCCTTGGAAGATACCGAGCTTAAATGCCAAATTTGGTGTTCAATCGACATCTTTTTGAGCTATATTGCACGCACAAATACTTTTCAAGGATTCAGGGGTGGAATACAATACCTCCTCTATATGCACATTGTACAAAGTGCTAGAGATGATAGAAATGAATACGACAGGAATTATATATATGCAATATAAGTGAAAGAATTGTCAAATTTAGAAATAAGTGGTTGGAATATGTATAACGTATGCCAGAAGAAAGATATTCAAAGTGAGTTTTAAGGTGCAAAACAACAGTATGGTGAATATAGGATCTTCTAAGAGATGGACGGATCAGTTTGGAGACGCAATGGGCTAGTAAGCCTAATTTATACAGTGGACGAACAATTATTTTTATTTTGGGTATTTTTGTAAGAATGTGCGATACTCGATTTAGAATTGTCTATACGCACCGCCGTATTTTAGAATGTTTAATTTAAATATTTTCGGTTTGCATTTAGCAAATTTTAGATTTACTACTCACAAACTGAATGTTTCTCTAGGTAAACTTGAAAGTACTATTTTCATTCTCAAAGCAAATATTTACCTTTCTAATAACCCGTTTTTCTTACAACCATCATCAGAATTTATATGCGTGGGCTTTTCCAGTTTTCTGGTCATGTATTTGCTATTTGCAAAAATTAGTTGAAGCTGAAGTGATTAAAAACGTCTTAAGAGTTTTCTATCGTTTCGTTATTTATGTCTGCAAAAATCTGTGTTCCATTCACAAAACTTTCCAAATACAAACTATTCTTACAAAACATAACTATTTTATCTAGATATACGCTAACTGAATTACTTGCTTCATTGTAAGTAGAGGGGAAATAAGGGTAAAGTTTATCCTAAAGCGATAATCCTTTAAAAGTTTGTCCCTATCTGTAACAATTGACGTTCGGTTCACTTTGCATGGCCCCGTTTGAGAAAAGTTGGGTAGTTGGAAAGTGAAACCAATAACAAGAGTATCTTAAAAATGGTCAACTCTACAACAAGATCTACATTTTCTGTATATTAAGTTTTTGTACGTCTCTTACAGTTTAACCATTACGCAAGGGCTATTCCCAAGAAAATACAAAATATTTATTTTATTTGTGGCGAAAATATCTTTAATATACGACATTTGAAACTATCTTTAATATACGATATTTTAATCAAATCGTTAGAGCCATTTTGAGTAAAACAACACTTTCAAAAATGGGTAGTTTGTGGTGGGGGTATTTTTATTTATATTGTTTTTTAAATCTTCGTATCGCAACTTTGGAAGAGGCTTAACGTAAATATCAAGCTTAGTTTTTAAGCTTTTTTCGTTTTTGAGATGTGCTGTCCACAGACGCGCTCACACACAGACACACACAAAGACGTTTTCCTAAAAGAGCTTTTTGGGACCTCAAAACATATTTCCGGTGAAATCTAGACTCAGAATTTATGGATGAATACAATATCTTCTCTAGCTACTATGTACATTGCATGTATGTACATACGTGCTGAGATAGTAAAAACTGGTTCACAACGATGATGCAGCCTTTTCGCTACACAACCTTTACCTACGTGGTTTTCCATTGGGTAGCATCTGATCAACATGGAAGGTTTCTCTCGTGGAGCAGAGATTATTTATCTCCGTCCCAGACCGAATTCGCACATATGGGTGTTCCACTTGCTTCCTGCTGTAGGCATCTAACGGTATTCGGAAGGTGCGTCATCGTGTTTTTGCAACCTGTCCCGCATCTCTCATTCACTTTTGCACTTGACATTGTTTTCCAGCTGGATGAAGTATATTGTTATCATTTAACGAATAAATATCAGGCATTTTGTTTTGAAACTATCATTCACCTAAACAGTGCATTACTTTTAAATTTAACTCTATACTGCATTATATGATAATGTTTTATTTTTACTTTCTCTAGCCTTATGTACATAGTAGCTAGAGAAGGTATTTTATTCCACCAAAAAATTCGATGTGGAAATTTCACCGGAAATACATGTACTGGGGTCCTCTGAGCTCCTAAAAGAATTTTTAGAAAAAGGTCATCGCGCGCGTGTGTTTGTGTCTGTGAACATAACTCAAAAACGGTTAAATATCAAACTTGATAAGTTCAGCAGTTTCCAAGGCTGCAACAAGATTAAAAAAAAAAACCCAACCCAGCTACCCTTTACATGGATTTTTTTTCGAAAATGTTGATTTTCCCAAAAACGGCAAACGATTTTGATTAAAATACATGTATTAAATATACTTACACGGTAATTGAAATATATATCTATACGTTTCTGGGATACCCTGAAGACCTCTTCATTCTGGATGGCTTTTGAATAATTGCTAAATCATAAGAGATGGAGAAAAACTTCGTTGTATTACTTGTTATTGGCTTCAATTTTAAAATAGTTAAAACTTTTCTCAAACAGGAATTTGATATTTCTGTTTCTTATGTTTTACTTTTGGTCATGTAACCGAACTTAAATTACAAAGAAACTACTTTTCAAAAGATCTGTGTTCTAATTATAAGGAACAAAGTAGTAAGCCCTTTTGCCAGTATTTATCTTAATCAGCATGAAGTAGATAGAAAAATAAGCTTTTTAAGAATAGATGGTTAAAAATAGGAACGTGAATGGATCACATCACACATAAAATTGCATTATATACATACTTACCTGTATTTTAAATATACTTATATTTTCTATTGTGAATTCTGTACGGAACAAAATCTTAAAACCTCCATAAAACCTACATCATTTTGTGTTATTAGATTAACGATTTGCTGATATATTTACAATTATAACTGCTTTCTGGAGACTTTCTTATATGAGAGAGTTAAACAGCTGCACAATTTTTAGGCATTTATAAAACTTTTGGCAGTAATAACAATAATAACAATAACAATAAATAGTAATGACAATTCTATCACAAGCATATACATCATAGGTATGCATATATTAATTGGTATAACATGTTACCTACGGAAATTCGAGACCTCTGAATGAATGAATTAATGAATTAATTAATTATATATAATGTTTTAGAAAATGATTTGTGTGTGAAAATCATCACTTAAAAACAAAAAGTCCGTTAATACCAAACCTGTTATTTGCGTTCAATGTCTTACAAAATTACGGCGAAGATTTTCAAGAAACCCCGAACTACCCTTTACATGGAAGGGTATTTTTATTTTCTCCAAAATGACTATAAGGATTTATATTAAGCTACCAATACTTTAGAGATTTGCATCACAAAATGTATATCTTTAATATTTTGGCAACATTTCAATATATTCTGAGGTCATTTTAAATTTCTAATTGAAGTATTCCTGCGTCCATTAATATATCACAATCGAATAGAACAATTGACATTCAGCTTGTATGGCTTCAAATCTTCATATCCCTGTTCTCAACCAGACCAACCCTTCTCTTTCATTGTTAAACTAAACATGTTAATATTAACAAGTTGAGTCAACTCAGAAAGCAGTTCAACAAACTCAATTGACTTGTCATATTGATTGAACGTTTTGCAGTATCAATGTTAAACCTTATGTGCCTAGGTTCATTTACGCTTTTACAACTAAGGAAATGCAAGTATATTCCAAGCCATAAATATGATGAAATGATTGTGTTCAAATAGTATTTTTTACTTTCTCTATACGCACTATGTACATAGTGTATATAGAAGGTATTGCACTCCACCCAAAAATTCGATACCGAGATTTCACCAGAAAGATATGTTTTAGGGTCCCCTGTATCCAAAAAAAGTATTTTCACAAAAAGGTCCGTGTGTCTGTGAACACGATAACTCAAAAACGAAAAGTCGGTAAAATACCAAACTTGGTATTTAAGTTTATTATCTTCCAGGGATGCGACACGAAGATTTTGAGAAAAGTCCCCCCACCCCCAACTACCCTTTACATGGAACTTTTTTCGAACATTTTGATTTTCTCAAAAATGGCTCTAACGATTTTGATTAAAATTTCGGATATTAAACATATTTACCTGACAAATGAAATGTATATTTTGAATTTTCTGGGAATAGCCTCTGAAGAGTAGTTTATTCTGGATGAATTTTACTAAATTTTGAATAACTGCTAAACCGTAAGAGATGGACAAAAACTTACTCCACAAAAAATGTAGAGCACATTAAAACACAATTTATGTTATACACATTTTTTTCGTGGAGTTCGTCGTTTTTGTGACATTCCTTATTTTTGGTTTCTGCTATGAAAAACGTATACTTTTCCCATACAGGAACTTTTCAACTCCTATCCATATAAACAAAGGAACTTCATTGACATAGCAACCAGCTTTTGACTATCACTTTAACCTACGGTTGTCCCTTATTTCGCTTCTACTTACAAGGAAGCGAGTAATAAGACTATTTCTGCTATTTTTTTCTGATTAGCATAAAGTAAATAGAAGAAATAGAAATTATATTTGTTGCAGGGATATGGAGAAATTCATGTGAATGGTACACATCAGATTTTTTAAGAATTATATGTTTTGCCTTGCTCAAAGCAATATTAAAGTCACTTTCACTCACCTCTCAAAAAAATTTTGAAGCCAAATCTGTCTTCAGTTTTAAGCTTCTTCAAATTGTTCCTACTCCTGTGCCGATTAGTCAGATAGGGCCACATTAGCATTGTTCTTTTCTTTCTCGTAACATGCAAATCGATAATAGCCAAATAATATAATGGCCCAATTCTCATCACGGAATAATTTTTATTCTCTCCTTTAACCTGTTAGGTCACATCGGACAATGAATAAAATGGGTGAAAATATGATGCTCAAGTAATTTTGGGGTGCATATATATTAAGAGCTGCTCCACATTCGTCTTCTCAGAATAAGGGAGAACCCCATTAAAAACAACAAAATAAAAACCACAATAACAAAAGCTCTTATCCGGGTGACTGCCCTAACCGACATTTTAACTCGCAACCTCTTGAATGTAGCAAACACGCTTACCACCTCACAAACAGGCGTCGAGAGGTTTAGTTGTAATAAGTGAAACACTGTGGATATAACGTTAAAAGCTAACAATTATATGTTGAACGAACGTTTGTATACATTTAATATGTAGTACGAACTCTTCGTTAATAGCTTAATGTTGATTATTGAAGTTTAATATTGTGGACAGGTCTTTAAACGTCTGATTAATAAAAACTGTTAGTAAAAGTACAGCAACATTTTCAAAGTATAGGACATGGAGGGTTTTGTTTTCGTAGGCCAGCTCTTCTGTAGTAGTTTCTAACAATAGCGCTCAGTCCCATAATATAAATACATAGCTGTTATGGTTTGCGATACATGCATTCAAAACAATTCCATCGCTACAGTGACAAAATATCAACCTAAAAAGATGTATAAATATTTGACACCTGCAAAAGAAAGAAAATGAAAACCACAGTGAAACGGAGAAACAGAACTACACAGAATATTTTCGCATAACATGCTTCTTCCATACGGTACATGTACGATTCTCCCTCTTCGTCAGTGTAGTTAATTGCCATTTCTATTACCATGTTCCGAAAATAGCTGATAATCATGTTTGTTCCCCTTGTTAACACGAAAGAAGAAACGTTGTTATTGGCTTTAGGTAGAAGTGACCCTAAGAAAACTTGGTCACTTCAACTGCACGATAGTCCAAGTAAGATAAATAAAATCTGATATGCCCCATTCACATAACTTTCTCTATATCTCTGTAACAAATTATTGCTAATAAGTTTATTCTTCTATTTCATGGCAAAACATTAGCAGAACGGTCTAATTACTTAGTTCGTTATAAGTAGAAGGGAAATAAAGGGAATGCACTAGGCTAAACCGACAGTCCAATGTTTCAAAATGTGGTTGCTATGAGATTGAAATCCGTTTCTTTGCGTGGCCAATTGTTAGAAGTTCCCGTATGAGAAAAGTTTTAAGTATTTTAAAACTTAAATCAATAACAAGGAATATCTCGAAAACGGCCAACTCCACGAAATAAAAAATGCATATGACAAATTGAGTGCTTTATCGATATGTACACTTTTGTGTAGTCAAGTTTTGTCCATCTCTTATGGTTTACCAGTTGTACAAAATTCAATAAAAAGCATCCAGAATAAAGAGGCATTCAGAGGCTATTCCCAGAAAACTCAAGATATGCAATTTATTTCTAATGCAAACCATCTTAAATGTAAGTCATTTTAATCAAAATAATTAGAGGCATTTTTGAGAAAATGAAAATTTCAGAAATTTTTTTCCATGTAAATGGTAGTTTGTGTGGGGGGATTTTCTTGAATATCTTTGTATCGCATGCTTGGAAGATACTGAACTTAAATATCAAGTTGGTATTTAACGGACACATACGGATATTTTTCTAAAATGATTTTTTTGTATTCAGGGGTCTCAAAATATGTTTTCCGGTGAAATCTAGGCATCTAATTTTTGGGTGCAATACAAAATTGTCGCTATACACTATGTATAGAGTACGCGTAGAGAAAGTAAAAAAATACAAATAATCATAAAAAAATGTTTCTTTCAGTATTTACTCCCTTATCCAATGTAATCAGTAAAGCCTGAAAGTTAGGCAAACTTATTTTTTCATTACTTTCTCTAGCACGTACGTATCTACAAGTATATAGAGAAGGTATTTTATTGCAATCAAAAAATCGTTATCGTGATTTCACTGAAAAGACGTCAAGTATTGAAACCCATGAATTAAAAACAAAACATCCTGGAAACATGTCCGCTTGCGTGTCTGAGTATGTGGGGGGGGGCAGCATGACTTAAAAACAAAACCTCTCATATAAATTCAGTATCTTCCAAGGATGTGACAAGAAGTTTTTCAAAAAAAGCCTCCACCCGAACTATCTTTACATGGAAATTTTTCGAAAATTTTGATTTTCTCAAAATATACGTTTATGATATTTTTATGACAAACAAAATGTATATCTTGAATTTTCTGGGAATAGCCTCCGAAGACCTTTTCATTCTGGATGAATTTTGTATAACTCGTAAACCATTAGAGATAAATGAAAGCTTACTACACAAAAATGTAGATCTCATTAAAACACACAATTTATACTATATACATTTTAGCTGTACAGTTAATCGATATACCTTGTAATTGGTTTCGATTTTATACTACTTAAATTTTTCTCAAGCGGTAAGTCAACTTTAGTTTTACCTCTTTTGTTTTACTCCCCGGGATGCAAAAGCGAACCAAACTTCAATTGTTTCACATAGCGATATCTTTTAAAGTATTTGGCTATCACTTTGGCCTATGTACTCCCTTACTTCTCTTCTACTTACAAGGAAGCAAGTAATAAGACCACGTCTGCTAATGTTTATCTCAACATGACGTAGATAAAAGAGTAATATTTTGTACGGAAAGTGTTTGTAGAACAGCTAGAAAAAGTCACGTGACTAGACCACATTAGATTTTTCCATACGTAAAAGAAAACGAATTGTTCATAACTTACAAAGATTCACACATTCGAAAGGCACCGTAGTCATAATTAAAACCTTTTTTCATCCACAATACCCTTCCAAATATTTAGTTTCGACGAACTATCTTAAAAGATTTGAGAGTTTCAATGTAAAGACAACGATGGTTTTCAAATAAATAATTAACTTTTTATCAAGCGACTCCATTTTCTTCTGTTTTTGCTTCTATGAGACAGTGTTTTTTCTCTCGAATAGTGTTATCGCAAACATGAAAGATTTTAGCGTCTGGCGATAGTGTTAGTGTTAACGAAAACCATTTTGAGTGGCGACACTTATAAAACTCGCCGGAAGTTTTTGTGCTCAATTTGCGTTAACGTTTCTATGTGCACGGAAAATGTGTGAAATAAACTTAATTACGAAAACCATAAATAAATTTTAACAAGAAGAAGAATAAAAAAAAAAAAACACCTGCTCTTGCTTCAAAAGCTACTTCCAAAAATTTGTTCTAGCGTACAAGTCACAGTTCTCATTAGATTTGTGTAAACCATTAGTTGATTGCCAGCAGGGTAGTTTTATTATGTATTACTCCTTTTAATATATTTCTTAGAAATTCTTTCCTTTTCTTCCAGCATCCAATACAATTCATGTTCCTTTTCGCCCTGGTGTTATTTGTTTTCAAGTTTATTTCACCTCTCTAAACACTCAAAGCTGTGAAAAACCTGTTGAGTTATTTACGTGGCTCTCTATACTCACGCTTATAAAAACTATTCTCACAAATAATGTTCTTCTGTCCACTTCTTGCTAATAGACATAAGCTTTCGCTAATTAGTCAACATTTGGTATTATCTATAAGATGATACACAGAGTAAAGCGACAGTCAGATTTTAAAAAGCGCTCCGCTTAGTGATGCCTTTGAAATTCCATGCATGCTCATTGCTGATCACAAGAAAAAACAAACTAATAAAGAATATCTCGGAAACGGTTAACTCCACAAAATATTAAACATAATTTATGTTTTTAAAGACATCTGGCTTTTTTGTAGCAACACTCTTATGGGCAAGATTTACAAATCATTTTAACCAGGGAACACTACAGGCTATTCTCAAGCAATTCAGGATGTACATTTTATATCCCATACCAATAATCACAAGCTTTTAAATGTAATGTCTAAAATTGATGCAATTTAAATCAAAGTAGTTCGAGCCACATTTGAGAAAAGTAAAAAAAAATATCGCAATTGTTTTCCAAATAATGGTATTTTGGTGCGGCGATTTTCTTAAAAATCTTCGTATCGTATACTACGAACCAGCTGAGCTTAAAAACACCATGTTTGGCATTTAATTTTCGTTATTATATTATTATTATTATTATTATTGTTACAAAAAAGACCTACGCGCCCAGAAGAAAGGATGTATTACATTTAGAGGCCCCTGTAAATATTTTTAGACTTGTTGCTTGGAATGCAATACCTCCTCCACCTAGGTACGTGGTAGATTAATTGAAAATTGCTTCTCTCACATCTCTGATTTTATTTTTATTATTTAGAATCAATAGAAATGTTACTCGTGATTATTCTTGAAAGTGGCCACGTGTTTGGTAAACCTCTTTTGTATGTACTTGAGAAACAAATCCTATAACATCTGGACAGAAGCTATTTCGAAGTTAGACGTCTCATAGCCTTGACATCCCGTAATAGTAATGCATAAATAAATATAAAGCAAGCGCCTTAAGTACACGAACGGCACACTTGACCTAAAACAACATTCATCTATTGGAAAACACTTGCAGCTGATGCCATCAAGGAAACACGTTTGTAGCATCTTGCTGTGTTCTAGTACCACAAAGGAGAACACGTGCATATACCGGTACCAACCAACTTGATCCGATTTCCGGCCGCAACAGCTTCCACTTCCTTTAATAAACATCACGTTAAAAGCTAAAGACCTTGGGAACTTATTCTCAAAGCAGGTGTACCATACACTTGTGTGAGCGAGATTGAAAGAAAAAAAAACAGTTTAATTAAAGCTTGTCCACGACTTTTTCTGACAATGAAAATTCATGTAATGTATTAGTTACTTACAAATGTGTTGTATTCATACCTTTACTCTACCCATTGTCTACAAAAGCATTCTAACTACTCCTTATACAGGTGACTAGGAATGAGATTCCAAATGTCTATAGTTTAGCGTTCATTTTTCTGAAAAAGTTACTGTGATTACATTGATGTTAACATGAACACCAAATGTTATTCAAATTGGATTAATACGTTGCAAGATATAAACTATTTGATAAATTACTTAATTATACTGCAAAATAAAAATGTTCCAAAATTGGTAATCAGTTTTACAATTGAGGCATTGAGCTGAACACAGAAACTTTTCAGTAACTTCGATTACTGAATTATGTTTTTTTTTTTTTAAAGTTAGAAATGTTAATCTCGAAAATAAACACATTTTTTACTACTTTTTTGAGAAATTACTATTGGTGATAGAATGACTTTTTTCGCCTGTAATATTGTGATGCTTCTGCATATTTTGCGAAATTTTAGTTGCATTTAAAAAAAAAAAACAAGGAATAAGTTTAAAGCGTGAAAATTTAGTTTTATAGCTATGTTATAAAATAGTATGCTAGGCAATAAGCGTACTGTATTGGTCTTCAAATGGCAATAGAGTCCGAGGCATGGGAGGCAACTACATAGATTTCCAAGGTTCCAACAATCAATGGCTATAAAAAAAATCGATTTTTGACCGATTGCAATCACAATTTTACTCACAGCATTCCTTAATACAGATAACATTCACTTTTTACTTTCTCCATACGCACTATGTACATAGTGTATAGAGAAAGTATTGCACTCCACCAAAAATTCGACACCGAGATTTCACCGGAAATAAATGTTTTAGGGTCCCCTGTATCCAAAAAAAAGCATTTTCACAAAAAGGTCCCTGTGTGTGTGTGTGTGTGTGTGTGTGTGTGTGTGTGTGTGTGTGTGAACACGATAACTCAAAAACGAAAAGTCGGTAAAATACCAAACTTGGTACTTAAGTTTAGTATCTTCCAGGGATGCGACACGAAGATTTTGAGAAAGATCCCCCACCCCCAACTACCCTTTACATGGAACTTTTTTCGAAAATTTTGATTTTCTCAAAAATGGCTCTAACGAATTTGATTAAAATTTCGTATATTAAAGATATTTACGAGACAAATAAAATGTGTATCTTGAATTTTCTGGGAATAGCTTCTGAAGAGTAGTTTATTCTGGATGAATTTTACTAAATTTTGAGTAACTGCTAAACCGTAAGAGATGGACAAAAACTTACTCCACAAAAAATGCAGAGCACATTAAAACACACAATTTATGTCATATACATTTTTTCGTGGAGTTTGTCGTTTTTGAGACATTCCTTATTTTTGGTTTCTGCTATGAAAAATGTATACTTTTCTCATACAGGAACTTGTCAACTCCTATCCATATAAACAAAGGAACTTCATTGACATAGCAACCAGCTTTTGACTATCACTTTAACCTACGGTTGTCACTTATTTCGCTTCTACTTACAAGGAAGCGAGTATTTCTGCGACTATTTCTGCTAATTTTTTCTGATTAGCATAAAGGAAATAGAAGTATAAGCTTTTTAAGAATAATTTGTTGCAGGGATATGGAGAAAGTCATGTGAATGGTACACATCAGATTTTTCGATCTGTACTACTCATAGTAGATAAGTAAGGTAATTAAAGTACTGTATTCCTCCCAAAATTCGGTGTCGAGATTTCGCTCGAAAACGTTTTAAGTCCCCTGAATCAAAAAATAGTTTTAAAAATTATCCTTGTGTGTATGTGTATGAACAGCACAACTCGAAAACGAAAAGTGGTTAAATGCCAAACTGGGTACTTAAATTCAGCCTCTTCCAAGGATACGTCAGGACGATTAACGAAGAAAATCCCCCAAAGCTATCCTTTAGTTAGTGATTTTTCGTAATGTTTTATTTTCTCAAAAATGGCCCTGACGAATTTTATTAAAATACCACATGGTTAAGATATTTTTATGATAAATGAAATTATAATTATCTTGAATTTTCTGGAACTAGCCTCTAAAGTCATCCAAAATGAAGAGGCTATTCCCCAGAAAAGTGAAGATATACAATTTAAGCCATTATCAAAATCTTCAAATATAATAAGTATCACTATAAAGAAAAACATAATGAAAGCGTGAGCAGTAACAATGACATCATACATTTGATCATCTCCAATTAAGGATCCACGTTGATAATATATGAGACAAGAGTTCATATTGTCAAGGATGTCCATAAAAACACGCGAGAACTATATATATATATTCTTTGACACAGCAATAGATTACTTCATATCCATCCAAATTTTGTCGTACATTATTTCTTATTATCACCTAATACATTCATTTTTTAATTACGAAAAAGGTCTTTCGATATACAATGGCATTAGACCGCACAGTATGCTAATGAACAGGTTCTAGGGGTAATCTTCCTGAACACTTTTCTTCCTGTAAAACTAAATTGATCATTTTCATATTTTCAACCACGATTGTGTTCAAGAATCTTTTGCACCTTTGTCGAATATACAACCAATTGTTCAGGTATTTATTTTGGTATTTCGCCAAAGATATTTAGAGCATCATTGAGTGGCAGGGTAGCACTTTCCAACCGACGAAAAGTTTCTGGTAAAAAATCAAAATGTGTTTCAATGTATGCAAGGAAAGTGACAAGAGTGACTAGCGATTTCTTGATTGGCGAAGAAGAAAGTTTTTGTTTCACCCTATCATTGACGAATTTCAATGGAAAAATAACACTCTTAATTTTTTAGAAGGCAAAACAGCTACTTAGGTGTTTTATTGTGTCAACGCCTCATTTAGGTTTTGTTAGATGCAATGAAATTCACACATTGCTTCAGGAAGTGTGAAACGAATATCAAATTTAAAAACTAAATAGTGATGGAAAAAATATGATGTGTTCCATTCACATGACTTTCTCTAGCTATTCCACAAACAAACTATTCTTCAGAAGAGTATTCTTTCATCTGCATCATGCTAATCGAGATAAACATTAGTAGAACTTGTCTTATAACTTGTTTCTTGCAAGTAGAAGGAAAATAAGGAAATACACTAGACTACAGCGATGGTCGAATCTTTTAAAAGCTGATCACTATCAAACACAATTTAAAATCGTTCCCTTTGCAAGGCCAGCACTAAAATAAAGAGAGATGAAAGGAAAGATAGCTTTCCCGTGTGTGAAAATTTTAAGTAGTTTAAAACTGAAACAAATAAAGAGTTATCTCGGAAACGGTTAACCCCATAAAGAAAGGGCATAGATTGTGTATTTCAACGAGATCTACATTTTTATACGGCGAGTTTTTATCTAGCTCTTACGTTTACCAGTAGGAAAAGATCACCGAGAACTAAATGGTCTTCAAAGGACATTCCCAGAAAATTCAAGATAAAGCATTTGGTTTGTCATAAAACAGTTTAATATATGGTATTTTAATAAAAATAGAGCGCCATTTTTGAACTCCATGTAAAATGTAGTTTGAGGTGGGGGGGATTTTCCCAAAAATCTTCGGGTCGCACTGTTGGAAGATGCTAAACCTAAAACACCATATTTAGTATTGAACAGACTTTTTGTTTTTGAGTTGCTCTGTACACACTCGGACTTTTTCTACAATGATTCTTGCCTTAAGAGAATCCCAAAACATGTATTTGCGGTGAAATCTAGGTATCAAAATGTTTAGTGGGATAGTACAATACCTTCTCTAAACACATTGAATGTATATACGTGATAGAGAGTAAAATAGGTTAAAATCTGAAAATCAGGGACCTATAAAATACGAACTTCACCCCTTGATGGAACCTCAGGCCACCTGCTAAATCCAAATGTGGTACGTACCTCCTCCTTCAGGGCATCGCCGTGGCATCAAGGCAAGGCAGATGTAACAAGCATTGTTTTGCGTAATGCTGTTTTTCTTACTTGATTGTGGGCAACTCTGCAGCCCATGGCACCTCCCACTCAAGCCCACGCTCTGCACTTGCTCATCATTTCAGTCAAGCAACCTTTTATTTCGTTTATTATTATTTTTCATGTGTACTTGAAAACAAGGACTAGGGCAGGGCCAAACAGGCACGCATGCAGACTGGCTGGCGGGCATACAGGAGCAATGAACTTGCTGACGGCTTCCACAGCCTGCCTGCTTCGCTTTGCTTTGCTTTGCTTTGCTTTGCTTCAGTCCTCATCCCAAACAATGACTCACGAGCACGACCGAGTGCGGGCAATGGCATTGTTAATCACCCAGCTCAAGAGCTGCTGCAACAGACAGATGAAATGTTAAGTGTGCCCTTTCCTTCTTTATTTTACTTTCAGTCTCCCAGTAACGAGCCGCTGCGTAGATCGGGAACTTGGAAATGAAGCGGTATCTGAACACGGTTGCGATGTTCTGTCAGTAAAACATAAGCCTGCCATTCGTCCTGTAAAAACGGGAAGAGTCCCTTTTTATCTTCTCTACACGCATTATGTGCGTAGTGTATAGAGAAGGTATTGTATTGCATCAAAAAATTCGATACCAAAATTCCACCGGAAATACATGTGTTGGGAGTCCCTGAATAAAAAAAAAAACCTTTTTTAGAAAATTGTCCGTTTGCATATCTGCGAGTCTCTGTGGGCAGCTTAGCTCAAAAACGAAAAGCCGGTTAAATACCAAACTTGATATTTAAGTTCAGTATTATCCAAGGGTGCGAAGATTTTCAAGAAAATCCCCCACCCCAAGTTACCCTTTATATGGAAAAAATTTCGAAAATTGTTATTTTCTCAAAAATGGCTAACGATTTTGCTTAAAATGTCTTATATTTAAGATATTTACATGACAAATAAAATGCATATCTTAAATTTTCTGGGAATAGCCTCTGAAGACCCCTTTATTCTGGGTGAATCTTTCTGAAGTTTGCATAACTGGTAAACCGTAAAAGATAGACAAATATTTACTACACAAAAAATGTAGATCTCCTTAAAGCACACAATTTTTTCGTGGAGTTGCTCGTTTTCGTTATTGGTTTAGTTTTAAAATACTTTTCTCATACGGGAACTTGTAAACAATTTCAATCCCATAGCAACCACATTTTAAAATATTTGACTATTGGTTTAGCCTTGTGTATTCCCTCATTTTCTTTCTACTTTTAAGAGACTAAGTAATAAGACCGTTTCTGCTAATCTTTATCTCGATTAGCATGAAGTAAATAGAAGAATAAACTTATTAACAATAATGTGATACAGAGATGTAGAGAAAGTCATGTGAATGAATTTTTTCTGGAAATGCCTTTCGTGGATTCAGAGAGCCTCAAACACATTTCCGGTGAAATCTGGTCATCAAATTTTTGGTTGAAATACTTCTTCTCTACCTGCTTTGTACATAGTACGTGGTAGAGAGTAAGTCCGAAAGTATGCACTCGCATGGCTATCTCTCTCAACTTTTCTACAAACTATTCTTTATAAATGTTATTACTTTAATGTACTTAAAAGTAAACCAAACTACGTGGTGCAATAGCCCGAACCAAAGCGACCCCATGTGGGATTTGTGGTGGATAAAGCGGTTCAGGGGCGGGTTTTCTACGGTTTCCCCCGCCATCACATTCCAGCGGTGTTCCATCGCCTGCAGTGCCATTTGTAGCAAAAGCGGGCATTAAACACTCTTAAAAAGGAAAAAACAGCTTCAATGCTACATTCCCCACCTCTGCACATTACATGTGCCATAATGGGATATAGTACTGGATGATGGGACGTGATTAGTGCTCCAAGTCCCTCGCGGCCGGTTAATGCGGTCCAAGTAAACTGGAGCCACAGCTTTCACTCCAAGTAGCTCCTAATTGCCTCCACCCAGGGGCCTACGCAGCCGAGTCCATGTGAATATATCTATATATTGTTAACAAAAGTCATCAAGAATTAAGAGGGCTTCAGAGTCTATTTTCAGATAATTCAAGATATAGATTTTATTTGCGATGAAAACATCATAAGCGATGGTATTTAATTCAAAATCGTTAGCAATTTTTGAGAAAATCAAGTTGCATGTTTGATTAAAAATCTCCGTGTCGCATCTTTGAACCTATATACTATTTTGCGGTTCTCTCACACACACACACACACACACACACACACACACACACACACACACACCACGCGCGCGCGTTTTAAAAATGCTTTGTTTGGATTTAGGAACCTCAAAAACATCTCGACATCGACATTTTTGGGTGGACTACAGTAAATCCTCTACTTACTTTGTACATAGGATTAAAAATAAATATATATTACAAACTAAGGCGGCACCGTGGGTGAGTGATTAGACCGCTCGCCTCCTAGGAGGCCCAGGTTCGATCCCAAGCGACCTCATGTGGAATTCGTGGTGACCAAAGCGCCGTTTGGGCGGTTTTTTTCCAGCTCCTCCAGTTTCCCACGCCACTCATTCAACCGATTGCTTCATCACCTTTCCAATCATCAATTTCGCTTACATTTCATACAATCCACTTCATTTTCAAGCCTGGCTACGGCCGACCCCTCGAAACAGATTCTCTATTTTGTGGTTTCGTACTGTAGGCTCACCGATAGGCATTGAACCCTAAACATTGGCTTGTATGTCCCAAGGGGGGGGGGCTGTCATAAATTATGGGGAGGGTAAGTCGATTACGAAACGAATTACAAACTAAGTGAGGAAGAAACGAAACGTTCTATTTTCACACTGCCTTTTTGGGGGGGGGGTTTGTTGTTGTTGTTTTTTTTTTTTTTTTGTTTTTTTTTTTTTGCCTTCAGGCTTAACCTAACTTGACTATTAGAGGAGAGAGAATGTCTTACATAGAGCACAAACTCAGAAACGCACAACACTAAACTTCCATGAACATAGTGGGATTCGAGCCCGCGGGCCTTTCGCGGCAGAGCGTTAACGCCACCAACGACCACGGCGACTATGGCCGGCCACACTTCCTCGATGCTACTGCGTCATCAAAAGTTGTCCTTGTTTAATGCACCCACAAAAGGTTCGTGACCGCCTCTACGCCTTCATTTCAGCCTGTGTTTACAGACTTCAACAGGCACAAAATAGCGGCATGTTGAACGTTTTATAGCGCTATTCATTTGTCGATGTGCCGCGCGTTCGAGTATTAGCAAGTTAAAATCATCTCTGTATCCACTTTTAGACTTTTGACAAAGAGAATGACGATGCATTAACTACATTTGTACGGTAATCTTCAATAGCATTTCTAAACCCCGATAAAAACAAACCTAATTTGTTACCTTTAAACGACTTTCTCTAACCACTGGATTCTTATTCAGCCTCTATAAATACTCTTACGAAGTTTATTTTCCTATCTACATCTACTTCATGTTAACAGATGCAAACGTGTATTTTAGGAATATCTATTGTTTTACTTTCTCCAGCCCATCTGAGCAATATATACAAGCCATAAAGAAGGTATTATATTTCACTAACAATTCGAGATTTCATCGGAAATGTGTTTTGAGACCCCCTGAATAAAAAAAAAAAGCATTTTTAAAAACATGTCCGCATTTGTATCAGTCTGTCTGTGGGCAACATAGCTCAAAACGAAAAGTCAGGTAAATACCAAACCTACCAAACCAAACTTGGTATTTAACCTTCAATCCTCTTTTGCGACACGAAGATTTTCAAGAAAATCCCCCCACCCCAACTACCCTTTACATGGAACATTTTAGAACATTTTTATTTTCTCAAAAATGGCTAATGATTTTTATTAAAATACCATAAGTTTAAGATATTTACATAACAAACGAAATGTATATCTTGAATTTTCTGGGAATAGTCTCTGAAGAACTACTCATTCTGGATGAATTTTGTATAACTTTTGTGTAACTGGTAAACCGTAAGAAGCAGACAAAAGCTTCTTGTACAAAAATGTAGATCTCATTGAAACATAAAGTTTATGTCATACATTTTTGAAGAGTTTTTTACCCGACATATTCCGAGTTATTGGTTTCAATTTTAAGGTACTTAAACTTCTCTCAAATGGGAGACATTTTAATTTTCTTTTCATCTTTTGTTTACTGCTAGCAAGCAAAGAGAACCGAATTTCAATTGTTTCATTAGCGACGGGTTTTAAAGATCCAACTATTGCTTTAGTCTAGTGCATTCCCTTATTTCCCTTCTACTTACAAGCAAGTAATAACACCAATTCTGGCAATGCTTTTCCTGATTAGCATGACGTAGTTAAAAGAATAATCTTTTTTAAGGAAAGTTAGTGGAACAGCTAGAGGAAATCATTTAAATGGAACACTTCAGATTTTTACTTTCTCTACACATGCTATGTACACAGTGTATAGAGAAGGTATTGTAATGCATCCAGAAATTCGATATCGAATTTTTATTGGAAACGAATTAAAAAAAAAACATTTTTAGAAAAGGTCCGCGCGTGTGCATGTCTGTTGACAGCATAGCTCATATTTATGCTTTTCTCGTACGGGAATTTGTCAACTCCTGTCCATACAAACTTCAGTCACAAATCAACCAATTTTGACTATCACTTTAACCTATGATACCCCGTTATTTTCCTTCTACTTACAGGGAAGCAAGTAATAAAACTATTTCTGCTATTCTTTTTTCTTGATTAGCATGAATTAAGTAGAAACATAGGCTTTTTAACAATTTTTTTGCAGAAATGTAGAGAAAGTCATGTGAATGGAAAGCATCAGATTTTTTCATTTTGTATGTCCCGCGATATACTTGTAAAATTAAATGTCGCACTGTTGTGTTTTCCATTAATAGATCCGAGTTTGAAAATAACTACCTATTACAGTAATTGGGAAACTTTTGAAAAAGTAGGTGTATTTCTAGGTTTGGCAGCACTGCGTAGTTGCTTAGTAGTCACGACGTAAAATACTATCGCATACAGTACGATATGTTGAAGGCCATCAGATTAGCTGAAGGCAATGAATAACGTCATCAGATATTTTGTTAAATAACAAAAGTAAGAAACATATTTTTTTCCTATTTTTATGATAAACATGAGAAAAACAACTATGTCAATACTACATTTCAAGGAATAAGCTGCGCTGGTACCGCCCGAATCGCTATTCGAGTTTTACTTCAGATAGAGGCTGTATTACATTCGAAACAATTCGATATCAGGAGTCTACCGGAAACCCAAGATTATACTCCACCCTCCAACAAATATAAAAAAACCCGCTATTATCAAACAATTTACGAATTTTAATGGGAAAATAAGTTGAGATATATATGCTACTAATACTTGCTTTAGAGACATTTTAACGTTAGTGATTTTGAGGATGGAGGCAAGAAACTGAAAAAGACAACAGAGACATGAATAATATCAGGATACTATCATGGGATTGTAGATAAATCCCTTTTGCAGTGAGATATATTTTATTAAATATAAATACTAAATGAAGCATTTGTGCATTTAACAGGTAAGTTATTGTCGATATTTACTCCAGGTCTTTTGAGTGCGTAACACTTTGGTCTGTCTTTTGAGACAGTGGAAGAGGGACACAAGCATGAGCTACCTGTTTTTGTACCTTTGCCCAAACAATGTCTCAAACGAACTGACCAAGGTTTGTTGATTACAAACAAGAAGAAACCAGTTTGTTTTCGTGGCATGTGCTTACTAAGAACACCCTCCGGAGTGCCAGTATATGGACATTCACACAAATGCTTCATGCGCTGCCTAATCTCAAAATTATATAAATTTCAATGTTGCGAGACAGTTGATTACTCTGAGAAACCCACAGCTGTAGTTTTGGTTTTTCAATATGAACACTGAACATTTAAAATAAGAAATTCACATTAGGAGTTCTGTTTGGGATGTTGCCTCAAAAATTACCAGGAATATAACAAAAATAAACAATTGTTTTTCATAGATTCTTAAATCCACTATCCACGAACTTTCTACTGTCATCTGGACATAACATTCCATTTTTTCCAGTTTTCTTTTTGTAATTAAGAGTTTTTAGCATATTACAATACGCATGCAACTATATTAGTTGTCGAAGTAGTTAGAACTGTTATCCCGAATAAAACACGTGTAAAATTGATCACTAAAGAATGAAGGGCATCCCATCATTTGTTAAGCTATATGAAATCGAAGGCATAAATAAGGCCTACGCTGTCTTTGATAACAAACCAGACCCCCAACCCTCGCCGTGTGCAGGTCAATCAAGAAACCGCGTTTTACTTGCTGTCAGCGATTCATGGTTGGGTACATTTTACGTATTGATGTTGAAGGATCAAAAATGAAAATAAATTATTTGCTTATAACCACATTTTAAAAGGTTAAATCCATTTAAGCGATTACACCCCTTGAAGCTGACTGGTGGATAATTCCTTATCCTGCGTATTAGGAGTGTAAGGGGTTTTATAATTATGGGGTATTAATAGTCATGGGGAGGATTTAGTTAAAACTTATAAATCGTACAGTAAGTATATAAAGAGCTCTGAAGTAGGTAAATTAAATAAAACCGACATTCGAAGTTTAATATGTCGTTCATGTATCGATAGATAAACCAATTAAGATTGAATAAATCACTAACGTCAGAGATCATTTTTGCGAGATGATGCATCTGTTAAATCGACTAGAAGCACCGTCTGCAATGTTAAACTGCAATTCAGCGACACACTGCAATTTGTTACCAGCGATATTTTGCAAGAACAAGCTTCTACCGATAGAGATTTCACTTTCCAGAGTTTCTCCTCCGACCGCAAGGTTCATGCCTCTTCTGGCCCGCCCTGATGTAAAATCCTGCAATCCAGTATTTACGGGTGAATGGTTCAGCCCAGATGCAACGCAATGTACTCAAAGGCCTAAGACAAAATTCAGTATTCTAGCTAATAGTTCTCAACTTCCTCTGCAAAGGACTAATACTAAATTCAACATTTGTTTATAACTAACAAGGGATATTGTTTCAAATCTTAAATCTGCACTTTTACTGTTTTGTGGAGAAAGTGTATATGCTGCTCCTAGAGTTACCTAAAATTAGTTTATTTAATTTCATCCGCAACCGGCATGTAAACTGATGTTTATTTCTCGTTGCTAATAACTTAAATGCCGGCTTAATCACAGTAATGAATAAATACGGTTTAATTCATTATTACAGTACTTTTATTAGTCTAAAGTAACACTAATTAATACATTCTTAATAGTAACGCAACAGATTCCGTGCGAGTTCCATCCCAGGGACCACATGAGGACTTATGGTGGAAGAAGCGGCGTCTGAGGGGTTTTCTCCAGGCTCTCCCCTGCCATTGATTGCACCAATTACTCATCTTTCCGGCCATCCATTGCAGCGTCAGTTAATATCATCCACTTCCTCACTTTCATACGAGGCATCAAGCCTGCTTACCTGTTCTGGCTTCTCTCTTATCCGGAGCCTCTGCCTTCTCCACAGGCGTCTAAACTCCTTGGTGGCGATATACCGTGATTACTTGAACTTAACGTAACGTGACTTGTCTTAAATGAATTTGAGGGCTGATTTAACGTGACTTAACGCAACATAAATTAAAAATTTGGTACTGTCAAACTTTTCCTTCCCGTTACATTAAGTGGTAATTATAACTAATTGGCGTGAAGCGAACATGAAGTAATAAAAACTATCAATCAAGGGTAACGTTAAGTTAAAGTTCATCCTAAAGAATCTTCAGTTTAGCAGCAATTCTTAACTACACGTTACGTTCCATCAGGTTAAGAAAGTTCATTGTAATGCCGGCTTAAGTTCTACATGCGAGGACTAAACAGAGAAAAAGAAAGAAAGAAAGAAAAAAAAAGATAAACCATGTCTAACTTCCGGAAATACTAATATTAGGCTTAAAGTTGTAGCAAATTACAGAGTTGGCACGGTTCTTAATGACAAACGGTAAATATCACGCAATAATCACACCATGGGTATTCACCCTACGTGACAAGGAAAAGTACCTGCGTCTATAAAACTGAACAAGGCAATGTACCGTTTAGCTTCACGGTTAACTTACAGGCACTACGGAGAATTTTAGGTCAGGTGAAGTCATTCATTTCGTAAGCAACTGAAGAAAACAATGAACAATAAGTAAACGTGTAAAAAAGAAATCTGATGCGCTTCATTCACATGACATTCTCTACCTGCTACGCAAACAAACCTCTTACATTTATTCTTCTCTCTACGTCACGTTAATCAAGATGACCATTAACAGAAATGATTTGGTTCCTTATAAGTAGAAAGGAAATAAAGGAATGCTAAAGCGATAGTCAAATATTTTAAAAACTGTTGCTAAGCGACTGTCATTAAAAATAGTTTCTTTGAATGACTAAGAGAAAACTAAGGAAACACAAGACGACTCCTCTGTGAGGAAACTATTTTAAAATCGAATCTAGCAACAAGGATTTTTTTTCAGCTTAACGTCCTTTAACCTGGTTGGTCATGTTCGGACGATGAATGAAATTGGTAAAATGATGTGCTCAAATGACCTCAGGGGCCATGGAGCATAAAGTTACTAGACATTTGTCTTCACAGAATAAGGGAAACCCCCGAAAAAAACCTTATCCCGGCAACTCAACCTAAGCGAGATTCGAACTCGCGACCTTTTGAATGTGAAATATACACGCTACCACAAAACTACCCAGGCGGGCAAGGAATATCTTGGAAATGGTCAATACATGTGATATAATACATTGTGTGTTTTAAAATGGTCTACATTTTTTTTTTGTTACACGTTTTTGTCTATCTCTTATGGTTTACCGGTTACACAAAAGTCATCCAGAATACAGAGGTCTTTTAATGCTAGTCCCAGAAAATTCAAGATATACATTTTATTTGTCATGGAAACATCTTAAACATATGATAATCAAAATCGTTAGCCATTTTTGAGAAAATAAAAAAACAACAAAAAAACTTCCATGTACAAAGAATGGGAGGGAGGAGGATTTTCATAAAAATCTTCGTGTCGCATCCTTGCAAGATGCTTAATTTAAACACCACGTTTGGTATTAATAGGCTTTTTGGGTCATGCTGCTAACAGACGCGCGCGCGGACCTTTTCATATATATTTGATTCAATGGATCTCAAAGCATATATTTCGGTGGAATACAATAAAATTTTAATCTACTATGTACATTATACATACGCGCTAAAGAAAGTAAATATTTGACATTGCATTCACATAACTCTCTGCCAGACTTCTACAAAAATCTAATCGAGGTAACTTTTCAATTCAGATTACACATTTCGTTGTGTACGGTAAATCAAATGTTTTAAGAGCATGTTACTGGTGATGCTTTGAAATTCCATTCTCTTTGCTTGGGAACGAGAAAAAACGAGTAGTGACCTTGTGGCGGGGGAGGACGATTATGCTACTTAAGTGTGAGACTTCCTGTGGTCATTTGGGTGTTGTAGATTCGATGTCAACCGGCTGATCGCATTCCCTTCGTGTTTTTTTTTTTTTTTTAAATTATGTCATATTCCTATTTTTACAATCTCAAGTTTAGTGGGTGTCCACATTTTCAACTTTAAACTGTACTTTATTCCGGAAATAAGGGAAACTGTAACCGGCTAGCAATATATTTCCTTTGTATGTACATTAAAGTTATTTTCTAAGTAAATTATGGGGAAATAATCACCATCACTTGCAGCCTTTCTCCCCAATCCTGAGTAACGTAAATGTAGCGTCCCGTTTCTGTAGTAACAATTAAGCGAGAGTGTATATTCTAGGCAAAACTCCAGTTTTTATATCATCCTACAATGACGTTAAACCTTCACATCGATATTTGTAAACACGCCTTTTGATTGACAGTAGCTTGGCGTGATACGAGAATGAAACTGCCCACTTTTCAGGAATCAAGCATAACACCAATACTTGGGGAATTTCCAGACTTTGTCTCATACGCCGGCTTCTCCTTCCCACAGTTTCTCATTTTAGCCACTCTATACAATGAATTGGTAAAATATAACATGTCCGAGCTTGTAGGCCGTGGTCGAGTATTAAAACCATTTAAATTTGACGTTTCCTCCTGTGCTGTGGAGCTGAGGACGAAACTCAAATTTTAATGATTTTATATAATACTCGACCACGGCCCACAAGCCAGACATGTTATATTTTACCGATAACACCGGCCTTGAAAGCCTACGAGCATACTATTCAATGAAGTGTTTATGTTTTATAATATATACAACTTATAATATGGGTTCTTTCAAAAAAAAAAAAAAAAATGTCCTGTTATTTATGGACGCTCTTTAACTGCTGTGGTTCTCAGCGTCCCATTCTAAATTGGGCGTGAAATTATTAATTTTGCTCAGAGGCCTCTCAATCAGGCTTGAGGTTCTTTTACGTGCCGTAAATCTACGACACGGGACCAACGACTTTACTTCCCTTCCGAAGGAAGCCATGTTAAGGATTTTTACGCCCGAAAAAATCCATCGTCCTCCGCCGGGTTTGAACCCGCGACCTTGGGTATATGAAGTCAGCACGGTAACCATTACACCAAGGAGGGCGACTGGTTCTTTCAAAGCTTTAAACAGTTATAAATATTTGGAATAGGATAAAAGAAAAGAAGTCGCACACTGGGCAAGCAATGCGGCTTGGTTTTTTCCGATTCACCGTTACCGTGGGTACAGTTTTGTTAAATAAAACATTAATAATTTTATTCATATTGGTATAATAATTTGTAAGTTATAAATCATGGCTCTATCACTAATGCAGCTGATTCAATGTTATTTTGAAAGAAAGGCGAGCTTTTCTCAAGGTCCGCGAACATTTAAAACTAATAATTTAAGAGCAGGCCCATGTTCCATTCCTAATTATGGGAATTTAATCAGGAAGTTTGAGAAAATGGTTATATTGCTGATAAAGCAGAAAAGCCAAAGGTAATTCAATGATTTCACTGCTGCTGAGGCGCTTCGTGCAAATAACGAAGTAAATAGAAATAATTATGGAATTAGTAGTGCTCCACAGGTATCGAGGCAACTTCAGATGAGTAATACCACAGTTTGGAGAATTCTAAGAAAACATCTTGTTCTGCAGCCATATAACTTAAACCAACGTTTGTAGTCGAAGAAAGTGACAAGCGGGACAAATATGATTTTTTTCTTTATTTGTGTTAGCAGAGATTCAAATTAGTAATAATTGGTTGAACAATGTTTTGGACAGACAAAGCATACTTATGACTTATTGGTGAAATTAATACATATAACTGCAAATTTTGGTCAGAAAATTGTCCTCAAATTTTAAGTCAAGGTCTACATGATTTTAAAGTTACGTAAGGTGTGGTATCAATTCACAACTCATCAATGACAATTGTCTTCGAAGAAGACAACGATGGTAAGTGGTGACCGCTACTATGGCATGCTATAAAACTTCCGTCTTCCCTAAACTGAGCTATGGATAACATTTTCATGCAATATAGCACTATGCCCCATATCTAACCGCTGCAAAGCAATTAACTACCCAATCTTTGACGATCGTGTCATCAGTAGACACTTCCCAACAAGAGTGCGGTACCGAAGCCTTCCGCGGTCAGAAAAATAGCCCCGAAGCCTCCCGGACTCTTAAAGGTCCCTACATAGCCTCCAAGCAGGTAGCCTCCCGGTCGAAACAGGTTGGTGTTTATAATATTTAATTAGTACATTAGTTTTGATGGACTTTCACTTAAGTATATCTTCCGTAGCTTTTCTTTTCAGATTACAAAGTACTTTCTTCTCTGACTTTTGTTACTAAGTGGTGCCGCGTGGTTATGTTCCTCTTGAATATCCAGGATATCTACTTCTTCAATGGAAAAGGTTTTAATAAAGCTTTTGAAACTTTTAACATTGCACGTCCATCGCGCTACCCCACTTTTTAAACCCTTCTGGAATCCGAAATTGTAATCGTTCCGAAGTAGACTTTTCCTTTCTGTCCTACTCATCGTAATTTCAGTCTCGTCGGAAAACATGTTAAGTGTGAACTAATTTTCCATACATTGAAAGAAATCAAGAAAAAAATTAGGTATACACATTTCACCCCACCTGCTGGCTAATTACACCGGTTTCGCAGGAGGCTTGGGGATTGTAACCTGCTAAGCTTACCTGTGTACGGGTGGCTTCGGTCCTGCGCCCTCCAACAAAGTGGCCGCCGTGATTTCCAGATATCCCACATTTGGTTGTGCCGTTACCTTAAAGAATGAGTTTTCTGGACACATCCAACAGCCCACAGTAACTGTAAGATGCTATCTCGCAAGAAATTGCCAATATACCATCTGCAAAATGTTGTGCATGGAGTCGCAGAAAGAAGGGTGTACGTTGAGCAAGAGAACGGAGAACATCTTACCAATGTATTATAAAAGACCACTGTTTGCCCAATGTGCGATTTATTTTTTTTTTCTTCTATCTAAAATATTTAGTATTTATAACGGCTTGAAGTGACTTTGAAGGATGCGGCATTACTAAAATTTACATTTACTATTTACACACTATTTACATGTTATACTAATCTCTTTCCTGGTAATTAGTATTAATATGTTTGGAGGACCTGATGTCGCCACTTGAACACGTATACTACAAAGAATATCTCGGAAATGGTTGAATGCCACATAAATAATTGTATGACAAATTACGTCCTTTAACGAGCACCATGTATTTTTTTGCTTAGTAATATTTTGTATGTCTCTTACGGTTTACCAATTGTACAAACGTTTCAGACTAATACGGACTTCACAACCTATTATCAGAAGTCTCAAAATATAGTTTTAATTTGCCGTTTCTTAAATTATGACATTTTAATCAGACCGTTAAGAGTCATGTTTTAGAAAATAGAAACGCAGGAAAATTGTTTCATGTAAAGTCAATTGGAGTGGAAAATACTCGTGTTGCATCTTTTTGAAGATACTGAACTGAAATACTAAGTTTGGTATTTCATCGAACTGTCGTGTTTGGGTTATGCTCTTCACAAACACAGGCTTTAGCAATTGGATCTTTTCCTAAAACAGATTTTCTTTGATTCAACAGATCTCAAAAATATAAATTTTCGGTGAAAGCTCGATGTCAATCTTAGGGCGGAATATAATGCTTCCTCTACCTAAAGGCACGAGGTAGAGAAAGTAAAATCAAATATGTGTTTTTATTGCTAGAGGTTGTTAGTAGCAAAACCCCTTGCCACTTTGTACATCATGTTAAACTCAAAGAACTTTTCTCCATTGTAGGTAAATTATAGATAGGTAACAGTTATGCAGCGTAAGCCATTCTTTCTTTGGTAATGTTTAACGGCCACTTTTACTATTTGTGGCACCGCAGGCGATAACATAATTGATGATACAATTGAAGATGGAGCACTGGTGGAATGCAATGGTGGGGGAAACCGGAAAACCCGCCCCTGCGCCGCTTTGCCCACCACAAAAGCGTGATCCAGAATAATATACCTACCACACGTCTGTAAGGCTTCATTGAAAGGATTTATTTGGTTATTTTTCATAGAAAATACCGGCCGTAAACGCCTGATAGTGGAGCTATTGGGCATTATTACAGTTTTAATTTATCTACCACGTACCTACATATTAGAGAAGGTTTCAGCTAAAAATTCGATAGCAAAATTTCACTAGAAACAAGCAATTTATAAGCCCTGAATCAAGAAAAAAGTATTTGGGAAAAAGCGTGTGCGTGTGTGTGTGTGTGTGTGTGTGTGTGTGCGCGCGCGTTTCTTGTGTGAACAAAACGAATACAAAATTTATGCTCCAAAATACTCTCTTCAACCTAAATCAAAGTATTTAATTGAATTTAAACAAATTGTTAAAGGCTTTTGCCTATCCCTGTGTATTTGCATGTACGACCAGCATAATCCAAAATCGAAAAGTTAATAATTAAGTTCAACGTCTTCTAAGAATGTGACACCATGATTTTCAAGAAAAGTCCCCACTCCAAACTACCCTTTATATGGACATATTTAGAAAATTAGGTTTTAACATTTTGGAGCAAAATTCCATTACTTTCAACGGGTTGTCTGGGGTTGGGAATTCTGTTTAAGATCTTCAGCATTACTTTCTTGGAAATTGAACTTAAAACTCAAGTTTGGTATTTAACTTTCGTTTTTGGATTACGCTTTTCTTAGACACACGCACATATTACGCGGACTTTGTTCTAAAAAACTTTTGGAAGGGATTCAAGGGACCTCAAAACATTTATTTCTGATGAAATCCTCACATCGAACTTTTCGATGGAATATAATACTTCACTTACCTTTGTGCATGGTAGATAAGGTATTAATTACAGTTTTTCCGTCTAAATAATTACTGTTTAGGATATATTTTGATATTCTTAAAAGGGATTTTAGTTAAGCCGTTCTATGTTCTGGCCAGAATCGAAAGTCTCTCTTATAATGTGTAACAACCGGTTTAAAACAATGACATCCTGTCCATCCTTGAGCTAATATAGAGTTAAACCAGTAATTTAATGCCTACGTCTTAATGTACAAGGTTATCGCGGAAACATTAATAAAACGGCATTAAGAACCAGTAACTTAAAATGCGACACTAAGTATAAACCTGCTTGAGAATAAGTAATAAAAATATCTGATAGGCACTACTCGGAATAGCAAATTACTTGTATAAAAAATCTTTTGTGTTCCATTCACATAACTTTCTCTCGCTGCTCCATATACAAATTATTCTTACAAATGGTTACTCTTTTATTTACATCATGCTAATCAAAATAAACATTGCCAGAATTTGACTTATTGCTTACTTTCAAGTAGATGGGAAATTAGGGATTACATTAGGTTAAAATGATAGTCACATCTTTTAAAAGCTTAGGTTCGGTTCGCTTTGCATGATCCCGTTTGAGAAGAGATGGGTAGTTTCAATCAGAAACCAATAACACCGAATATCTCGAAAACAGTCAACTCTAGAAGAAAAATGCATATGACATAAATTATGTGTTATTTTAATGAGATCCATTTTGGTGTAGTAAATTTTTGTGTATCTAACCGTTATGCAAAATTTTGCAAAACTCATCCAGAATTAAGAGATTTTCAGATGCTATTCACAGAAAATTCGAAACATATTTTTTTATTTGATATAAATACATCTAATGTACAGTGTTTGAATCACATTTTAGAGCCATTTTGAGAAAAACAAAATTTAAAAAAGAAATCCTATGTAAAGTGCAGTTTGTGTTGGGGGAATTTTTTAAAAATCTTTGGAAGATACTAAACATAATACAAAGTTTGGTATTTAACGGCTTATCGTTTTTAACTATGCTGTCCGCGCGGACCTTTTTCTAAACATTTTTTTCGGATTCAGGTGACCTCAAAACATAAATTTCCGGTGAAATACCAATATCGAATTTTCAGTGGAATACAACCTTCTCTAGCTACCATAAACATTGTATGACCATACGTGTTAGAGAAAGTAAAAAGGGACTTTAATGATGCGGTTATGCAAGAACAAAGAAAGGTGTACTATCACGGTATTTTTTCTTCTATCTACATTGAAACGCTACATTCATTCCCATCTAATGCCCTTTTTTATTTTCTTTACTTGGTACAGAGGTGCATTCCACCCAAAAATTCTATCCCGAGAAATCACTGGAAAGTTTTTCGGTACCCTGAATTAAAAAAAAAAAAAATCCTTAAGGAAAAGTCCATGTGTATGTGTGAACATAACTCAAAATCAAAAAGGCGGATAATACTAAGCTTGATATTTAAGTTCAACATGTTCCAAGGATGTGACACGGAGATTTTAAAGAAACAAACTACGCTTTACATGGAAACAATTTAGAAAACGTTGATTTTTTTTTAAACTTGTCCTACCAATGATGACATAAAATATATATCTCGAATTTTCTGTGAATAGCCTCTGAAGTCCTCTGCATTCTGAATTATTTTTAATAACTTATACACCGTAAGAGATGGACAAAAAGTTACTACGCAAAAATGTAGAGCTCCTTAAAATACACAATTTTTTTTGGAGTTAACCACTTCCAAGGTATGTTCTATTGGTTTAAATTTTAAAATACTTTAACTTTTCTCATACAGGAATTTTGTCAACTCCTGGCCATGCAAAGAGAAGGGATTTCAATCATTAGCAACCAGCTTTTAAAAGATTTGATTATCGCGTTGTCTAGTGTTTCCCTAATTTCCCTTCTAATTTTGAGGACCTACGTAATAAGACAATTTCTGTTAAGGTTTATTTCTAGCTTACTATGAACTAAAAGAATAAGCTTTTAAGAATAATTTGTTACATAGATGTAGAGAAACTCTACTGAATGGAACATCAGATTTTTCTTAACTGCGAGTGAAAATTCACCGTAAACAACAATGTCCAAAGATCACTGCCGAAAGAACAGTTGATTTGTGGCACTGATATTACAGAAATAAGTTCAGCACCCACCACAAAAAATGCGGAAGGTACAAAATCTCAAACACATTTAGCACGTAACTGAGGCACCGAAATGGGGATCACAATTTGTAACAAATACCAATCATATCAAGGCTATTCTGTTCTTGTTGGCAACCCATGGTCGCTAGAGAGTTTCGTCGGGTGGAGCACTGCAGGTTCGCGACCGCCTCGGGCATGTGTGTGCACATATTTAAAGTTAAAACAAAAACTCCATTGTTCTCTCCACTTGTCTGCTACTTACCTATAGTAGGCAGAGAAAGTATGTATTCTACCAAAAATTTTAATATCCTGATTTCGCGAATACACCTCCATACTCGCTAAATAAATAGAAAATAAACATTTTGGAAGGGCCCATGTATAGGTCGGTGTGAAAGTAAACAACATAACTCAAAAACGAAAACTAGGATAAACACTAAACTTGGAATTTAAATACATTGTCTCCCAAAAATGAATTACGAAGTTTTTCCAAGAAAACCCACCTCAAATAAAACTACGCTTTACATATGGACATGGAGAACTTTTCGTTATTTCTTATTTTCCCACAGATGGGCGTGACGATTATTATTAAAAGTATCTACTAAAACACATATCTGGAAGGTCTATGAATAGCCTGTGAATAACTCTTCGTTCATTCTGAATAACTGTATACACTATTCATTTATCCATCTTCATTCTGAATAACTTTGCAATAGCTATCAAAGCACAACACGCAAAATTAAAAACATGTCCGTGTGTGTGTGTGCGCAGCATAGCTCAAAACGTAAAGTCGACTAAATATCAAACTTGGTATTTAAGTTAAGTATCTTCCAAGATGCAACACGAAGATTTTCAAAAAAAATTTACGCACCCAAAGTACCCTTTACAACGAAAAAGTTTTGAAAATTGTGTTTTTCTCAAAACTGACTATATTTTTATTAAATTATCGTATATTACAGATATTTAAATCACAAATAAAATTACCTACCTTAAATTTTCTGGAGACAGCCTTTGAATACCTCTTTATTCTGGATGAATGTTGCATAACTGTAAGCCGTAGGCGATAGGCAAAAACTTAAGGCCCAACAAAACTGTGAAAACACATAATTGTGAATATATCATTTTTTTTTTTATTGTTTCATTTAAATGGCACCCTTTAACATCTAAGGTTGAAATAACTCGTCTGTAGGCTCCTTTACGTTTGGTTTAAATAATTTTATTTTCCTCAAACACGCAAACATCCACTCTCACATACATTGTTTCAGACTCTGTAGGGGATAGGGAATAATTCTGGCTATAGAAACATTCCCCGTGCCAGCTGGGAATCGAACCCGGGACCTCAACCACGGAGGCAGTCAGTCGACCTTTTGTTTCGGAGACATTCCTTGTTATTGGTTTCAATTGTAAACTACGAGAACGAGAAGCCACCTTTCGTGTTATCCCTCTTGTTTTACTTCAATTGTTCATATAACGACCAGCTTTTAAAAGATTTGACTATCACTTTAGCCTAGTGTATTCCCTTATTTTTCTTCTTCTTAGAAGGAAGAAAATAATAAGACAATTACTGCTAATGTTTCTTTTGATTAGCATAATGTAGATACAAGAATAATCTTTTGTAAGAATAGTTTGATTGCGGAACTAAAGAAAGTCATGTGAATGTAACACATCAGATTTTTTCTTGTAGTCTTGCCAGAAATTTGAAATTTCAAGGTTATCTAACAACAATTCGATGTTTAAAAGGAAAAGGTGTATAAATGTATAATGAAAATTGATCTGGTTGAGAGGTAGATAGAAGAGTAACGTTTTGTAAGATTTGTTTGCAGAAGTGAGTAGGGAAATATGAATGCAAGACATCAAATTCGTTTTCAGAGGATTCTCATTTTGATATTTTCATTCTTTTTATTGAAATTCTAATTGTAACTTTTAACCTAAAATTTAAATATTTTACGTAGCTTATCAAGGAAACCATATTGTGTATCAGAAGTATCAGCAAAATAGAAAACATACATGTATCTCCACTAAGTTTCTGCTCAAAAATATGGCGATTAGGAGGAACAGAATGGCATATCCAGATAGCAGAGATAAGGCCACATGTGCGTTAAAAACACTGATAAGGAATTATCAGACAAAGCCCTTTGTTCAAATATAGGCGACACATTTCCACATCCTACGTTCACCTCAAAACACTAGCATGTATGTTGATGTTTTTGTTCCACTGAAACAAAACAGAACTAGTTTGGTTTCCAGGTAAACAACAAAAACACAACTGCTTCAATTCTGGTTTAATTTAATGCAGAAAACAGTATAGACTTGACAGATTTTTAGGCGAATAAAGAACAGTCGCCCACCCCACCCTGATTTTGAAGGCCAGAGGTGTACTGTAAATATTGAATTGCAAAACACATCAAGCTTATGTCACGTTCTTCAGACTCATTCGTACTCAGTGTTAAAATTTCAAAGGAAGGCTCAAGGTGATTTTACTCTGAAATATATGCACTAAAACAATGATTTTCAAATACATAGTTTGTAAAATTATTTTCATAAAAATTGTCTCCAATATACAACTAATCAACTATTTGTTTTGATATACTTGCAACTTTTCATTACAGGGTTAAAAAAACTTGCATTATCCTTAATAAGACCATAAAAACCTGACAAGTCATACTCTAATTCGTGTGATTTTAATTTTACATTACTACTTTCAGTGTTCAGTTTTACTTTTTCTACATGTACTATGTACATATTGCACCTAAAATACGACACCGAGATTTCTCCGGAAATACACTACTCCCTGAATAAAAAAAAATAGAGAAAGGTCCGTGTGAGTCTGTGGGCAGCATAGTTAAAAAACAAAAAGTCCGTTAAATACCAAATTTGATATTTAAGTTTTATTCTGGATTAATTTTTTGAATAAAACTTGCTACACAATAAATGTAGCGCTCCTTAAAACACAGAATTTATGATATATACGTTTTTTTTTTTTTTTTGCGGAGTTGACGTTCAAGATATGCATGGTTATAGGTTTCAGTTTAAACTTTTCTCATACAGGAACTTGTCAACACCCGGCTACGCAAAGAAATGGATTTCAATATGAAAGCAATCGTATTTTATAACATGTGACTGTCGGTTTAGCCTAGTGTATTTCGATCGTTTCCCTTCTACTTAAAAGGAACTAAGTATCAAGACCGTTGCTGCTAGTGTTTATTTCGATTAGCATAAATTGGATAGAAGAATGCGCTTATTAACAATGATTTGTTAACAGAGATGTGGAGAAAGTCATGTGAATAGATCACATCAGATTTTTACTTTCTCTAGCGCATATAGTAGATATAGAAGGTATTGCATTTCACCCAAAAGCTTTATACAGAGATTTCACCGGAAATATACGTTTTGAGACCTCCTGGAAAAAAAATTCAAGAAAATCCCCAAATCCAATCCAAATCTTTTAGGTGAAAATTTGCGAATTTTTTTATTTTCTCAAAAATGGCTCTAACGATTTTGATTAAAATCCCGTATATTAAAGATATTGATATGACAAAATGTATATCTTCAATTTCATGGGAATATCTTCTAAAGTCCTCTTCATTCTGGATGACACTTGTATAATTGGTAAACCGTAAGAGATACACAAAAGGTTGTTTCACAAAAAAATAGATCTCGTCAAAAAACACACTTTATGTCATTTCAATTTTTTTGTAGTGCCAACCGTTTCCGAGATATTTACTTATACTTTTCTCAAACAGGAAGGTATCTGTGTTTCTTTCTACTCCTGACCATGTAAAGAAGCGAATTTCATGACAATTGCACAGCGATAGCTTTTAAAACATTTGACTACCTTTAGCTTAGTGTATTCCCTTGTATACCTTCTACCTATAAGGAACTAAGTAATGAGACTATTCTTGCTAAAGTTTATTTCTACTAGCATGATGTATATAAAAGAATAGTTGAGAAAGTCGTGTAAACGGAACAAATGAGATTTTTCGTTTTAAATTGAAAATGCAACCTCTTAAGTCAATGAGCCAGGAATGTTCAATAACATTACATTTATAGTCAAATAATTATTAAAAATATTAATGTCTTCTCAAATGTTGGATTATTCAATGATTATCTCGAAATACACAAAATTTTCGTAAAAGAAAAGACAGTATATTTTGCCCCAATATTCTCTACTAAAGTTTCTGCTTTACGTTATAATCGACACTATAACTTAAGTTGTGTTTTACTCGCTGCAACTGACTGTCTCTTGATTCCATTCTCCCTCACAAGTAAGTTATTTTCTGCTTATAAGAAGACTCCACTCTACTTTTTATTATAGATGTCGAGAAATGTTTCAAACTGGATTCACCGCAATGTACAACAGAAAACTTTCGAGTGCAATTGCTACACCGGCAATTGCTGGCAATAATCATAAATACTTTTCTTCATTTTCCCATTTGATTAAACGCATAGTCACCTTTTCATAGAGAAGAGTTATTAATATTAAAATAACGAGCAAATCAAAAAACACCACAAGCCCCTAAACGCCTTTCTTCTTCGCGGTCTTTTGATAACAGGGCTTGACCAAGCGACCCTATGACATAACCATACAGACAAGCAGCTTTATGTACCACTACAAAATGACCATGTACAAAGTTACCAATATCATGTACCGAACGAGCATTCGCGCATACCAAAATACAACCTATAAACAGGGAATATAAAATACGAGATTTTTGACGTCATGTAAGACGGTAGTACGGTATAATGCGGGAAGCCTGGAAAGTCTAAAGTCTGAACTCTTACTTCTGTCTTCAAAAACCGTCTTAAAAGTCACAACAACGTTATTAACAGAACCCTGCAGATCCAACAACAATACGAAGTAAATGTGATCGTATTCAAAGTTAAACAACTGCGGTGGCTTAGGAGTTAATGCACTTAAAATCCTTTGCCTTCAGACTTGCCTTCAACATTTGTATTCCTCCGCGGCAAGTGTAATGGTATCAATGCTCCATTCGGAATGGGTATGGACTAGCAAACAAGCGCAGCAACCGCAGTATTCGGGTTTTATCTTTGATGCTCAATAGCCGAATCACGTTGCTTCTGCTCACGTTTTCAGCCAATAAATAAAGGATAAATTCCAATAATAGGCATCAGTTGCTAAATTTTGAAACGGCTTCGCAGAATTAGACGACTATAGCATTACACTTCCCCTCCGGTCCGCTGATCAGCAAGCTTCTAAATACAGAATCGAGGTTCCAATTCCCGCCTGGATAATGATTATTTAACGAGGATCACTCTCAGTCCTCCCACCAGTATGGAACTTAATCTTTGACTGTTTCACAGTTAAAGTTAAGTATTTTGTTTTAATGACCAATAATAATAATAATAATAGAAATAATAAAGTAAAAACTTCTCAAATCGGACGCTGAATCCGCGGGAATCCTGTCTATTTTGGACAAATTTTTCAAAGTTGCCTGGTAAAAATCATGTATCTGTTATACGTATACTTCTCCTGAATAATATGGCAGCGGTAACAGTTTGCAATTACGTAAAACTATTTATTTTGATATAAGCTGAGTTTCCAGGGAAACCACGAATGTTTTATCATAATATTTTGGGCTATACTTTACTTGTGAGGTAATTACAAATATGCCAATAATAAGGTATAAGATATATATGGTAAATGTACACATCAGAGTGTACATACATCAAGGGCGAAAGAAAGGGGGTTACTGTTGCAAATGTGCGTCCTGAAGAAATGTTGGAGACGAGTGCTATTGAGTGCCACACGTAGCAATTGAAGTTGCCATATGACATGTGAAGCTTCAAGAAACAAATTTTGATGTGTACCATTCACATGACTTTTTCTACAAACTATCGTTACAAAAGATTGTTTTTATTATCCACATGGTGGTAATAGATATAAACATTAGTAGAATTGGTTGTAATAGTTCTTTCTAGGTAATGCAGGTACGATAAGGTTAAAACTAGTCAAATCTTTTAAAAAGCGACCGTTATGTGAAACAACTGAAATTCTGTTCGCTTTGTATGGCCAGGAGTAAAACAAAAGATGACCTCCCGTTTGAGTGAAGTTTAGGCATCTTAAAATTGAAACCAATAACAAGGAATATCTCGGAAACGATAAATTCTATAAAAAAATAATACGACATAAAGTGTGGGTTTTAACTAGACCTACATGTTTTGTGTAGTAACTGTTTTTTATTGTGTTTAACGCTAGCTTTTACTACAAATGGCACCGCAGCCAATGACACTTGTGATATGTGGAATGAAGATGGGTCACCGGTAGAATGCAATGATGGGGAATTCGGAGAATCCAGAAAAAACTCGCGCCGCTTTGTCCACCACAAATCCCACATGCGGTCGATTGGAATCAAACCCGAGCCGTCTAGATGAGAGGCGAGTGATGACCGTGGCTGTAGTAAGTTTTTGTCTCTTACGGTTTACCCCTTTATGTCAAATTCATCCAGAATAAAAAGGTCTTCAAAGGCTACTCCCAGAAAATTAAATATATTAATTTCGTTAGTCATGTAAATAGCTTTAATATGCGCATTGCAATCAAAATCTTTAAAGCGTTTTTTTTTTTTTTGAGAAATACAAAGATTTTAAAAAATTTTACATGTTAAGTGTAGTTTGGGGTAGGGGAATTTTCTTTCACAGTTTTTCTAAAAACTGTTTGTACAGGGGGCCTCAAAACCTATACTTGCTTCCGGTGAAATATCGACATCGAATTTAGGGTGGAATACAATACCTTCTCTACCTGCTGTATGTATAGTATGTGTAGAGAAAATAGCTGTGAAAGGACGCAAGACCCGGTATGTGTATAGTGCTAAGACTCCTCGTTTAGGGTTGCAGGAACAAAGGGAAAAGTCTTAATTTGTGGTATGACGAATGAGCTAGTGAAAGGGTGGACAGATATAAATAATGTAGGTAACATTCATAATATTTTGATCTTGTATAGTTTTGCTCACGCTGTCACCTCACTATACTACTGGGATATACTGACATTTCTCGTTACTTCACTTTTTTCGCGACATACGCGTATTAAAATAAGGGCAAAACAGTCTCCTTTCATCCGCTGAGGAATCAAACACAATGCGTCCTTAAATCTCTGACGGAAGCAGTACATTACTTCTTATAAATTCACTTTAGAACTGCATTTGATTTCGCACCAGAAACGCACTCGCCAACTTGCTTTTATGTATATAACCACAGAAATTTTGCACAGAATATTCTGTGGGGCGCGGAGAAGGAAAACTTACCGAAGATCTTGTTTATCTCTTGAGAGCACTTCTGGTGTTTACGTGAGCAGGATCGCCACCGCGTCTACTTATCTCTATCTCATAACTGCCCGTCATCAACCTACGATAACTTTGAGGCGTCACATTATATAGATACTGGATAATGCAGTGAATACAAAACAAACTAAGGCGAGTGTTCTTTAATAAAATGCATTATGTTGAAATGAAGGTAACTTTTTTTTTTAGATATATTTTAAAACTATGCGTAGCGGAAAAAGCTCCCAACATCTGAAAAAGGTGAAAACCTTGCTATTACGGAAAAGTGGCGTCACTTGACCTATTCCGCTGTAATGGTAATAAATAAATAATGCAATATTGTCAACGTTACCACAGAGGATGAAGGTTGTAAAATTCACAAAGAGAGGAACAGGGAAGAGTCCATGCGCAGACGATGGCTTTATCCAACACCCTCTAGATAAAGAAGCGAGTGGCACAGTGCAAACTGTGCGTCTGACTCGAAGTTGGAGAAAAAGGAATTATTTGGATTTTCATGTAGGCACAAAATTGGTGCCCGAGTTCTCTCCTTATGTTATTTTATTGTTACTCATTTTAAGTCGCTTGACAAAGGGTGTTGTCACAAACTGAATTAGGTACACGATATGCCAGTAATTCTTTTCAATACTCAGAAACATATGAACATATTATTTACAATGAGTCAGTTCACAATGGTGTTATTACAGATGTAATAACATCGAAAAGTATAACAGCTCTCTCTTTAGTTGAAAGTATATGAGGTTCTTGTGTTGCTGGGTTCCGACAAAGCTCTGTATAATCTTGAGGGAAGGTGGCGTGGGTATAGTGGACATAATGTGCCCGATGGCCTGCCGCAAGAGTTTGTTTTGACCTCGAGGTGAGTGAAGGGATATATATTTTTGATGACAATTTTCTTGTCGTTTTATGCTTATGTTCCTGATTACATCTTGGTGAGGGGTACCAATAGTTTATTCTGATCTGACGCTTTTGGGAGGTTGTTCCATCAGTTGAGCAGTGAATTACTCGCAACCTATCGTCACGGCTGAATCAAGTGTTGTTCTATGACCTAAGTTCAGTGACGTATTGGCTATCACCTTCCCCAATTGCCGGGCTCACGAGTTGTGTTGTTGGATGCTCACGAGTATTTCAAATCAGACGAGTAGATTTAGAGGAGTCTACTCTTAGCTTTCATGAATGTACCTACTTGATAAGGGGAGATGTCAAAGTGGTCAACATGTTTATTTTCATATTTTCCTTTCAATTTGTTATCTAATGTTTAAATAGCACGTTCTCAAAGTTTTATTTCGAAATTCCATCATAAAATGCCTAAAATATAATAATTTCCCGCCCCTTATCACATATTTTACTACTGGCAGGAATGTTTTGCTGCAAAAGTCATAACAGGCATTGTTGCCTCTCAGTACTCATATGGAAGCTTCTAAAGTCATTTTACTGTGTTGCGAACTGAACTTCCTATTTTGCTATCCAATTATATCCAAGTTACATTATTAAAAATCTGATGTGTTCCAGTCACGTGACTTACCTACATCTCTGTAACCAATTACTCTTGAAAAGCTTAATCTCTTATCTGCTTCGTGCTAAACGAGAAAAAACATTAGCAAATAAAAAAATTACTCGCTTCCTTGTAAGTAAGAAGGAAATAAGGGAGTTCATTAATCTAAAAAAGGGATAGTCATATCATTTAAAAGTTGATGCTATTATGCAACATTCATCCAGAATGAAGAGCTCTTCAGGGACTATTCGCAAAAAATTCAAAATGTACACTTTATTTATCATGTACATATCTTTTATATATGGCATTTTAATAAAAATCATTAAAGCCATTTTTGAGAAAATAAAATTTTTCCATCTGGGATGGGGGAATTTTCTCAAAACCTTCACGTGACATCTCTGAAAGATATTAAACTTAAATACCAAGTTTAGTATTTTACCGACTTTTCGTTTTTGAGTTATCCTGTTTACAGACACGCGAACCTTTTTTCTAACAATCCTTTTTTTATTCAGGGGAACTCAAAACACATCTTTCTTGTGAAATCTCGGCATCTGTACATTATGTGCATAGTACGTTTACAGAAAGAACAATGTATGTGCCCATATTTCAATACATAAGATTCAATTCCGTGAAAGGCACCTTTGAAAAATGTTATATTTCATAAAATAATAGAAACGTGGCTGCCTCCGTAGTCGAGAGGTCAGAGAGCCGACTTCTCACTCATAGGTCCCGCATTCGATTCTCAGCCAGGGTGAAAATCTTGTTTTAATCAGAGATTATTTTATTGTAGTTAAATAAACAGTGTGCAAAACTTCAAGTAACTATCTCTGAAGGTCATGTTTTGAAAATTTTTTTAAAGGTTTCAATTTTGAAAGATACTTATTTAATTTTGAGAAAAATATTTGCTCAACTTTATTGAGTGACAACATTCATGTGTCATGTGCAAATCATTCTCAAATGTCATAAAATTTATCAAGGTAAGGAACTTGATATTTTTAATGTAATATAGGTACTGCATTTTAATTGCCATATCCTCTTAGAACCATATTAAAAACATGTTAAAGCTATTGGAACGAGCAGACGTTATTTACTCACTCACGTTTACATGGAAATGATCCTCATATTTAGACTATGCTGCTTTCTCGAAAAAACATTGTCTAATTCAATATTTGAGTCCTGATGAATAGGTAATATAAGGAAAATATGGTTCCATTACTCACCTGGCATGTACAAACGTCATGCTTTTCTTTGAATTACTTAATTACTGCAGTAAGCACTTTGTATTTCTAAATATTTACTCTACAAAAATCATGAACAGTTAAGTACACAAGGCTGTAAACCTTTCACAGAAAATCCAAATTCCTTAATGAGGAAAAACATTCCCCGTTTCTTGATACCAGTTTTATTTTCTCTACCACGTATTTATCTAATAGATAGAGAACATATTGAATCGCTGGAAAATGTATAAAGAGATTTCACCGGAAATACATGTTTTGAGGCACACTGAATCCAGAACAGCATATAACTGAAAAACAAAACCTCTGATAAATAAAGATTTCCAAGCAAAAGCCCCTACCACAATCTATCCTAGAAATAGAAAATTGTTCAAAATATTTTAAATTCTCTAAATAATTTTGAATTTTTGGGAAAACAAGCTGTGACATTTTCATTTGTAGGGAATTTTTATAGATATATACTAAAATGGTAAACCATAAGAAATAGACAAATCATGCTACAGAAAAATTGATATTTTCAGTTATTTATAACAACCATAGAAAGATTTTGAAATTTTAAACCTCATAGCTGCTTTTAAACATTTGACTGGCATTTCGATTTTCAACTACCACCTGTTACCTACAAGAAATGTGTATTGAAACTACTTCTGCATAGGTAACGGAGAATAGTTGTGGAGACAAAATAAAAACGATAGCACATAAAGAAAATAGTATGGATGTAATACAGATATAATTTTTAAGCGCTTCACTATTCAGATGTTTCTTGCAATGTATCCAAGGAAATTTGGAATTTCACATTCAGCTTATAGTCATTCGGTTTTACTAACATCTGACTATCCATTTGGTTTTACCCATACCTACAATGAAATGCATAATGAAACTATATGTGCTAGTGTTTATTTGTTAACATGAAGAAGGTAGAGAAATAAGCTTCTGTAAGAATAACTTGAAGAAACTACCTGAAAATAAATGATGTGGATAGAGAAAGTCAGCCGATTTATTATACTAGATGTATGTTTTTTTTTCTTTTTAACCAACAGTGTGTGGCAGGAAAACACATTGCTAACATACATCTACTTCTAACTTAGAAAAGTGACACGATAGCTTCATTAGTCATAATGTTATTATCACAGCAAGATTCATTTTAGACCATCTCATACTCCCTCACAAAGTAAAATATAGCAGAATACCTCTCATAGTTTTAATTAGCAAATGTGAATGCATATAATATTCAGCTATGTGAAAGGTGTTAAGATGAAACTGAGAAACCACCTCCATTTACAGGTTCAAAAAATAGGTACAGCATTCATTGCTGCATATTAATTTCAATTAAAGTGCAATAATAAACAAAGTCAATCCCACTCCACAAGGTCTGAACCTGTGACTCCCACACAATACTGATTCATTCTATCAAGTGGAATTCAGATGATTTGTTTAGTTTAGAATTTCTTTGAAGTAAAAATTTTTGTGATTTTAATTAAATAAAAAAATGTTATAATACATAAAAATTATTATTACAATATTATTTAACTATATTTTACAAAAGTATGTTAGGGTTATATTTTTATACATATGATGATATATATATATATATATATATATATAACATAATAGATAACATAATATAAAGTATGGTAATATACAAAAAACATAGTAACAAACGATTCAACTATATAACATATTGTAAAGAGACCCTAAAATAAACTTTTAAGTTTAAAAAAAATAATATTAATAAACTTTTCAAACTCCTTTAAACAGCACTTAGATTTTAAAATATATTGTAATGGAGGTTATTCCTTATTGCAGTGTATAAATGTGTATTAAATATTTCTGTGAAAAATAGGACAATCAAACAAAATGTATTCCACAGATGAAACACTCTTGACACACACAGAGTCATTTGTAATGTTTATTATAAATAACTCAAAATAATCTGATGCATTCAATCGACATTTATGACTTTCTATAATTATTTGGCAACAAATTATTCCTAGAAAAGATTATTCTTCTACTATATGTCAGATAAATATTAGCAGAAATGGTCCTATTACTTTTTTTCCTAGTAGGTACAGAAGGGATAAGAGAATATGGTAGACTAAAGTGAAATTAAAAAATTTTAAAGAGATGGTTGCTATGTATTTATTCTCCTTGCGTTGGTCAGGAAAAAAAAAAAAAATATTTCGCAATTGAAAAACTGAAACCAATCACTATGTACATCTCGGAAATGAATAACACCACAAAAATTAAATACATATAAATGTAGATATATAAATTATGTGCTTTAAAGAGATCTCCATATTTGTATAGTAAGATTTCCTGTACATATAGTTTACCAGTTTATGCAAAAGTCATCCAGAATGAAGAGAACTTAAGAGGCTATCTCCAGAACATTCAAGTTATACATTTCATTTGTCATAAAGATATCTTAAACATATGGTATTTATCAAAATCATTAGACTCATTTGAGAGAAAACAAAATTATCAAAAAAAAAAATGTTCCATGCAAACCATAGTTTGGGATGGGGATGGGCTTTACTTGAAAATCGTTGTGTCACAACCTTGAAAGATAAATTTACAAACCAACTTTAATAGCCCATTCATTTTGTAGTTACGCTGTCCTTCCTCATATACATGCATGCACACCACTCATCCATGGACCGTGCTCTAAAAATAGGTTGTTTTTTTATTCAGGGACCTCACAACATATATTTCTGATGACATCTCAACATTGATTTGTTGGATGGAATATGGTACCTTCTCTACCAACTGTGCATTGTATGTGGTAGAGAAAGTAAAATCTCCGATTTTTATATCACTTCTACAAATTATTCTTACAAAAACTTGTTCTTCCAACTACTTGTTAATCAAGGTAAACTTTCATTACACATTTATGTTTCATTGTAGATATAAGGCTATAGCAACAGTCAGATGCTTAAAAAGTGGGTAGCTACTTTATTTGATAATTGAAATTCTACAGTCTTTGTGTAATCATGAGCAAAAAGTAAATAATGACTATCTCCTTTAAAAAAATAAAAGTATTTGAAAATTGAAACAAAAACAAAAATATCTTAAGTGATTTTTCACAAAAAATGTATTTGGAAAAGTGAGCTTTAACAAATTGTATCTTTTGAATAGATTTAGGCTAAGTAACTCTTATGGTTTATCAACTATATAGAAGTCATTCTGAATGAAGAGGATTGTTAGGCTTATCTCAGAAAGTTTAATGCAAGACCCAGAACAGCATTGTTTACTTGCAGACTGCATAGCAATTATCCTGCTGTATATAATGAGTATAGGCTACTTGAATGTAAATACAAGTACAGTGCCACCAAACCAGCAACATTGCTAAATGTTCCTGAGTAATTTACATTTTATTTATCAAGGAAATATCTTAAACATGTGGTATTTTAATAAAAAAAATGTCAAAAGAACCATTTTTGAGAAACTAAATAACCAAAATGTTTCCATGTAAAGTGAGTTTGTTTTCATGAAAATGGTAATGAATATCCTTTGAAGATGCTGAACTTACATCTATCTATATTTAACAGCCATTTTCTGTTTGGCTTACAGTGTTCACAGGCAGACACCCACTCACTCAAAAATTTTGGGTGGAATAATTATTTTCACTATTTACTATAGCTAAAAAAAAAAATTATGGAGGAATCCTCAATGAAAATGATGAAGCAAATATCAAGATGCTCTTATAAAATAAGTGTACTAGAAGGTCCTTGAAAACATGGTATTGACTAACATGGGCAGACTTATAATCTACCTAGTTCTCTAATTTATTTAAAAAATGTATTTACATTCATCGATTAAAATGTAATACTGATTCACCTACATACATTTTTTTATTATGAAATTGCACAAGAATATAATATATTTTATACTAATACTTATCGTTTAGAAATTCTGGTATTCATAACTGTGTCTGTATTTCTGAAACAAACTATTGAAATTGTACATTTCACCTTTAATATTAACAACCAATAACTCAGATGCAGTGCTTTATAATGAGTCTAGAATACCCAATGAGTAAAACTCTAATATAAAACTTTAATACGACTGCATGAAATTATTCGACTACATGCACTTTTGCCCTGATGGACTATTTCCACATCAAGATAATTTATCTTGCCATAGGGCCTAAACTGACCTACACTACCTCTTTCATTTTATTTGTAATGTTTGAGAATGTGTGATATGTTTATTAGTACTTATTTTGTTCATATGTTCTTATGAACTATAGCTTCAACTTATTAATTTATCAACTATTTGACCTATTCATTCCATTAATTTAAATATACGCAAATTCTTTCCAATATCTATAGTAGAACACATTTCTACTACCGAGTAGAAACTTTATCTCCATTGTTTCAAATTTTCTCTGAGTAGATAGGTGCCAAATTCTATCCTTTAGGTGTTATATAAATAATTGTATCATTAATCTATATTGTCCTTGTAACATTAACTTATTTTTTATCGAAATAAGTATAAAGATCGAGAAAAAAATGCTCCTTTTGAATGTGAATTTAATCCCAATCATTGGTATTACCATCATTTAATAAAAATACGATTCTGTAGTATTAAGGCTTTTACTTTCCAATATTCTCCATACCTTCCCACATAAGGATGATATCGTGAGTATTTGATAACAAAACCTTCATGATGAACTTTTGAGAAAGTAACAAGATATGCCTCAGGCAGTAACAGCAAAACAGTGATGAGGATTGTCCACGAAAACCTTTCATAAGAGTTTCTTTGAGTGTGAGCATGTGAAAACAGAACTCAGCCTCAAGATGCGTTTAAGTGAAGCACAAAAACTCACAAAGCCCTATTGACAATTATACTTGCTTAGCACTGTTAATCAAACGAATTTAGCACCTTTATAATAAAGATCAACAGCAGCCACTTGCGAAGCGTGCCATAAAAGATCATAGCTTTCTTTTCTCAGCCCTCGCTACTTCTAATGGCTTTCACAAAAACTAAATTAGAAAGTTTTGATCTGATCCAAAATTCAGAAATGTGTTGATACTGGAAAGCTATCCGTTTCATACAGTTACATTATTCAATACCAGTGACAGTTGTACACTTTTCTCAGCATATTCCCAAACCAATTTGTGCTAAGTTTTCTGCACATATGTACATGAAAACATTTATTCTAATAGTTCCACAGGCCCAAGCACCACTCCCATTCTCTTAAATACAGAGATTACTTTTTATTATCTCTCCATCCAGCACACTCTGTCCCTTTTAGATGTCTTTCTTCCTTCCTTTTCCCTGGCCTTCATTTTTCTCTCTACCTCTCCATCACCAACAGCCTCCTCTCTCTACATGTCACATAATGAAGAACAAAACCAGTACTCCAACACCCTCCTCTTCCTAGAAATCACGTCTTGTTATAATCTGAAAACCAGTAATAATCCTCACAACCCCCTCCTCTCTCTATAAATTACATGTCATGTGATAAATTGAAAACCAGCCATAAAACTACTTTTCCTTAGGCATAAATAAAAGTTAAAATATGAGTATATAATTTAACAGTATTCACATTCAGATCTCTTCATTATGCTTGCAAGCATTTAGAAAATCCCCTTGTTTCTTATGGTAACCAGTTATGTATCTGAGTAACAGTTCTGCATAATGAGTATACCTGCTTAAATATTCATTTTCTCAAAATATTGTAAATAATCCGTCAGAAACACGCTTATAAGCTTTCATTATGAATTTTTTTAAGAATATCTGAATAATAAACAACATATTGACGTCTTTATTTTGTACTTCATTAGATTTGCTTCCATTTGGAGAATATGCCCCATAATGTTAAAGTGGAACAAGTTTCATCGTGTTGCATTGGTCATTCCAGCATGAAAAGGTAGCATACAAATAAAAGTTTTAAAAGTATGATTTTGCCTAAAATTAAAAATTTTATTATTACCTATTCATCCAAGAAATAATTACATGAAAAATTCAGTGAATCCAACATATACTAGTTCCAGCTATCAACTCAAAATTAAAACTGAAAAGTGCATTTCCATGGCCTGTGGTTGGTATCTATAATTTGCTCCTACAATGCAGCCTGTGAATGCTAATTTGCATCCATTTATCCATATTATTGCCATTGGAAAGCATACGTTTCTATTAAATTTAATTTTTTTTTTGTTGATTTGCAAGCTCAAATATAATAATTGATCACAATGTTATATACCAAATTTGGTATTTAGCACACCTTTTTTTTTTAGTTATGCTATTCTCTTTCTCACACTCTCATTCCTTTTTTTTTTTTTTTTTTTAAATTGCCACTTTTGTATTCAGGAGTCTTTAAAACATGTAGTTTCAGTGAAATCTCAGGTTGAAATTTTTGATGGAGATGAATATCTTCTCTGCCTACTACATTGCAGGTGGAAGAGAAAGTAAAAAGGAACCACTTTACATAAAACAAACAGCATATTGGAAGCAGAAGAATCAGAACATTTATAAAAATAGAGAATAAGATAAAAATTTGCTAGTGATAAACAATTATCTAATGTCCATTTGGCCAGGCAAAGAAATGATGGAGGCAATGGCAAAATTCAAACAATATGCAGGGCACCAGGAACCACTAAGAATGCTGACTGACTCTTCACATGTAGGAAACTAGGTAGTAAAACATATGTAATGGTATTACTGTCAAATTGGTATTGGGATTCCAGAAATATTCTTCAGGAGCTTGAAGTATAAAAAAAATTTAACACTGATTGAAGATGGAAGAACTGTTTTAGGAGTGTTTGCAATGTCTGCTTCCCAATCTGATATATGAAGCTATAAATTAGTCAGTCAGTTAATTGCAATACAATGAAGGAATGGTGTAGAAAGGTAATACTACTCTCCAGTTGCAACAATAGAATGTGGAAGCAGACAAAGATTTTTGTCAAAGGAATCTACCATTGCAACAAGCCTCTGGTTCCCAAGGTCATGAGATCAAACTTGAAGGAGAGCAATGAATTTTTTAGATATGTATAAAAATACTTAGCATGGCTTCCACCAAAAGAGAAGCAAAACCAGTGGTCTCAAGTCGATTTACTTTACATAAAGAGGCCTTTGAACAAAAAACAAGTGCACTTTCACCACTATAAAATTATGTATGCTTTCAACATTGTTTCTTAAAACAAACCTACTTCCTGCCAGGTTACTGAAAGAAGCAATCAAAAGACACTTTAGGAGAGACAATACAATTGTTCTACATTATGCTTGGTATTAGAGGAAATTTAAGCTCTAGATAAATGCTTGTGAAACATCTTCCTGCATGTCCAAGAATTACAGCACCTGTTTTGAATCTCATTTCTGTCTCTTCCGTCCTGTACATATTTCCCCTTCCCTGGGCTATACTAACATGCCACCTTTGGTATTCTTTAGTCATGTGTACTAAATAATGTTGTCTCACTTTAGCTTATACTGTTTTATTTCCTTGATTATATTTATGACTTTCAGCTCCTCCCTAATAATGGATAAGATATTCCTTTATCAAGTTTACTGAAAACTATATGTATCAATCGATGAGAGCCATTGGGAGAAGCATACAACTACTTTGAATTGTGAATGTGATTAGGTGAAATGTACGCATTATATAAATTTGTTGACACATTTAGTAATTTCCAGACCTCCTTTAACTCAAAGCTTAGCTGGTTTCTTTGTATTCATCTCTGTATACTGATAATGTGTAAAAATTTAACTAGTTACTCCCAAACAGCCAAATCAAAAAATAAGTGTTAGTCAACATGATTTTGACTTTACAAACAAGTTATCACAGAAATTCTTTAGCTATAGCTAATAAACTCATATGTTAAGAAATTTGTAAAGGAAATAGTTGGCCCGATTTGCTGCCACTTAATGCAAAACTATACCATAATAAAAAATAAAATTATAAGAAAGATTCTCCTTATGTGCGGTGCGGCACCTCTTTGCAGAACTCATTGGGAAATGTATTTTATACTTTGTTCTAAAAAATATGGAGCCTTTTCAAATGTTGGAGTCTTTTAATTACCTTTATCATTCATTTGTAATAATTTTTGTTATGTTCATTTTGATTGTAGTGATAAGAGTCTCAAAATTCAACTAACTAGTTATGCAGTCAATTTTGCTCTCCTCATTGTATACCTATATTTATTTTATTAATAAAAGAAATGGTTTAAGATCTCAAAATACTATAACTCAAATAAAAAACAGATTAATTGCTTAAATAGGATACAACCCTGCAAAAGCTATACATATTACTAGAACTTTAAACAAGTAATATTTACACAATAAAAATTCTAACTTCGTGGTAGTTGGTCAACTCAGTAAAAATTTGAAAACCAAATATCCTGCTTTCAATATAAATTTAATCATTATTTACTTTTATTTCTACCACTGTTTACCTAGCAAGTAAACAAAATATTGTATTACACCCTAAAATTTGATACGGCGTTTCACTGAAAAAACATTTTTAGAAAAAGAAATGTATGTGTGATGAGCAAAACTTAAAATCAGAAAGTCAGCTAAATACCAAACTTGGTAATTAAGATCTTCCAAGCAAATTTTAAGAAAATGTCCCCAATCCAAAACAAAATTATCATTCACATGAACACTTTTTTTTTTTTTATTGTTCCTCAACAATAAGAATCTTGATTAAAATTTACATGTGTGAAGAAGATATTTTTGAATATTACATTCTTTGCGAATAATTCTCTATTTCATTCGAATGACTTAATGTATAATAATTAAACCATACAAGATTGTCAAAATCTTGTTACAACAAAAAACTGTATACTTTCCTGAAATGAAATTTTATTTGTTCTCTCTCCCCTTCATGGTCATGGTCATGCAATTTTAAAGTCATCACCATAGGCAAGTATTTTTTTTTTCAATCATAAATGAGAAAGTTAGTAAATTAAAAACCAAAATGTTCTATATACATTTGACATAATTTAAAATTATATATAATTTTTTTTTCTTTAATTTTTAAGTATGTTTCAAACTTTCATGAATAATATTTGTTTAGCAATATTTTACATAGAAAAATGTTTACTTCAAGTTAAAAAAATAAAACTTTTAACATTTGTGTCTGCAAACTATTAAGCTAGAAGTTATGAAACAATGTCTAGAATTTGAATGAAAAGAAGTTAGCAGCTACATTATTTATAAAACACTAAAATTGAAGGTATCAAGCAAAAAAATGTTATTTGTCATAATTGAAGGTTGATAGCATACAGTATTGGAATTTTAGTTAAAAGAAAATCCTGTAGCTCACCTACTTTATCTCCAATTAATTTGCTGGAACTCATATGAAATATTAGATACTGGTCCCTTTGGAAGCAGAGTAAGCGCACTTGCAAAATGCTTGGATTGTAATGTTAGAAGTGCAGTAGAAAACAATGTTGCCACATGACTATCTAAATTTCACTTTATCTAAATGTCCCTTTAATATGGTAAGTGATTTCAAATGCTGACTTGAAAGATTTTTCTTTATAATATATAACTTAGTTGTAACAGAAGGACAACTATGAAAAATGAAAACCTCACAACTTATTCATTGATTGCAGTTTGGCAATGCCTGATATGTTATGTGATATTTGTTTACATTCATGTTGTGGATTTGAATTTGGGAATGAGGGATTTTAACATTAATGTTACTTTAGTAATTTGTCAACTCTCAGTTCAGTCATTTCATCACTCATTAACTCTGCCCAAAAATTAGCATCCAACACAAAGCACTACTAATTAAAATTATTACTGTAAATTCTAAAAATATTGTGAAATAAAAACAAAATAAAATCTCCTGGGCATCACATAGCGATACATTTTTTTTTTGAAATCATAATTAGCACTTTACCTATTGTATCTACAACGAACTGGATAAATATGTTAAAAAGTTCATCCTGATTAGCAAGAAGTAGGTATAAAAATAGGATTTTGTAAGAAAAGGTTAAAAGAATGAATAGAGTACAATAAAACACAGATCTTTTTTTCTTTTCTTTACTAATACAGTTACAATTACGTTAATTCACTGTATTTATTTAAATATTTCTGGGGGTTCTATGTATAGCCCCATTTGACTCCTATGGGCATATAGGTGGAACTTTGTTGCCTGTACATATTTATGTTCCTTTAACATTCAGCTTTCAAGTAATATGTTCAAAATATAATTTCTTCTGTTACAACACTGCAAACATCTGACTAACCTGTATCAGATTTCCTCTAGTTCTTAATTTTAGTGATTTTAAGTAAAAAATCATTTACAAATTAATTTAATTAATTTCAGAATATACTGTAAGACAATCATTCCATTCAATGCAAGAAATTATTAACAAAATAAGTTACTTTGTTAAAAATTTTTGATGGGTATTAAATAAGATTTCAATTTATATGTAAATGGAACTTTGGCTGCCTAACTTAATATTAACAATGAGAAGCAGTAGTATACAGGTTCAGTACTTCTATGAGTATGAATTGTGTTTCAGAGTATATCAAGAACCCCTTATTCCAGTTAGTATCAGTTTTTAAGCAAATTATTTTGTTTTCGAAGAACTTTCAGTAACAAATATCTTCAGTTGCTAACATTAAACCGTTGATCTTGCATAGCTTCTAAACTAACTTCATTTAACTTCTGCAAGCTGTAAGACAATAACACCCTTCACACACAAAAGTTGAGCACCTTCTTCACTGTACTTTTAAAATATTTGAATTTATGTACAATGCCTATAATTTTTCTGAACTTTCCTGGACTTCCCAAACTACAGAATGGTCTGTAGTTTAAGAGAACATTAATTTTAAAGAAATTAGTACTAAGTGAAGTAGAGCTTCCAATAACTGCAAGGTGCACTGCAGTCAGCTGTTTATTAATTCTGGTGTTTTTTCCCCCATTTGTATTCAAAATGTTACATGCACATGCATTTGGATGGCATTAATCTTCAGGTAAGTGTTCACTTTAATAAATAACATATATTAAAAAGTAATTGTAAAACTTTATTCTTTATGTATTTTATTGTGTTAACATGTCTACCTAACACCAGCTTTATATCAGCTTTATGTGGTTTGTTGCATGGAATAATTGACAGCAAATCTCAATGTTATAACTTAAAATCAGTAAATTTCCAACAGGCAGAAAAAGCAATGGAACAATCGTGGAAGATTGGATCTAGTCAAAGCAGAATATCTACTATAAATAAGATTTATGCCTCTGTGGTTTTAATGTAGATTCTTAAAAAAAAAAAAAAAAAAATAAGTGATTTTTTTAAAATTATAAACTACATAATGTAGTGGGCCCTAATGTATTTGAAACAGCCAAGAAGTTCAATTCAAAGAACTGTTTTGTTAATATTTATTCTTCACTGCTACACTTTTATCAACAATGGCAAACTATTGGACTGTGAGAACACTGTCCTTAAATTAGTGCATTCCTTTGTGTTTCTTTATTATGTTGACAAAAGTTATCTTTTACGCATAGTAAAAAAAAATTCATAAAACACACTCAGCATAATATATTTTGACCATTACTGGTAGATTGTAGAATTTCTCTTTTCAAATTTTTGATGATCAAATGTTTCTACACTGACAGCTCTCAAAAAAAAAAAAAAAAAAAGAAACAATTATATGTACATGGAAAAGAGAAAGAAATAATTATACGTATAACTCCGCTTATAATTTTGCAACATTTAGGCTGGAAATCCATTTATAATGTAACCATTTTCCCTTAATTCACCTGTTTCAAAAATAGGCCTCAAAGAAAGCATTAAGCACGTTAACAATATCAGGCTATAGGTAAATAAATTACCTGTACTTTTAAGGGGTCAATAAATTAATGTGGAAGGAAAGGCCTTTGTTCAATATTAAAATTGTTTATGCATTATCAGTTTCCTGGTAAAAATTACCAATTTGTACTTATGCTTAACTGTCCTTAAAATGTGTCGCAGAGGAAAAGAATTGACGTGTGAGGAGATCTAAAAGGGTTCAGCTATTTAGGCTGTCATGTATCCAAATGTCATACACGTTCGAAAACAAAACAATATGCGCATTTCTATATTTTTACCTTTCTTCCCTACAGAAAGTCTTTCCCAGTTATGAAGGATTAGTTTTGAAGCATATACTTTCAAATATTACTTATCTAGTACTAAGAGAAAATCAGAGTTAAAATAATATGCGTTAATTTCGGCTGCGCAATCTCCAAGCACGGACTCTGCATAACCAGATCCCAGCTGTAACACATGGCGGCCTCCCAGCTGATTGCAGTATCAGAGATAATAACAAAGAGCCCCAACAACAACACACACACGAAAACATCCGATTGCAAAGCAATTTTCGAGATCACACTTACGAAAGAAATAAAAATACGTGTTTTTGTTGTTCTTTTCGTATAAATACGTATAATAAAAGAAAAAAACCACTGGAATATTCCAAAGTGACCTGTTTGACACGATGCAACAGCATTGCATTCTGCGCACTAGTGCACTGTGTATATAGCAGACATATCTCTGAGAGCTACCGTATTACCTTCAATGAGGTTCAGAAACGCTGTACTAACCAAGGGATTTACCGATAAATACATAAATAATATGTAAACATACAAGATGGCTGAATCGCTATTGTCATAACATACAAAGAAACAAAGAAAGGCTAGAAAATGGTTGTTACTAACCTCCATATGCACTGCGTCTCCTATCAACTAAAAGCCTGTAGTCCTATAAACATAAAACTGCACTTCTTAGCGTTCAACACTTTAAAATAGCTCTGTGCTTCGGGATAACTTCACTGTAAACTCACTACGCATCTCACCACCACTGAACTCTGGTTCGATTTATTTGCATCGTCTGCGAGCTAGGATTTCTGCGCAGCCAGTGCCGCGCATGACCGGTACAGTCCCATCGGCAAGTTTTGAACGTAACCCAAATCCGCATTTCTACCAATAAATAGCATGTGTAACTGCAATAATCATGCACTTAATTAAATGCTCGTACAAAAAGATAACAATCAAAGTGTGTTGTGTATAATCCTATCACTGATACAGACAAGCGAAGAACATCAGGTTTAGCGCAATGTACCTAGTGTTATTCACTCTTTTATGCGAGTGTATGCTTCATGGCACAACACTGACATGGGGTAGAAGCTGGGATACAAATCTTCCGTTCGAGGTGTATTGGGTACTTCTTTATAATTATGTATCGTAAATTATCATTTAATGCAACGTTTATGAAAAGTGGGATATTCCAGTAGTGACACGAAACAAAGTCATGACACCACATGCGTAGTTTCTACTATTTACTTATTATGCAACAGATGGTCAAAATACATTTGTGCACAATACTGAAATAAAATCACATGATATACCACAGGATGATAATAAATGACAGCATGCTTCTCTACATCAAGATTTATGACTCAGCTTTTTAATAACGTTTTTACGCCTAAGACACTTTAGAAACACTTGTGAGCAAAGTCCGTGGGTTCTATCTCATATCCTTTTTTTCCCCCTTTTCTTTTGCATATGTGCGTTGTTAAAATGGTGAGAATTAAACCCTTGGAGGAAGAGAGTGGAATATGTTAAATGTTTTGTACTCTGGGTATGAGTTTTCAGAACTCCATATTTCACAAAAGGAATTTTCTGAAAATCTAATATGGCATAGGACTTACTGCTAGAGGGGTTCCTATCGCTTATATCTCGTTCTTTTAACCCTGGCACATTTACATTGCGTAAATTTACTGTAAAATTAAACTCTTGGAAGATACAATGTTTCACTTCCTTGCTATGGAACTATTTTATTATTATTTGCATTTGGCTATGCAGTTCGACTGTACATTGCATTTAGTTAATCTTAAACAACATGCAGAAGAGGTGGCCTTGATTTGTGCGTAATTAGAATGCCAGGTCCCTGAGCATCCAATAAACATTTTTAAAAATGAAGTAAATTAACTCATTTTATACATCTCATTAATATATTTGCAAACAAAACTAGCTTTTAGATGTTTGGTTCTTAAACAATTAATGTAATCATGTTTGGGGAAAACTACTTATGCGTGGAATATTTTAATGCAAAAAAGTATAGCTTTGTATCAGATTGTTGATGTAGCGTAGGTTCCAGCTATACTAAAATGCAATAAAATGCTCTGATTCATATATTTTGGGAAAATGGTTCCTAATCTTCATAAACTTTAAAGAAGTGGCAATTTTTAAAAGACCGATAGCTCTTTTTGGATAGCTTTGTGTGTGTGATTTTGCAAATATTATACTAGCATGAATTGATTGTTGTTACTTTCTCTACTTAGTACATAGTACATAGATAGAGAAGGTATTGCACTCCACCCAAAAAGTCGATACCAAATTTCACCGGAAATATATGTTTTATGACCACCTGAATAAAAAATCTGATGTGTTACACTCACATAACTTTCTCTAGCTGCTCTACAATCCTCCTACAAAAGATTATTCTTCTTTTTACACAATGTTAATCGAGATAAATATTAGCAGAATGTTCTTATTACTTAGTTCCTTATAAGTAGGAGAGAATAAGGGAATGCGCTATGCTAAAGTGATTGTCAAATGTTTTAAAAGCTATCATCATGCGATTGTCATTGCAAATCACTTCTTTGCTTGGCCAGGAGTAGAACAAAAGAAAAACGGACACTTCCTGTCAGAAAAGTTCAAGTACTTCACAATTGAAACCAGTAACACGGAATATCTCGGAAACGGTTACCTCCACAACAAAAGCGTTAAGGACATAAATCGTGTGTTTTGACGTGATGTACATTTTTTGTTAAGTGAGTTTTTTTCTATCACTTACGGTTTAGCAGTGAAGCAAAATCCAGAATAAAGAGCTCTTCAGAGGCTATTTCCCAAAAATTCGAGATATACATTTTATTTCGGACATAACTAGCTTTAATATACGGGATTTTAATCAAAGTCGTTATAGCCATTTTTAAGAAAATCACCATTTTCGAAATTTTTTCCATGTAAAGGGTAGTTCGTGGTAGGGGGGATTTTTTTGAAAATCTTCGTGGCGCATCCTTGGAAGATACTAAACCTAAATACTAAGTTTGGTATTTAACGGTCTTTTCGTTTTGGGGCTATGCTGTCCACAGACACAGACACAGACACACACACACACACACACATACACACACGCGCGGACCTTTTTTTAAAAATGTTTTTTTTCGGACTTAGGGGGTCCCAAAACATTATTTCCGGTGAAATCTCGGTATCTAATTTTTGGGTGCATTATAATACCTTCTCCATACACTATGTACATAGTACGTGTAGAGAAAGTAAACATGTAGATATCATTAAAACACACAATTTATGTCATATACATTTTTTCGTGGTGTTCTCCTGTTCAAGATATACTTGTTATTCGTTTCAGTTTTAACATTTTCTTATAGAGGAGTTTTACAAGAAACGAGCATAGCCACCAGCTTTAAAAAGAGTTGACTATCGCTTTAGCCTAACGTATTACCTTATTTTCCTTTTACTTACAAGAAAGCAAGTAATAAGACAGTTTTTTTTTTCTTTTCTGTTTATCTGGATTAGCATGCAGGAAGTGAAGAATATAATTCGTTACAGAGATGCACAGAAAGTAAAGTGAATGAAATACATTACTTTTTTAAACCTCTACATAGAGATGTACTAGTTTGTTGCAATACAAAATTGGAACCCGAATTTTAACTAATCTAGAAATAGTTTTTACCCATATTTCTAGATTCCGCACATACACTTCTTTGCGACTGCATATATTGAAAGTATAGATATAGGATAATTCAGTATTAGTAAAGGTTTTGTGATATTGCAATGCAGGAAAATGCGAACTCTTTCCAAAGCGTTGTCATTACTGTAGAGTTGACCTTGCTGTAACATTCAGAACAAAACACAGCGACTAACGGGAAAGAGGGGGGTTAGCAGGACCTGTCCTGTAAAAGTGTCTAGGTAGTCTTAAAATATTGCTTATACATTAAATACTATTAGATGTAAAATGCAACAGTAAAGTGACCTTTCAAGTTATAGTTGTGCAAGAAGAGGTAACGTGAGGTTAACTAGGCGAATTTTGTAAGCATATTTGGCCAATAAAGTAAAAAATCTGATGTGTTCCATTCACATGATTTTTCTATATCTCTGTAACAAATTGTTAAAAAGCTTTTGCTTCTTTTTACTTCATGCTAATTGAGAAAACAAAAATAACAGAAATATCTTATTACTTGCTTCCTTATAAGTAAAAGGGAAATAAGGGAGTACAATAGGTTAAAGTGTTAGTCGAAAGCTGATTGTTATGTGACTTAATTTCCTTTGTCTGTATGGACAGGAGTTGGCAAATTCCCGTGTGAGAAAAGTATGTTTTTTAAAGCTGAAACCAATAACAATGAATATCTAAAAAACGATCCACTCCACGAAAAAAATGTTTATAACACAAATTGTGTGTTTTAACGAGTTCTGCGTTTTCTGTTATATAAGTTTTTGTCTCTCTTTTACGGTTTGCCAGTTATACAAAATTCCGTTAAATTCATCCAGAATAGTCTTCAGAGGCTATTCTCAGAAAATTCAAGATATACAATTTTCAGGTAAATATATTTAATATAGGATATTTTAATCAAAATCGTTAGATCCGTTTTAGAGAAAATCAAAATTTTCGAAAAACTTTCCATGTAAAGGGTAGTTAGCGGTGGGGGGATTTTTTCTTAAAATCTTCGTGCCGCATCCTTGGAAGATACTGAACTTAAATACCTCGTTTTTGAGCTATGCTATCCACAGACCGACAGACACACACACAGATTCGAACACACACATACACGGACCTTTTTCCAAATTTTTTTTTGATTCAGGAGACTCAAAACATGTATTTCCGGTGAAATCTCTGTGTCGAATTTTTCATTACAATACCTTCTCTATACACTACAGACATTTGTGTACAGAACATAGCATCTTTCTCAGGCTTAATATTATGTGGCAATCTTGAATTTTCTGGGAATATTCGGTGAAGACTTCTTTATTCTGGATTGATAGTCAAATGGGAAAGCTATGCGATTGTCATTGCATTTCTCTTTGCATGGTCAGGAATATAACAAAAGAAACACAGACACCATCCTGCTTGCGAAAACTATAAGTATTTTAAAATAGCAGCCATTCCTAAAGAATATCTCGGAAAGGGTTAAATCTACAATAAAAAAGAAAGAAAGAAAAAAAACAACGTAATTTCATATAACATAAGCTGTGTATTTTAACGAGATCTACTTTTTTGTGCTACAAACTTTTGTGTATCTCTTACGGTTTATCAGTTATACAAAAGTCATTCAGAATGTAGTGTCTTCTGAGCGTATTTGCAGAAAATTTAAGATATAGAGTTCATTGTCACTAAAATATCTTAAATACTATGATAATTTAATAAAAGTTGTTAGGTACATATATGAAAAAATAAACAATTTTGAAAAATCTTCCTTGTAAAGAGTATTTTGGGGAAAAAAACTTCGTGGCGCATCATTCTAAGATACTAAAGTAAAACACCTAGTTTTCTAACATATTTTTCGTTTTTAGCCATGCTGCACACGCACAGGGCTCCTAAAAACTCGTATTTCCGGTGAAGTCCTGGTATCACAATGTTTAAATGAATATAATAAACACCGACTATATATACCGTGCATATTAGATAGTGCAGATGTGTAAATCTGATGTGTTCCATTCATATTCCTTTCTACATCTCTGTAACAAAATATTCTTACAAAAGCTTAATATTCAATCTACCTAATGACAATTGAGTCAAACATTATCAGAAACTATTAATTAGCTCCTTGTAAGTAGAAGGGAACTAAGGGAATATACTTGGCTAAAGTATTAGTCAAACCGTTTAAAGGTTGGTTGCAATGTGTTTGAAATACGTTCTCTCTGCAGGAGTTGAGAAATTTCTGTAGGAGGAAAGTTTTAAGTATTTTAAGAGTGAAACCAATAACAAGGAATACCTTAGAAATGGTTAACTTCACAAAAATCGTAGGCATATGACATAAAATGTGTGTTTTAACGAGCTCTATGTTCATTGTGTAGTAATTCTTGTCTAAATCTTATGTAAAAGTCAGAATGAAGAACTCCAGAGGTATTCCTAGAAAATTTAAGATATCGTTTTATTTATCATATAAGTATCTTTAATATGCGACACTTTAAACAAAATCGTTAATGTAAACGTTTTTTAATGTAGTGTTTTTCAATTGAGGCGCTGAGATCAAAAACAGGACTAGTCATCATTTTGGCGGTATATGAGTTATTAATGTAGTTCTTTTCTCTATATAATTCCGCATCTGTTCATGCTAAAATGGAAACTGCCCAACAACTTTTTCCATGTTATATCAGTTATATGAAATTTTGTATCGTGTAAAAACAGGACTTGTCACAGACAATATGGTATAGGTCATAGTGGTAGATTTACCAATATTTGTCACATGTACCAACCTGTGAACATTCCTACAATGCTTGTGATAGGATTTTACAATTCAAAATCTTCTCGGGCTTCTAACCAGGTAAAAACTTGGCTTGATACCAACGTTTCGAAGAAGTGCATCTTCCTCGTCTTCAGGGTGAACTGATGGATTGAGCTTGCGGAGACTCGTATTTATAAGAGCTGGAGATACCAGTCTCCGCAAACCAATCCATCAGTTCACCCTGAAGACGAGGAAGATGCACTTCTTCGAAACGTTGGTATCAAGCCAAGTTTTTACCTGGTTAGAAGCCCGAGAAGATTTTAAATTAATACGTCACCAGGAAGGCTTCAGTTCTTATTTTAGGATTTTACAAGTTTGGAATTGCACAAAAGGAAACAGGACACAGTGTACACTCCCAATTAGTGGTTCACAGTACTACGCACGGCAAGGAAACACATGCATGTTGAACTGTGCACACAAAATGTTTTACTTAACTATCAGAAACATCTAGATGCATTTTTTTAAGAAGTCTGCAACTGTGAATGGTAACAAATGGGCTGTTACAAAGTACTACATTTTTGAGCATAACGTGCAAAGGTAATGCATGGGCATCATTCTCTGAAATCTGACAAATTGCAAGATATCTCGCGTATGATTGATGTTATCCCATAGAAATTTCGTGAACACTTTGACTCTATAGCGAAGAAATGTGCCACTCATGAAATAACTGTGAAGAACAAAACAATGAGTCTGATAGTGATCAAAGGTGAATTCTGACTTCCAACCCAAATATGAACATAGTTTTCTAACTAAATAGTAATAGTTTTTGACTTGCTTTCCATGACATTGTCGATTTTGATATGTATTGTTATATGTATCTTCTGTTATATGATGTATTTTTATACACCTACAGTATTTGAAATGCGTATTATTAGACTATGTTTAAAAGATTAAAAACACATTTTGCTGTAGAGCTGTACGAATCTTTGAGTTACATTTTAATTTTGGTAACATGGTGTTTTTGGAATAAAAAACGGGACATGTCAGTCATTTTCTATATCCATTTACTAGTATGTGTCTTTATTATATGTTTACAAATGTTGGTATATGACTTTAATCGTCCTAATGAGAATGTAAGGTTAACCACAACCTGAAACCTGAAAAAATTATTATTATTCAGAATTATATTAAAAAGTTCATATATCTCAAAACTACTATTCGATGACATGTCCCCCTTTTGATCTCAGCGCCTCAATTGAAATATCACACATTGAAATGTTTACATGAAAAATAAAATGTATATCTTGAATTCTCTGGAAATAGTCTGTAAATTCCCCTTCATTCGAAAGAAACCTTTTATAACCTTGTATAACTGGAAAATGTTAAGGGGGGGGGGGGGCAAAATCCGCGATATATACTAACAAAAATGTATTTATTAATCCAAATTTGATTACAAATAACTGCCTTTAACGCAATGCTGCAGTACAATTTTTCTTTCGTCGCTATGACGCTCGCTCTTCTGCTACGGCTGTCTTTCTAATGGGACTATACTCTCCGAACTCACTGTCTAAAGGGAACTTGCTTGGCCAAGTTTCCCCTCTTTTACACCAGTTGATGATGTGGCACGAAATTTCCAGACGTAGAAGTCACTACTGACATTTACAAACAGAAGTCACCTCTTCAGCCAGCTGCAACAATCGGAACTTTGATGTATTGCAGCCACCGAGCGCACAAGCGTTCATTCATGCAGATGTGACAACGAATCGAGAATGGAAAAGAAACCTCAGGCATCAATTAGCTAAGAACGATCGAAAGCAAGTCGTTCACACAGTGCGGCGATTACGGAACAGCAAGCTTTAGGTGTATGAATTTGGCGCATAGTCGCAATATCTTTAAATATACAATTTATTTTAAATAACTGTTTATGGCATGAGCTATTTCCGAAATATCCGTTAAAAATTGTTCGAGTTGCTTAGGTCATTCTTTCAGTCCTTCCATGTTTACTTGTTTTTGGAGTATGGGATTTTAAGGCTAGTGCATATAATGCCGAGTTGTTAAACATTTGACTGTTACTATTCTCTTTGTATTTAAAACGAAATATGCAACTTAGCCACAGAAGTTTATCTCGATCAGAGTGAAGTGCATACAAATATAATCTTTGGTAAGAGTAGTTTGTATACCCAGTAATAAATTATATATTGTATAAGTTATAATTGATATTGTAAAAAAAATATACGAAGATACTTTAGTCATGTAAGCTAAAGGAATAATAAAGTACAAAAAAAAAAAAAAAAAAAAAAAAAAAAAAAAAAAAAAAAGGTTAGAAAAACTTATTAATTTCTCAAGCACTTACTTATCATAGATAGAGATTTTTATCGATAATATTGTGACAGTGTCGTCTTTTTCAGCCTTGGTATGTGAGGCATCGCAGTTGTGGTCCTTGGGATGCGTAAACAAGAACTGGAAGAGCGGCGCGACGTAACAGGAACCTTCGGAACACGAGACATCATGATTCTTCTCAATTTTACGAATTCCTCTGGAAGCTTCCGTTACCACAGGTTTCCACAAAGTTTTGTGATGTCATTTTCTAGCTATAAAATAGGTAGAATTGATAGCCATGTTGCTGTAGTGAATTATACTGAGTCTTGAGTGATTGGAGTGTCAGCACGGGGTGCAACCGTAAACTGTCTACGTGTCGAAACATCGAGTGAATTTAAGACTTTATTGTAAAGGATTTTTGAGTCAATAAACACACTTGTTGTTATATATGTAGTAAGGCCCCTTAAATATAAAAAGGAAAATAGTTTAAACGGTTGTCTAAATGCTTGTGTGTGTGTGTGTGTGTGTGTGTGTGTGTGTGTGTGTGTGTGTGTGTGTGGTGTGTGTATGTGTGTGTTTGTGTATCTGAACAACTTGACTGAAAAGTCGAATTAATGTATAAACAGAATATTCCCAGAAAATCCGATATATATGCATATTTTATTCATATTTAAAGAATATGGATATTTTTCTAGAAAAAAAAAACACCAGATAAAGGGCTATTTGACATATGGGGAGTTACTTCAACATCTTGGAGCCGGTTCTTTGGAAGAAACTGAACTTAAATAAAAAAGTTTGTATTTGTTTAACTTTTCAATCGTGATGCTCACATGCACACATACACATACACACATACAAACAACCAAAGAGATATCTTCAAAAATTGGTCAAGTTCCGAAACCGAATGTTTGGGTTAAACACCTTTATCTATCTATTGGAGTGTATGTTGGGAGAAAGAAGTAAATACTTCATAGAGGTACATGACCGTGAACTACAATGGCAAAACTCACAGAAAGTAAAGAAGTTGATGAGTGAAGAGTGATAGAACCTACTTAATGGCCGATAACAAGACCGTTAAAGTGGTCCATAACAGTTTTTCGTAATCTTAATTTAGCCTATGGTTCCCTTTGACGTCATTGTCATATGATCAGCGTTAGCATAACCATTCTATTCTTCCTGTCTTTCTCTCCTTGTATAGTTACTCCAAAACATATTAACGACAGGACATTTTAATATAATAATAATAATAATAATAATAATAATAATAATAATAATAGTAATAATAATACATTCTTGCGATAATACAAATTATAAATACCTCATTACACAGTTTTAAAGCGCCTGTTTACAGTTTTGAAATTCTTATGTTTGTGAATTTTTACTTTCTCTACAATACATAGGTAGAGAATAAATTGCATTTCACCAAAAATTAGACACTGGATTCCACTGAAATAATGTATTAGGGTTTTCTGTATGCATAAAAATAAAAATGTTTAGAAAATGGTGTGAGTGTGTGTGTTCGTGTTTGTCTGCAATTAACTAAAAAACGAAAAGTCGGTTAAATACGGAACTTTAAAATTAAGTTAAGTCTCTTCTAAGGATGTGACATGAAGATTTTAAGGAAAATCCCTTCACCTAAACGATGGAAAATGTTTCGAATGTTTTGTTTCTCAAAAATTGTTCTAAAGATTTGATTAAAATACAGCATATACAAGATATTTACATGCCAAATAGAATGTATCTCTTGAGTTTTTGGTTAAAAGCCTCGAAGATCCCTTCATTCAAATCTCCCGTAAGAGACAGACAAATACTTACAGCACAAAAATTGTAGATCTCTTCAAATCACTCTATATCATATACATATTTTTTGGAGTTAACCATTTCCGAGATATTCCTTGATTTGGTTTCAATGTTAAAATACTTATACTTCTTTCACTCAGGAAGTCGTCTGTTTTTCTTTTGTTTTACTCCTAGCCGTGCAAGGGAAGCCGATTTCAATGTCAATCTCAAAGCAACCAGCTTTTAAAAGATTTGACAATTGCTTTAGCCTAATGTATTCCCTTATTTGGTCGTCTCCTTAGCGCGGTGGTAGCGCAGCTGCCTACCAAGCGGGAGACCTGGGTTCGATCCCCAGTATCTGCGTGGGGATTTTTCCCCCGCTGGGAGACCTGGACCGGGGTGCACTCAGCCTCGTGAGGTCCCTGGGGGGCCAATTGAGGAGCTACTTGATGGAGCAGTGGCGGGTCCAGGTCGTGAGGACCGCATTAACTGGCCGGGAGGGGCTCGAGGCGCTGACCACGTCTCACCCTCCAATACTACACCCCATCCAGCGGACGCAGCGGCCGGGCGGTAGGCCAAGGCTCCCCGTGAGCTGTCGTGCCATGGAGTTATAAGTTATTCACCTATTTGCTTTCTACTTATACGTTTCTGCTAAGGTTAATTAGTATGGAGGGATAGAAAAGAAAAGTTTGTTACAGAATAGCTGGAGAAAGTCATGTGAATGGTACACATCAAAATTTTGTTCGTTATTTTCATAGGACGGGATGATTTTCCCACTTTCTTTAACACTTGTACAATATACATAGTAGGTAGATTAGGTATTGTATTCCACCCGCAAATTTGACACCGAGGTTTTACCGGAAATTCGTGCTTGAAATCTAAAAAAAAATAACTTTTAGTAAATGGTTCGCATGGTGTGTGTGTGTGTGTGTGTGTGTGTGTGTGTGTGTGTGTGAAACCCTTCAAAAACCCAGAGGTCAGAGTGGGCAATCATCGGGAATCGAACTCTGTGCATCTCAGAGCGTATCTCGCTCAGTTTCCCGTTGTTCTAACTTGTATATCGGATGACTAATTTGAACAACTCGGCGTGAAGTATTGGTTTGGAATAATGAAATGACAATTATTAGAATAATTGCCGTATGATAAATGCATTCTAATTAGGGCTTATTAACTTCACTTTACATCCTGTCACGTTAAGTCACGTTAAATAAGGTTCATTATATCCCGGATTAATATATTATATGTGATATAAGGTAAGATGTGATGGCTGTTCATTTTCACTTTTACGTTTTGCAATATAATCCTAATAGTTTTCACCATATTTTTCCAATACGTTTTTGGACAATGTGACTAATTTCTACTACTTACCGATTTTGTTGTTACTGGATGTAAGTTAACATTCCCGCATCTAATCTGTTTGCTATAGAAACAAAAGAAATCCAACACTGATCAGTGCTTAACAGTAAGAAAAACAGATGCGTAACAATTTGTTTTGAAATACTTGATATGTAAGTTAATCATTCTAAACACATATTTGGTAATGAAGCTAAATTTTGAGACCGTTACTTGATTTCTCTATAATAACTCTTGTCATCTTATTAATTGTTTAACAGTTTCTATTTAAAGAGTACTAATACTCGATTATTTCATGTATTTAAGAGTGTAGAAATCAGTTTTTAGCAAGGGAAGTTGAGAGTTGTTTCTCCAAACTTGGAAAGTGGAGCGAAGAGGCTTTCTTTGTTAGCAGATGCCCTTTTGTCCGAGCACGTACGAGCGACGTGTGACGGTAAATACCCTTTTAGTTTAGAGAAGAGTATTTTTCCATTATGTAACACTTGTCCCGTGGGTGTTATGTTGCATCCTGGGAAGAAAATGATGTATTTTGGGTAATATCGACTCCAGTTTCGCGGCCTTTCTGACCAATCTGAAACAAGCCGCCATGGTAGCAATTTTGCTATATAAGGAGAAGATTACCGCATATTGGGGCTGTCTGATAGTTACATCGGGGTGTCTCTTAGTTATGCTGCTGTCACATAGTTACGTCAGGGCTGTCATATAGTTACATCGGCCTTCAAGTTAAACAACGTAACTCTCATAGATACTTTGTTAGTTATCGGCGCCCTCAGTAGTGGACAGATAAAGTCAGTGACGCGCATCTAGACTTAATTATATAAAGCTAACTTAAAGAAAAAGGGTTATAAGTAAAATACGCGTGAATCGTCGATAAAGAAAGCTCCTAATAAATAATTGACTTAGCAGATTGTAAAGCAAAGTGTTTGTCTCGTGTCTTCTAGTGACAATAAATTGAAGGAAAAGTAACGTGTGTCTAAGTAATTTCATAAGATCACTCCCATTATACCGCTGCAATTTACAATTTATTTATTAATTGGTATCCAACAAGCACTATAAGTACTTACAGTAAGAGTTTGAGAGGTCATTAATACCTACAGTACAATTAGGAAATGACGTAACCATCAACATATCTTGGGTTCGACTTCGCTGCCTGATTCGCAGCTTCTTCAATAACAATGTCGCTCATTTTTGTAAAATGTTACTGCTTGATATTAAGTATGAAAAATTGGAAGATTCAATTAGGCTAAATAACAAATAACCGAAGACATGTGCTGCTTAAAGAAAAGAATCTATTGCAAAATTAATTAACAAAAGAGTGTATAAGAAGGCTTTGTCCATATGATTTAGATGTAGCCATATGATTTGTTCACATTGAGAATTCATTTTTTCTTAATATTCAATACACTATTGAAAAGCAATTTTCGCTTATTATTATTATTATTATTATTATTATTACAGTTTTTTCAGGCATTTCAAGAAGAAATTGGCTAACCACGAGCTGTAAGTTACGCATCAGATCTCGAATGCCTGGGAAAACTCGGCCCTGCGGGCCTCGTATTTTCAATATGCATTCTAGACCTGAAGTATAACTTACAGTATGCAATATACTATTTCAACGTATTGTACACTAACTTGTACCTTTGTTTAGACTTCTCCGAAATAATGTAGAGCATTTCATTCTCCAGGTTTCTTCAGTTTTTTCTATCCTCTATATAACTTTCTCCATAGTAAAAATTGTCAAATGGATTCTAATTAGAGTACTACTGATAAAAGTGTCTTGATAAAAGTGTCTTCACAGCAAAAGTTTATAAAAAAGCAATGAAGGACTACTGAACAGCGTCTACCAAATTTTTCTTTCTCATAGAATATTTTAATCATTATTAATATTCATTGCTTAAAAACTAGTTTACGATACACATTAAGTGTATTGTAGAATCTCGTAAATTGAAGATACTCAACTTCGTTTCGTCCTTTCAAACTTTTTCTTAATTCTGCAATAGTTCTGTTTCCACACTTGCATCGCTTTGCTTTTGCAAGTATTGCTTGTCTATTAATTATTCCCAACTTTGTGTAATTTATGGTTTTGTACGAGATATTTTGTACGATATACTTGCTCAATCGAGGAACCCAAATAGCCAGAGCAAATATGAATTATGTCTGAAAAAATATAATTTACAATATAAAAAATAATATGAGATAACGAGGAGTAGGAGCGACCTCGCAGAATGTTAAGCGTGAATCACCCTCATTGAGTTTTCGCAAAATTCAGTTACAGAAAATTAGCGTTATAGTATATTTTGCACTAGTTTTACTGCTCTTTTGCATAAATATTTTCAAATAGGGTACACTTGCAAAATTCCCATAGAGATCTTAAATTAGGACCCCATTATAGACCTTAGGAAGGAACTTAAATGGTAAAGAGTTTTCTTACAACAATTCAACTTTGATCATTTATTAACTTCTGACTTGTCGAGAGGATACAATTTATAGTAATCCTTTTGTTTGAAAAATGAATTTAGAAATGAAGTGATAAGGTATAACATTCAGCAGCAGCTATATTATGTAGCCCCAATATAGACTTAACAATATTTACGAGAGTGATTCTCCAAAAGCTATTAGTAAAATAATATAATTTCGACTCAGCAAACATGCTGAACCCCCAATTTCACCCCAGCGGAACATTTACCAACCATAGCTTTTCTGATTCACAAAATGGCCTATTCGTCCCAAGCTGATTGCTGTCCTCCGGTGAAGATTGTATTCACATTGCTGATCACATGAAAAAAATCTCGTTTTACATTCACATGATTTTCTCTATCTGTTTTGCAAATAAATTATTCTTATAAAACATTCTTTGCTCTACACCATGCTAATCAAGATAAACATTACCAGGAATGGTTTAGTTCCTTATAATTAGGGGAGAGATAAAAATACGCTAGCCTAAAGCGATTGTCAAATGTTTTAAAAGCTGTCGCAATGCGATTGTCATTCAAATTCGGTTCTCTTTCTAAGACCAGAGATGAAACGACGAGGACTTCCCATTTGAGTAAAGTAAATTAAAATTTAAACCAAAAACAGGGAACATCTCGGAAATGGTTAGTTCTACAAGAAAACTGTGTATGACATAAATTGTGTTTGAATGTCATTTACATTTTTATGTACTAATTTTTGTGTATCTCTTACGGTTTACCAGTTATGCAAAAGTAATTTACAGGTTGACACACGATAAGTCACCCGATTGAATTTTGATCCTACAAGTATACTATTGGGGCAATAGTTGTCAAATTGTACGCTTAACTTTGTGCGGTTCATGGGAATTACTCCAGATGTCGTTACGAGCTCATCGCTTCCGTTTTGAGTCCGCTATTTCAGTTTGCCGTGAAGGTAGACAATGGACGGTTGACCGTCGCACAAAAGACGAAGATTGTATTACTGTTCGCGGCGACGAACAGTGTTAAGTTGAAACAGAGAAGGTTTCGTGCTCATTTCGGCACTCGGTGGGCTCCCAGCCTTCAGACAGTACGCAGATTACATTACATATTTGCAGGTACTGGATTTGTTTATGAGTGTAAGCGGCCGCATGCACGTACCGTACGTTCGCCGCAAAACATGAAGCAGTTCGAGTGGCTTTGACTCGTAGTCCGAGTAAATCAACAAGAAGAGCCAGTGCCGAGTTGGGAATTTCACGTCGATCTGCACAAAGAATTATTCAATCCGAGCTTCGCTTGTATCCATACAAGATGACTGCGAGAGACTACAGTTTGCAAGATGGGCAATTGAGCAAGACATAACAAATGGTTTTCTGACGATGCTTAATTTTACGTGAACGGTGTTGTGAACAAACAGAACGTTCGATTCTGGGCACTGAATCTCCGCGAATAATCTAATGAAAGACACCTACGGGGAGCAAGAGCGCGTGGGTCGCGGTGTTAAGCCATGGAATCATCGGTCTCAATGCTACAGTATCCGCTCCTCAACTTATGGCCATACGTCTTCCATTGCAGACACAATGGTTCATGCAAGATGGAGCCCGCCCCCATCCAACGTCGTACTTGATTTCCTACACGAAAGACTTGGCCTTAGGGTATTGTCAAACAGATTTCCAGAACGTTATGAAGGAGGAGGAATGTGGCCGCTCCACAGCTCGGACATTATCCCATGTGACTTCTTCCTTTGAGGGTTCCTTAAAGAAAAGGTGTACCGCAGAAAACCCGAAAAGGCAGTGCAATTAGGGTTATCATTGTGGAGTTATGCCGCGCCATTCCAGAAGATTTGTGTCCAAGAGTCGTCACAAATGCACATGTGCGATTTGTAGCAGTTATAAACCAAAATGGCGGTCATATTGAACATGTGATTTATTAGGTTGTATTTTCTAGCTGTATTCTTTACTTCTACATCAATAAAATACAAATGTTTTCAAAAACAAATGTGCTATTCAAGAAAACAAATCAGGTGACTCATCGTGCGCTAGCCTGTAGAATGAAGAGGACTTCAGGGGCTATTTCCAAGAAAATCAGGATATATACTTTATTTTCCATGTAAATATCTTCAGTATACGGTATTTTAATCAAAACTATTAGAGCCATTTTTTAGAAAATCGAAAATTTCGAAAAATATGCCTTGTAAGGTATAGTTTAGGGTGAGAGGTTATCCTGAAAATCTTCGTGTCACATCTTGGAACATACTGAACTCAAATACTAAACACTTTTCTTTTTTGAATTATGTTGTCCATAGACACACACATAACAAACACACGGACCTTTTTGGATTTGGGGATCCTCAAAACATGTATTTCCGATGAAATATCGGTATTATTTTTTGTTGAAATTCATATCTTCGATATACGTGCTAGAGGAAGTAATAAAAGTGTATGCAACTAAAAGAAAACATCAGGCGAGATATTCATTCAAGTTTCAATTTCAAATTCTTGACTGTAAGAATGTCAGACGGCGGTGCGGATATGAAAATTGTTTCGGGGGGAGTCCGAGCTGTAGCGTCCGGCGCCTGGCGATGGTAGCAGTGTTTTACAATTAAGGAAAACATTTCTACACCATGTTAATCGAGATAAACATTAGCAGAATGTTTTTATTACTTAGTTCCTTATTAGTAGAAGGGACCTAAAGAAATGTACTGTGCTAAAGTAATATTCAAATGTTTTAAAAGCTGTCGTTATGCGATTGTCATTGCAAATTGCTTCTTTGCTTGGCCAGGAGTAGGACAAAAGAAAAATGGACACTTCTGTCTGAGAAAAATATAAGTACTTTACAATTAAAGCCAATAGCAAGGAACATCTCGGAAACGGTCACCTCCACAACAAAAAAGTAAAGGACATAAATTGTGTGTTTTGACGAGATCTATATTGTTGTGTAGTAAGTTTTTATCCATCGTTTTTATCCAGAATAAAGAGGTCTTCAGAGGCTATTCCCAGAAAATTCAAGATGTACATTTTATTTGAGATGTAAATATCTTTAATATACAGGATTTTAATCAAAATCGTTAGAGCTATTTTTTTTTTTTTTTTACAAAATCAACAGTTTTGAAATTTTCCATGTAAAAGGTAGATTGTAGTGGGGGGATTTTCTTGAAAATTTGTGTCGCATCCTTGGAAGATACCAAACCTAAGTACCAAGTTTGGTATTTAACGGTGTTTCCGTTTTTGTGCTATGCTGTCCACAGACACACAGGAGTTTTGCTAAAAATGCTTTTTTCGGACTCAAGGGACCTCAAAACATTATTTCCGGTGAAATCTTGACATCAAATTTTTGGGTGGAATACAATACCCTATCTATACACTATGTACATTGTACATGCGGTCTAGAGAAAGTACAAAACAAAACTGCAGTATACTTTCATATTGAACTAGATATGTACGGAACAGCTGAATTGATTTTTGACTTGAACAGTGTTGAGACACAATATATTTTGCGACAGTATTTTAGCACGACGCATATATTATTAGTTTAATCATTAGTTTATACATATTTAATATAAGAAATATCTGCTCAGTAGAACGCAGAACCGTAACGTGTAGAAGCTCGCATTGTATTCTTCAAGGCTACGTGCTTTGTTCAAAATAACAAGAATTTAGAGCATTAGGGACACAAGTAACAACCCTTGGAAGGAAGAAAGAGGGAATTTCTCTTTGTAGAGAAAGGTCACGTGGGTGGAAAACAAAGAAAAATCACGTGATAACGCTACTTTACGCGCCTTTTTTCAGCCAATCAAAAAGGAGGGCATTACTCGGACCTTTTAGTATGTAAATTATGTGCATACAAGAAATCAGACAATCAATGCAACAATCAATGTAGGAAACCGCGTATAAGAAATCGGACACACATGCAAATCCAGAGTATAAGAAATGTGATGAGACACTGTCTAAGAAAACGCGCGGCGTCCAGTGTAAAAAATCGGTGTGTTATAAGTTAACCTGACGGACAATTGTTACCGTAAATGTTATATAGACCGTGAAACTCAAGATTACGGTGACGAGTGTAAAAATAATAACTCAGTAAAAGTGAAACTAGCACTTAAAAACAAAATTATGTAGGGAGTCGCTCGCAGGGTTAGTACCTCAATCCAACCGCAGATCATCAATAAAAGAAATCATCAGTGAAATTAAGTGAAATTTCTCTTTTATTTAAATCTACCAAAAGTGTTACCTTTGCCATTCTTTCCCCCCTGAGCAAGAGACAACTCATGGTCTACAAAAACGAGCCTAGCCAGAGCAACAAAGGGAATCTGCAAGGTATGTACACTCTTAATGTAGAGAATTTCACGAGCATTAACCCTCGACCAACTCCAAGTGGACTCACCTGATAGCGTCATATTGTTGCAACAACGTGATACCAGAAATAAAACTGCGACATATTGGCATCCTAACGTGACGCACAACAATAAAACTACGGCAATTTACATCTCTCATTTACTTGAACCTGTAAGCAGCTTATTACTATAGTGAATGTGAAATAGGAAAATGTCATTTATAGATGGGGACATTATTATTATATTGTATATGTATTTTAAACAATGTTTATAATTTTATACCTACCAATGAAGAAAGTTGGAATTCATAACCACTACAAACTGGTTTAAGGTTGCTGAGAATGCTCCAGGAGCCTACTAAAGTGTAGGAACTTCAAAGGGAGGCTTACCACTAACGACTTCCTGTCTGGTTACTTATGGGTCAGAAAGGCTTAGGGGCGATAGGAGCCAGGTAGAAACTGGCCACAGATCATAAAATACCTCTAAAGGCGTTGTGCTCATGATCTACACCATTTACTCTGTTTTCTGGTACATTATAGTAAGATTTTCAGGTTCGTTGCCGTCTGCAAAATCCAGTAAGCACCATACCTGAGCCGATATTAAGAAGAATAAAAGATGTTATGTGCTCCATTCACATGCCTTACAAACTATTGTTACAAAAGTTTGAGGTTACACTTACTTCATGCAATGAAGACAAATATTGGCATACCTTTTCTTATTACTTAGTTCCTTCAAATCAGATGGGAAATAAGGGAATACATTAGGCTAAATTGATAGTCGAACCTTCTAAGACCTGTTTGTCATGTGATTGAAATTCGGATCTCCTTGCATGGCCAGGAGTAACAACAAACAAACAAAAAAAAAACAACAAAAGAAACAGGAATGACAAATTCCGTTTGAGAAAATGTTAAGTATTTTAACATTGTAACCAAATAAAAAGGAATATCTCAGAAACCACAAAAAAAAATTATGACATCAATTATGACGTAAATTACGTTTACCAGCTATGCTAAAGTCATCCAAAATGAAGAGTTCTTAAGAGGCTAATCCTATAAAATTCAATATATATATATATATATATATATATATATATATATATGTCATGCAAATCTTTAATATAAGGTATTTTAATAAAAATCGTTAAACATAAACAATTTTCAAAAAATTTTGAATGCAAAGGGTAGTTTGGATGGGAGTATTTTCTTGAAAATAATCGTGTCGCATACTTGGAACACTTTAAACTTAAATATCGAGTTTGATATTTAACCGAAATTTTTTAGCTACGCTGTCTATAGACACACACAGACACACACACACACACACACACATACACACACACGGATCTTTTCCTAAAAACGTGTTTTTATTTTCTCCATACGTACTATGTACATAGTGTGTGTATATAGAGGTGTTGTATTGCACTAAAAATTCGATACCAAGATTTCATCGGAAATATATGTTTTGAGACATTCTGAATAAAAAAAAATATAAAAATGTCCGTGTATGTGCGTCTGTCTGTCAGTGTGTGTGTGTGTGTACGTGTGTGTGCGCGCATATCTGTGGGCAGCATAGCTCAAAAACGAAAAGTCCGTTAAATACCAAACTTGGAATTTAAGTTTAGTATCTTCCAAGGATACGACACAGAGATTTTTAAGAAAATTTCCCCACCCTAACTACCCTTTACATGGAAAAAATTTGGAAAATGTTGATTTTCCGAAATATGGCTCTAAAGATTTTGATTAAAATGTGATATATTAAAGATATTTACATGACAAATAAAATGTATATTTTGAATTTTCTTTATTCTGGATGAATTTTGTGGAATTTTGCATTACTGATAAACCGTAAGAGATAGAAAAACTTACTTAACAGAAAACAGAGCTCGTTAAAACACAGTTTATATACATTTTTTCGTGCAGTTGATCGTTTTTGAGTTATTCCTTGATATAGAGTTTAGTTATAAAATACTTATACTTTTCTCATACGGGAATTTGTCAACTCCTTTCCATACAAACAATGGAACTTCAATCACATAGCAATCAGCTTTTGACTATCACTTTAGCCTATAGTACTCTCTTGTTTCCCTTCTACTTACGTGGGCGCAAGTAAGAAGATGATTTTTTCTCGATTAGCTTGAAGTAAAACGGAAGAATAAGATTTTTAACAATAATTTGTAATAGAAATGCAGAGAAAGTCATGTGAATGCAATACTTTCTCTGTTTACTATGTATATTGTAAGTTTATACGTAGTAGAGAAAGTAAAAACCAAGAAGTAGAGAGAGAGAGAGGAAGAGGGTGTAAAAATAGAGTGAAGAGTGAGAGACTAATTCGTGTGAATTCAACCAATCAGAGTTCATTACTTGTCAGAGCAGTTTTAAATGGTACTGGACATCACTTATTCAACGAATAGTGCTAAAACATGGTAATTTGACTTTCTCTTAAGAAATAATACACAGATATGCAGTTCCAAGAAGCACGTCGCTTGTTCAGTGTTATCAATGGAAACAAATCGTCGGACAGTTAGCAACTCGTCTGCCCTCAGGAAGGAGGTCGTCATTTACTTTGTCTTGTCTGTCAAAGTCGAAGTTCCAGGATTCGGTCTGGATATACGAGAACGAGGACATCTAAGACTTTGAATTCACAGACAGGCAACAGACAAAAAGAAGAAAACAAGGCACAGATGCGCAAAGGGTAACTCTAAAATAACCATAACCAGATTTACCGAAAACTCATTTTGTGGCCTCTAAATCCCATAAGCGTATTTTTATTTTATCTACACATACTATGCACATAGTATATAGAGAAAATATTGTATTCCACCCAAAAATTCGATACCGAGATTTCACCGGAAATATGTTTTGATGTCCCCTGAATACAAAAAGTATTTTTAGATGAAGGTCCGCGCGCGCGCGTGTGTGTCTGTGGATAGTATAGCTCAAAAACGAAAAGACCGTCAAATACCAAACTTAGTATTTAAGTTCATCGTCTTCCAAGGATACGACACGAAGATTTTAAAAAGAAATCCTCCCACCTCAAACTACCCTTTACAAGTAAACATTTTCGAACATGCTATTTTTCTCAAAAATGGCTCTAATGACTTTGATTAAAACATCACATATTAAAGTTATTTACAATGCAAATGAAATGCATATCTTGAATTTTCTGAGAATGGTTTCTGAAGACGTATTCATTCTGGATGAGTTTTGCTGAGATAGAGATAGACAAAAACTTACTACTCAAAAAATATAGATCTCGTTAATTCACACAATTTATGTCATAAATTTTTGTTACAGAGCTGACCGTTTTCGAGATATTCCTTGTTACTGGTTTCAATTTAAAACTACGTATCTTCTTAAATGGCGATACCATTCGTTTCGTCTCCCTTTTATTTTTCTGGAAATTCAAAGCGAACGGAACTTCAGTTGCTTACATATCGATCAGCTTTGAAATGATTTGATTATCGCTCTAGCCTGGTATATTTCCTTATTTCCCTTCTGATTGTAAGGAACTAAATAGTACTTGGGTTAATGTTTATCTCGTTTAGCATGTTGTAGATAGAAAAATACTCTTTTATAAGAATAGTTTGTTTTTAGAACGGGTAGAGAAATTCATATGAATGCATCAGATTTTTTAGAAAAATTAACTGTGTGTGTATGTGTAGAAACTTTAACCAAAAATGAAGAAAATGCTGTTATTTAACAAATTTGACATTTAAGTTCAGCATACTCCAAAAACACAAGAGAATCCAAGAAAATCCCCCACCTCAAACCAACTTTTACACACAAAACTTTTCGTGTTTTATACTCTCAATAATCCATGTTTTTATATTACAATGAGTTTACAATAATGAAAAATAAAATGTATATCTTGAAATTTCTGGCAATAGTCTGTGAAATTCTCTTCATTCATTTATTGATAAAAGAGAAGATCCTGCGTAAAATCGTATTGCTTATAAAAAGAAAGGGAATAAACCACTTAATCTCATTAAAAGGCAAATTTATGTCAAATGCATTTCTTTATGGTGTTAATCCTTTTCGACATTTACTTTGTCAATGGTGTGAATTTTTTCAAATATTTATACCTTTTAGTTTCTAAAATTATTAATGGTTGAATATTTTAAAATGCTTTGCTCATTGTAAATTATTATGTTAAATTTTCATAAATCTTAAGCTATACTTCTAATTAGTCCTCTTCTTCAAGGAACTACTTTACTCTACCCCAAGAACATGGTGAGTAGCCTGTCGATGAGCAGGCCGCGCCGTGGCAAGTTAGACCACTTGCCTCTCACCTAGACGGCCGGGGTTCGATCCCAAGCGACCGCATGTGAGATTTGTGGTAGACAAAGCGGCGCTGGGGCGGGTTTTCTCCGGGTACTCCGGTTTCCCCTGCCATCGCATTCCACCGGTGCTCCATCATCATTCAAGTATCACCAGTGTCACCGCCTGCGGTGCCATAAGTAGTTAAAGCGGGCTAACCTTGGATCATAGCAAATCCGGGATATACGATCAGCTCAATATCTAATATGGTGGTGAAGAAGAAGAAAATAAAATGCGATGATGAAAGGAGTAATGTGAAAATTTGCGGATCAAATTAACCAATCGTTCGCCTAGAAACTGAGCAAAACTGCTACCTTCGGTCAGGCATGTGAACTTTGAATGTGATTCATATATTAATTAACCTATATAATATAAATTATAAATATTAATAAAAATCACATGGCTTTCTTTACAACTCGGTTACAAATCATTGTTAATAAGCTTATTCTTCTAACTATTTAACGCTATAACATTAGCAGAAACGGCCTTATTACTTAGTGCCTTAATAAGTAGAACAGAAATAAAGGATTACACTAGGCTAAACCGACCTTTAAATCTATTAAAATGTGATTGCTATGGGTTTCTTTGTGTGCCAAGCGTTGACAGGTTCTCGTGTGAGAAAAGTTTAAGTATTTTAAAACTGAAAGCAATAAGGAATATTAGGAAAACGACGAACTCCACGAAAAAAAAAAAAAAAAGTATATGTCATATGTATATGACATAGACTACACAAAAATGTAGATCACGAAAAAACACACATAGATCGTTTTTGTCTATCTCTTACGGTTTACCAGTTAAATAAAATTCTATAAAAAATCATCCAGAATAAAGAGATCTTTAGAGGCTATTCCCAGAAAAATCAAGATACTCATTTTATTTGTCAAGTAAATATCTTAAATATAACAGATTTTGTTCAAAACCTTTAGAGCCATTTTTGATAAAATAAAACTTTTCCAAATGTTTCCCATATACCGGGTAGTTTGGGGTGGGGGATTTTCTTGAAAATCTTCATGTCGCATCCTTGGAAGATACCAACTGAAACTCCAAGTTTGGTATTTAACGGTTTTTTCGTTTTTGATCTATTCTGTCCACACACACACACACACACACACATACACGACCTTTTTTTCAAAAATGCTTTTTTTTTTACTTTCTCTAACCCCACTCGTACATAGGGATAGAGAAGTTATGGTAATGTACCCAAAAACTCGATACCGAGATTTCACCGAAATATAAGTTATGAGTGCGAAAAAAGCATTTTTACTTTCTCTAGCCCCATATGTACAATGTACATAGGGATAGAGAATGCACCCAAAAATTCGATACCGAGATTTCACCGGAAATATATGTTTTGGGGTCCCCTGAGTCCGAAAAAAACATTTTTCAAAAAAGGTCCGTGTGTGTGAGTGTGTGTGTGTGTGTGTGTGTGTGTGTGTGTGTGTGTGTGTGTGTGTGTGTCTGTGGACAGCATAGCCCCAAAATAAAAAGATTGTTAAATACCAAACTTTATATTTAGGGTTAGGATCTTCCAAGGATGCGACACGAAGATTTTAAAAAAAATCACCCCACCACAAACTACCCTTTACATGGAAAAAATTTCGAAAATTTTGATTTTCTTAAAATGGCTCTAACGATTTTGATTAAAATCCCGTATATTAAAGCCATTTATGCCCGAAATAAAATGTATATCTCGAATTTTTGGAAATAGCCTCTGAAGACCTCTTTATTCTGGATGAATTTTGCTGAATTTTGCTTAACTGCTAAACCGTAAGAGATAGAAAAAAACGTACTGCACAAAAAATGTACTTCATGACAAAACACAATTTTTTTCCTTTACGTTTTTGTTGGGGAGGAACCGTTTTTGAGTTATTCCTTGTTATTGGTTTCAATTGTGAAGTACTTAAACTTTTCTCACACAGGAAGTGTCTGTTTTTCTTTTGTTCTACTCCTGGCCTAGCAATGAAGTGAATTGCAATGGCAATCGCATAACGCTAGCTTTTAAAACATTTGACAATCACTTTAGCTTAGTGCATTCCCTTCTACTTATAAGGAACTAAGTAATAATATTCTGCTAACATTTATCTTGAGTAGCATTGTGTACAAAGAAGAATAATGTTTTATAGGAGTTTTGTAGAGCAGCTAGAGAAAATCATGTGAGTGTAACACATCAGATTTTTTATTTTGGGAGACCCAAAACATGTATCGGGATCGAATTTTTGGATGTAATATAATACCTTCTCTATACACTATTTACATAGTACGTGTAGAGAGAGTAAAAATTTAATAAAACATAATGGAACTTGGAGAGCACTGAAAGGAATAATTCTTGTGGTTTGCACCACAAATTTCTGAACTATGTCCAGGACGATTAAATCAAAAGGTCGCACACTTTATGGCGCCGCCTCCTCGCCCCGTCTTAGATTAAAATTAATATTTCTTTTAAGTACAACCCCACACTTCAGCTCAATTCCGAGAACACGTTAACGTAATCTTCATACCGTGAGGAGACGGTAAAGACCAGATAACACAGGAATTCATCAATGTAATGTGAACTTTCGATGTATTGCGTGTGTGCTGACTCATTGGCACATATTATTCGGAAATATGTCATTTGTTAATCAGATATGAAGATCAAATAAATGCAAGAACACTTTATTTATAGAATGCAAATAAAACAGAAATAGGCATGCTAATTTGTGAATTGTTGAAATATTATCTTTATTAACAAACCAGGTAAAATATGTATAATTTGCAGCACAAAATCTTGTTTAAAATTTAGTAATTAATTCGCATACCAGGTGATTAAACATGTTGACACTAGAAAAAACAAGTTCTCGTATAAGAAAAGTGAAAGTCTTTTAAAACTGAAACCAATAACAAGGAATATCTCAAAAACTGTCAACTCCACAGAAAAAAATGTGTGTAAAATACATTGTGTGTTTTAACGAGATGTAAGTTTTTTTCCCATCTCTCATAGTTTGCCAATAATGCAAAATTCCGTAAAATTCTTTCAGAAAAAAGACGTCCTCAGAGGCTATTCCCAGAAAATTCAAGATATACATTTTATTTATCTAAACTTCTTTAATATACAATATTGTAATCAAAATAGTTAGGGCCATTTTTGAGAAAATCAAAAATTTCGAAAAATGTTCCATGTAAAGGGTAGTTGGGGGTGGAGGATTTTCATGAAAATCTTCGTCTCGCATCCTTGGAAGATACTGAACTTAAATATTGCTTAGAGAATATGACATTTTGAATTCTTGAAGCCTGTCGCACTATTAGCTTCTATATGTTGTTAACAATTAGAAGGAACATTTCCAAAAGAGTTGCCAAATGTTTAGATGGAGGCAACTTTGAACATTTAATAAATCAATTTAAAGTAACCATCTGAGTACTTTGACTTATTTGTTTAATACTATTTTCTATTAATTTATAGGCGCTTGAAAGAAGCACCCTACAACAGCTCAACAATTCATTTTAGAAACAAATTTTAATTTATTGTTGTTCTTTCAATATTTGTGTTATTAATATTGTGTATTCATTAGTTTCTCTAAATTTTCAATTATTATTATTATTATTATTATTATTATTATTATTATTATTATTATGTTTGTGTTATTTACATTATTTGTTCCTTAGTTTAAATTAGTGTCTGTGAATTTTCAATTATCATTATTCTAATATTTGTATTATTCATATTGCTTGCTCCTTAGTCTCACTTAGTTTCTGTATATTTTCAATCATTATTGCTGTTCTAATATTTATGTTATTAATATTGTTAGTTCCTAAGTATTACTAGTGTCTGTATATTTTTCAATTGTTATTGTGTTCTATTTTTTTTATTCATATTGTTTGTTCCTTATTTCACTTATGGTCTTTATATTTTCAATTTGTTGTTCTAATATTGTGTTATTTATATTGTTTGTTTCTTAATTTCCATTAAATTCTGTATATTTTCAATTTTTATTGTTCAATTCAATTTGAATTCAATATTGCAATTCAATTGTTATTGTTGTTATGATTATTTTTATTCGATTATTACTGTTGTTCTAATATTTCTGTTATTTATATTTTTTGTTCCTTAGCTTCACTTTTTTTTTAATTTATTTATTTAAGGTCATCAGCACCCCAATATTCTTATGAGATCAATGTATGTACACAATTTAATACAAATATATTACAACTGTGATCATAAACTTAACTACTTCACTTTATTTCTGTATATTTTCAATTTTCAATTATTAATGTTATAATATTTGTGTTATTTACGTTGTTTGTTCCTTAGTTTCATTTACTCTCTGTATGTTTTCAATTATAATTGTTGTTCTAATATATTTTATTTGTATTGTTTGTACTTTAGTTTCAATATTTTCAATTATTATTGTTGTCCTAATATTTTTATTTATGTTGTTTGTACCTTAGTTTCACTTTGTTTCTGTATATTTTCAATTATTATTGTTGTTCTAATATTTCTGTTATTTATATTGCTTTTGTCCTTAGACTAAGTGCCTGTATATTTTCAATTATTATTGTTGCTCTAATGTGTTATTCATATTGTTGATTTCTTTTTTCACTTAGTTTCTGTATATTATCAGTTATTATGCTCTACTATTTGTGTTATTTATATTGTTTGTACCTTAGTTTCACTTACTTTCTGTATATTTTCAATTATTATTGTTGGTCTAATATATTTTATATATATTGTTTGTGCCTTAATTTCACTTAGTTTATGTATATTTTCAATTATTATGGTTGCTCTAATATGTTTTTATTTATATTGTTTGTAGCTTAGTTTCACTAAGTTTCTATATATTTTCAATTATTATTGTTATTCAAATATTTCTTTATGTATATTTTTGTTCCTTAATTTCACTTAGTCTCTATGTATTTTGATTTATTATAGTTGTTCTAATATTTGATAATTTATACTTTTGTTCATTAATTCTTTTTTGCATATTTACAATTAATTTTTTTGTTTTATATAGTTGACTTATTTCTATTTTGTGATCATTAGTTTTTACGTAATATCTGTAATTTTCAATTAATTATTATGTTTTCTAATGTGTGTGTGTGTTATTTCTGTTATGTTTACTTTAGTTTCACCTAGTTCCTGCATATTTCAATTAATTATTATTGTTTTTGTATATTTGTGATATTTTTTTGTTTGTACATTTGGGTATATTTTATCTGAGCTATCATTGTAATTAGAACTTTTCTATTTGGTTGAGCGAAAGAACACTATTTTTACTTTCTCTACACATATTGTGCGTATAGTAGAAAAATGTGGTATTTTATCCATTAAAAATCGATGTCGAGATTTCACCGCTAGTACACGTTTTAAGGTCCGCTGAATCTAAAATAAGCAATTTAGGAAAAGGTCCATCCATGTATGTGTTTACGCGCGTACGTCTGTGGACAGCATAGCTAAAAAACGGTAAAGTTTAATATCGTTCAAGGACGATACACGAAGATTTTCAAGAAAATCCCCCCTCCAACAAACTACTCTTTACATGGAAGTTTTTTTTTAAGTTTTTTTCTCAAAAATGCCTCTAACGATTTTGAATAAAATATTGTATATCAAATATATTTACATGATAAACAAAATGTATGTTTTTAGTTTTCTGGGAAAAGCCTCTTAATACCTCTGCATTCTGAATGAATTTTGTTTAAGTGGCAAACAATAAGAAAGAGACAAAAACGTATTACACAAGAAATGTAGACCTCATCAAAACACACAATTTACATACTTTACATTTTTGTGTGGAGCTAATCTAGGTATTCCTTGTCATTGGTTTCAATTTTAAAATTCTTATACTTTTATCAAACAGGAAGTCGTCCGCGATTCTTTCGTTTAACTCCTGGTCTTGCAAAGAAGCGAGCTTCAATGGCAATAGCATAGCGACAGCTTTTAAATTATTTGACTCATTATAACACAGTGTGTTCAGGTAGTTCGATTCTACTTATAAGAAACTAAATAATTAGACAATTCTGCTAATGGTTATCTCGATTAGTACGCAGAAGAAAGGAGAATCAAGTTCTGCAAGAAGTTTGTTTATAGAACAGGCAGAGAAAGTCATGTGAATGGAACACATCTGATTTTCCGTCTTATTGCTTCTTATGTGTATAAACCACTTTTCTTTTAAAAAGGTAGGCGATGGTACTGAACAGTTTGTATCCAAAATAAGAAGCCATTAGTTCAGGACTTAATGGAAGCATTTTAGGGCATTCCAAGGTCAAAACTGATCTAATGCTTTATTAATGACCTTGGTATTTCTCAATCTAGAAGTCCGATTTGTTATTTTCTTCTATTTTCTGATTTTATAATGAAAATTAAGAATGAGCAATTGGCCTACACTACATTTATTTAACGTTCACTAAGCATGAAATAAAGAAGCAAATAAGTAATACAAGAAAGGAGAATATATTCATGTTTCAAAATATATGAAGTTTGATTGTTTTATTAAGGATAATAATTGTGCCGCATTAAGGAACAAAACTATTTTACTGTTCTTCATTCAGTTATTGTTTTTAGATCAATATTATTCAGAATTATAAAGAACAAAAACTGTTTTTATATATAAAAATAAAAGGATAAAAGTGCGATGACGGTAGGGTTCCCTAAAAACAGGGTAAGTAGGCTTTCGGTCCTTTGTGCTTCAACGGTGACCCCTGGGAGGAAGGATAGAGATAAACAATTCCAAGGGCAACCAGATCCGCAAAACCAAGATTGCAAGCATAAATATGTAGGTGCCTAACGCTTCCAGATCGAACACATCCGACAATTCGGCATACACTCACAAGCCCACGCTTCTGTTTTCCCCCCGAAGGAGAGTCCTCCCAAGTGCTCCGGGAGGCAGGCAGGAGCTAGCTGAGCGACACCCACAATGCTCGAAGAAGTCTCTACAAAACGTACATCCACCGCCCAGCCGCAACATGCAGACACTGTTGCCTAGTCTTACAACTTTAAAGTAGATGACATGGAAGTAGTGAAAGCAATAAATGATGTATCGGAGAGTTGTGGTAGAAGATGCAACACCCCAGCATTCACCTGCTGACCCGGAGAAACATAAAAAGTCTAATGTAGTCACCGTCACTAGCTTTCCCTGTGACGTAATCACGCAAAACAGGTTTGCCGAGAAACAAGGACAACGTGCAACGCGGGCACTGTTTACTCAGCACAACTGAAAATTGGGTAGCGAATCATCTGTCTAAGCGGTACATTTTGTATTACAGATCGTGTATTATGTATCGTAAACTATTGCTGGTAGCTAAAGGAGTGCAATATTATTAATTTGATATAAAATAAATGTAAGCAAAAATAGGCCTTACTGCACAAGAACCAATTAATACTACTTATCGGTAACAAAATTGCATATACAGAGTATTAAAACTGTTTGCAGAATAGCATTCTCTATTATATCTTAGAAATGATAATTAAATCCTAATATGGCTATTTAAAAAAAAATCGTTCCTTTGTCCTTGTAAAAAGGGCGCATGACCGACGCCTCCCGTACCCAGGTAAGCTTAGCAGGTAACAACCCCCAAGCCTCCCACGAAACCGGTGTAATTAACCAGCAGGTGGGGTGGAATGGGTATGCCCAATTTTTTCCTTGATTTCTTTCAGTGCACGGCAAATTAGTTCACAGTTAACATGTTTTCCGACGAGACTGAAATTACGGTGAGCAAGGAAAAGTCTTCTTCGGAACGGTTACACTTTCGGAATCCAGAAGTGTTTAAAAAGTGGGGTAGCGCGATGTTAAAGTTGCAAAAGTTTTATTAAAACCTTTTATAACTCCATGGCACGACAGCTCACGGGGAACCTTGGCCTACCGCCCGGCCGCTGCGTCCCCCATCTCGGTCCACTACAGACGTCATGGATGGGGTGCAGTATTGGAGGGTGAGACGTGGTCAGCGCCTCGAGTCCCTCCCGGCCGGTTAATGCGGCCCTCATGACCTGGAGCCGCTACTTCTCCATCAAGTAGCTCCTCAATTGGCCCCCCAGGGATCTTACGAGGCTGAGTGCACCCCGGGCCAGGTCACCCAGCGGGGGAAAAATCCCCACGCCGGTACTGGGGATCGAACCCAGGTCTCCCGCTTGGTAAGCAGCTGCGCTACCACCGCGCTAAGGAGACGACCATTAAAACCTTTTCCATTGAGGAAATAGATGTCCTGGATATTCAAGAGGAACATAACCACGCGGCACCACCTAGTGATAAAATTCAGAGACAGAAAGTATTTTGTGATTTGATGAGAAATGTCTACCGAAGATATATGTGAAAGGTCATTAAAAAATAATATTCCAGCAACTGAAGAGAGAAAACACGGAAAAGTAACCATTGTAACATCTTCCACTAGAAGTATGTAATGCTTCATCAAATATTATAAACACCAAACTGCAACTGTTACTTGTTTCGACCGGGAGGCTACCTGTTTTGGGGCGGCTTGGGGGTTATGTATTTAGGGAACTTTAAGAGTCCGGGAGGCTTCGGGGCTATTTTTCTGACCGCGGGAGGCTTCGGTACTGCACTCTGTGAAAATGGGCTACTGCTTTTACAAAGCATACAATGATGTAGCCAGAGTATAGATTTTCTGTGAACCGTACTACTTCGTTGAGATACAGACAAAGAATACATTTTAAGTTATGGTCCGATAGGCTGGTATCTGTGATGCGGTTTACAAGTCGCCATCAGTGAAAACAACTGCTCAAATAAATATGTAGATGCGAACATACTAAGATACCGAGTAGAAAAATTATAAAGTCTGAAAAACGTGATCGAAATATCAGATTATTCCTATTCTGGAATTTGTCTTTGAGTTCTATGTCATTCTGCAAATCTAGTACTTCTAGTGCAGTGTAGTAGAAATAGTATCAACGAAAACAGAGAAAGGAGTAGTAAAAAACTGAATATCAAGTTCCAGGTCTATCATCCCTCTAAATCTGGAGTCGAATGCGTCTATCATTTCTCGCATTATGCACTTCCATACATGAACCGTCACTGAAAAAATGAAAATTGCAACCTATGTTATTGCCACTAGAGTGCATCTACCGATAGGCATTGGCTTCCCCTCTGCCCTGTCGGTATTGCCCGCACAGTCAATGCCTGCCCTAACGTCATTCAGCTTTGTTATGACGGCCACTGGTCTAATGGATCAGAGATTACTGTCGGGGACCGCACCCGAGACATCTCGAATGCAAGTCGCACGCATTACCTCACAGTCATCTCGCCTTGCTATCAAACTGTTACGTCATGTAAAAGTGTTTGGGGAAACTCCAATCTGCGTAATATGGAGAGTGCTCGGGTTCCAGGAAACCCACAATCCTACTTTATGTTATTGCGTCAAATTTCCCCCCCCCCCCCTCGACTTCCATTCCGTCGACCGTTTTATTCTCTCTTCCTCAGTTATGTGTGCTGGTATGTGACATGTGATGTGATATTTTGAAAACTGTGAGTAAAATTACTCGTATACTTATAAAAATGAAAACATAATTAAAATGTTTATAATTCATAGACATTATTTCTTGTGATTTTATATATGGAAATTATATTTAAGAGTTGCTCTTGTGAATCGTTGAATGAAAAGTAATGGTTATGACATATTGAACAGTTTCCGATGCATTAATGCTGCCAAAACTGTACAAATACCAAAATTTGTTACAGGAATTATGCAATCAAACAGTTGTTATGTTTCACTTTTGCAAAATCTTAGCAATAAGAAAACCATTTCGATGTTTTACTATTACCACCCTCACCTATGGATTCAAAATCTTAAGGTTTCCAAATTTCAATGGTAATACTTTCTCTATTTAATACATAGTACATAGGTAGAGAAGATATTCCACTCCACTCAAAAATTCGATACCGAAATTTCACCGGAAATCCATATTTTTGCACCCCCTGAATAAAAAAGACAAATTAGAAAAAGGTTAGTGGGTGTGTCTGTGTGTGCCTGTGAAGAGCATAGCTCAAAACGAAAAGTACCAAATTTGGTATTTAAGTTCATTATTTCCCAAGGTTGCAACATAAAGATTTTAAGGAATTCCCCCCACCCCAAACTACTCTTTACAAGGAACAATTTTCGAAATTTTTGATTTTCGGAAAAATATCTATATTAAAAATATTTACATTAAAATAAAATGTATATGCTCTGGGAATAGCCTCTGAAGACCCATTTATTCTGGATGAATTTTGTGGAATTTTGCATAACTGGTAAACTTAAGAGATAGATAAAAACTTACAAGAGAAAAAAAATGTAGATCTCGTTAAAACACATTGTTATGTCATATACTTTATTTATTTTTTGGTAGAGCTGACCGCTTCTGAAATATTTTTTGTTATTGGTTTCTGCTTTAAAATAGTTAACCTTTCTCATGCGGAAATTTATCATATAAAGAAACGAATTTCAATCATTTAACAACCAACTTTTAAACGATTTGACCATCACTTTAGTCTAGTGTATTCCTTAATTTTCGTTCTACTTACAAGAAAGCAAGTAATGCGAATATCTTTTCAACTATAATTTGTTACAAAGATGTAGATAAAATCATGTGAATGGAACACATCAGATTTTTAGAAAAAGATCTGTGTGTGTATATGTGTGTAGTGTGTCTCTGTGAAAAGCAAACTCAAAAGCGAAAATTCAGTTAATAACAAAATTAATATTTAAGCGAACTCTTTCAAGGAAATGACACGAAGATTTGCAAGAAAATCTCCCACCCCAAACTACTGTTACGGTACAAATCTGGACGTCCATTGCAGAACACTTGCTCCACTACTCTAGTGTCTGCAATGGATGTTCAGATTTGTACAACAAGCTAGCTTCACTATATGTAATGACTTTTTTTTAAAAAAAATAAAATATACTGTTACGGTTTTGATTAAAATGCCACATGATTAAGACATTTGCATGACAAAATGTGTTTCTTGAATTTTCCGGGAATAGCTTTTAAGATACTGTTCACTCTGGATGACTTTTGCATAAATTGAAAATTGTACGAGATAAGAGTAAACAGAATTACACATCTATGTTAAAATACACAACTTATGTCAAATACACCGTTATGGATTTAATAATTTTTGAGATTTCCCTGTTATTGGTTTCAATTTTAAATTACTTATAGTTCTTCAAATGGGATGTCATTCGTTTTTCTTACTCCTGATCAAACAAAGAGAATGGAATTTCAACGCCACCACATAGCGACTAGATCTTAAAATATTTGAACACCGCTTAAGTCAAGTGTATTCTCTTATTCCGTTGCCTCTACGAGGAAATATGTAATAAAATCGTGTATGCATGTCTTTATTTTGATTTACGTGAAGTAGATAGAGAATACTATTTTTAAGAATAGTCTGTTTAAGAATGGATAGAGAACGTCATGTGAATGTAACATCAGCATATGTACGAGGGCCGTTCAGAAAGTAGCCTCCGATCGGTCACAGTGCGGGTAGTGGGGGGAGTAGCGACGCCATCTGTGCATTCACGCACTCAGCAGGTCAGTCGGCATCAAGCCGTGGTCGAGTGAAAGTCGTACCTGCGCTAGTTTAGTGTTTGTGGCCGTTTGAAATGTGTACTGCAATAGAAAACCCCGCCAAATGTGAAGTGTGTGCTGTTATAAGGTTTTTTACAGCCAAAGGATATTCTGCAGCAGCTATTCATCGTGAGCTTTGTGCCGTGTACGGACCAAGAGTTATGAGTGAAGGAGTGGTCCGTGAATGGGTACGTTTATTTAAAAGTGGACGAGAAAACGTTCATGATGAAGAGAGGAGTGGTAGACCATCATTGGTCACGGACGAACTCGTTCAGACAGTTGATGCAAAAGTTCGTGAAAACCGACGTTTCACAATGTCGGAGTTGTCTACTGATTTTCCACAGATTTCTAAGACTCTCTTGTACGAGATAGTGACAGCAAGATTGGGTTACCGTAAGTTCTGTGCACGATGGGTGCCCAAAATTCTTACCGACCACCACAAAACTCAAAGAATGGCCTCTGCATTAGACTTTCTGTCACGTTATGAGGCCGAAGGTGAACCATTGTTAAACAGAATCGTGACCGGGGACGAAACCTGGATTAAGTACGTGAACCCTGAGGCAAAAGAACAATCAAAGATGTGGGCACATTCAAATTCGCCTACCAAACCAATAAAAGCCCGGCAAGATTTTTCTGCCCGAAAATTGATGGCAACGGTGTTTTGGGATGCAAAAGGGGTGTTGTTGGTTGAATTCATGGAACGTGGGACGACCATTAATCAAGACGTGTACTGTGAAACACTAAAACAATTACGACGGGCTATACAGAACAAACGCCGTGGTATGCTGACTTCCGGTATCGTTTTTTTTGCACGATAACGCCCGTCCTCACTCTGCTCGCAGAACAACAGCCCTTCTTGAGTCCTTCAAGTGGGACGTTGTCAACCATCCACCTTACAGCCCAGATCTGGCGCCAAGCGATTATCACCTCTTCATGCATATGAAGAAATGGCTCGGGTCCCAGCGGTTTGATGACGACGAAGAGCTCAAAGATGCGGTCACAGGCTGGCTCCAGGCACATGCGGGTGATTTTTATGCAGAAGGAATTTCAAAGCTTGTGAACAGATACGATAAGTGCCTCAATCGTTATGGAAACTATGTAGAAAAATAGTGCAAAGATGTAGTTGTAAGATGTATATATTAAAATATTTTTATTTAACTTGGTAAATTTCTTGCAATCAACCGGAGGCTACTTTCTGAACGGCCCTCGTATATATATCGTTAATGCACAGAAGACATTTCAAAAATGTTGAGGCCTTAACCATATCCTTGATGTTATTGATTTGAATTTTTTAATATTTTATACTTTTGTCAAACGGAAACATCTGTTGTTTTCTTTCTTGTCTTATGTTATATCCCCTCCTTTTTATTAGCATTTTTCTTTCTTTGTCGTGATGGAAGGAGAACAGAATATCAAGCAATTGCTTTGAAAATATTTGACTACGAAATGTATAAAATGTGTTTGAAGGTTTATTTGTATTAAGATAAGATAGATAGCAGCATGAACTGTAAAATAGTTTGTAGAATAGTGTGAAGAGAAGTTCATGTGGATGCAACGCATCCAAGTTAAAAAAAAAAAAAAAGTCCGTAACTATGTCTCTCAGAGAACGAATAACTCACAAACTGTTTGTAGAACAGTGGAGAAAGACATGTGAATGGAACATATTAGCTTTTTCTCATTAGTTACTTCTTCATTCACTGTCTTTAGAATTATATGCAATATCGATTTTATTGATAATTGGGAATTTTTTCACGAAAAGGTATATACATACATAGAAGAAACTGTTTCAGCCACAGAAAAAACTTAATGCAAATTCTGAAACCTTATGTTTTTACGTATTGAACTCATTGTATTTATTATCCATATCTTTAAAGTTTCGATGATTTTAATATAATACCTATGTAAACAGCGTTTTGCAGGACAATAAGAAACAGCTTCTTAACAGCTCTGTTTTGGGTTTAAAGTATGCTGATTTACCCCAATTTCAAAACTTTGATGGAAAAATGAAGCAGCCTTCCCGTTTTTCTACTGTTTCCCATTAGGTTTTCAGGGCTTCCTTTAGCATCTATGGCATATACAAAATTACTTGAGTTTAAAGCAAGACAGATGCATATTAAAATTATTGTATTATTTCTGTATTTAACATTATACTTTAATAGACCAATTTCTTGAAATTTAACAGGTTGTTTACCTAAGTAACATTTTCAACACCTCTTCATAAATGTTAAATCGCACCTTTTAATTCCGGTTTATAAATGTCAAATCTCATAAAATGAGATAAAAATTAAATAAACGTAATTAAATCATGTTTTCTGAAAATATTAAAACTAGCTTTGCCTAATCTCTCACGGATTTCAAAAATAATAAAGCAGATGAATTGCAGTAGTACACTATTTTAACATACACGTTGACATACACAAAACACACAATACAGACGATACACTTTTCGAACCTAGAATTCATGTTTGTGTAAAAATTCCAATAATAATAATAATAATAATAATAATAACAATAACACTTATAAAAACACATAAGCAAGGATTAGAGAACTGCAGAATAATATAAATATAAATATACAATTCTTTACAGTTACTTTTCTTATTGTTTAGTTTTCTTTGCTTTATTTTTATGTAACTCCAACCAGAACATTAAATTGTTAAACGGAATAAATAGCAACACATAGTTTGCTGTTTTGTTGCAAAAATTATATTTGCCTGCATATCCTACAAGAGGAGTTAGTCGCCGCTTATCATGCCTGCAATTTTGGAGCCGAAATTGATGGTCATGGAGTCATCAGTCGAGAATGGGAATAATCGATGTCCTTTATAAGTTCCATTTGAAAAAATTGTTACCCATATTGAAAATAAACTCAAAATTGAAATTTCGCAAAGCACGAATTGACTTCCATTCGCCAGCATGTATTATTACCTAAGGAGAATCTGAAATCTCATCTTCTTTTTCAAGCTTCTCTTTAGCCAAAATGGCGGACGATTAGATCCTCTCTTTATAGTACCTTAAATAAGTAATTTACTTGTTTTTAGATAGCGTCCGGTGTTCGAATGTCGGTTAGGGTGAATTACTTGAATTAGGACTTTTCCGGGATTTTTCCTTATCCTGAGAAGACGAGTGCCGAGGAACTCTTTAGCTCTAGGGACTCCGAACTTATGTGGACACCATTTTAACCGTTGCTTCCATTCGCTTTCCAATATGATCTGTCGGATGAAAGGACGATAAAACCTCAACAAATAATCCAACTGAGTAGTGTGGGGGTAGTGTATCTGCCTCACGTCCAACAGAACGCGAGTTCGAATCTCACTTAGGGTAAGTTACCCGAATAAGGTTTTTTTTTCGGGGTTCTTCAATATCCTGAGTAGACGAATGCCGAGTAACCTTAACTGGACTCCGAGATCATATGAGCATAATTTCACCGATTCCATTCATCGTCAGATATGACTAGTCAGGTTAAAGGACGTTAAGCTAAAAAATCTGATGTGTACCATTCACATGACTTTCTCTATATCCCTGCACCAAATTATTCTTAAAACTTCTATTAACGTCATGCTAATCAGTAAAACATTAGCAGAAATAGCCATATTACTTGCTTCCTTGTAAGTAGAGGTGAAATAAGGGAGTACCATAGGTTAAAGTGATAATCAAAAGCTGGTTGCTATGTCACTGAAGTTCCTTTGTTTGTATGGACAGCAGTTGACAAATTCCTGTATAAGAAATGTATAAGTTTTTCATAGCAGAAACCAAAAATAAGGAATGTCACAAAAACGACGAACTCCACGAAAAAAATGTGTATAACATAAATTGTGTGTTTTAATGTGCTCTACATTTTTTGTGGAGTAAGTTTTTGTCCATCTCTTACGGTTTAGCAGTTATTCAAAATTTAGTAAAATTCATCCAGAATAAACTACTCTTCAGAGACTATTCCCAGAAAATTCAAGATATAGATTTTATTTTTCAGGTAAATATCTTTAATATACGAAATTTTAATCAAAATCGTTAGATCCATTTTTGAGAAAATCAAAATTTTCGAAAAAAGTTCCATGTAAAGGGTAGTTGGGGGTGGGGGAATTTTTCTCAAAATCTTCGTGTCGCATCCCTGGAAGATATTAAACCTAAATACCAAGTTTGGTATTTTACCTACTCTTCGTTTTTGAGTTATCGTGTTCACTGACACACAGACACACGGACACAAGGATACACACACGGACCTTTTTCCGAAAATGGTTTTTTTAGATAAATGGGACCCTAAAACTTATATTTCCGGTGAAATCTCTGTATAGAGAAAGTAAAAAGACAACAACAAAACATCTGATGTGTTCCATTCACATGACTTTCTCTATATCTCTGTAAATTATTATTGTTAATGCTTATCTTTTATTTATTTCGTGCTAATCGTGAAAAATTATCAGAAATAGTCCTATTTCTTGCTTTATTGTAAGTAGAAGCGAAAGAAGGGAGTGCCATAGGTTAAAGTGAAAGCCAAAATCTGGTTGCTATGTGACTGATGTTCCTTTGTATGTACAGGAGTTGACAAAATCCTGTATGAGAAAAGAATAAGTTTTTCAAAGCTGAAACCAAGAAAAGGGAATATCTCAAAAACGATCAACTCCACGAAAAAAATGTATATTGCATAAATTGTGTGTTTTAACGTGCTCTACATTTTTTGTGGGTTAAGTTTTTGTCCATGTCTTACGGTTTAGTAGTTATGAAAAATTCATCCAGAATAAAGTAGTCCTCAGAGGCTATTCCCAGAAAATTCAAAATATACATTTTTTCAGGTAATTAACTTTAATATATGATATTTTAATCAAAATCGTTAGAGCCATTTTTTAGAAAATCAAAATTTTCGAAAAAAGTCCCATGTAAGGGTAGTTTGGGTGGGGGGATTTTTCTCAAAATCTTCGTGTCGCACCCCTGGAAGATACTAAACTTAAATACCATGTTTGGTATTTTACGGACTTTTCGTTTTTGAGTTATCGTGTTCACAGACACACGAACACACACACACACGGACCTTTTTCCGAAAATGTTTTTTTTTAGATAAAGGGTACCCTAAAACATATTTCAAGTGAAATCTCTGTATCGAATTTTTTGGTGGAGTGCAATACATTCTGTATACACTATGTATATAGTGAGTATAGAGAAAGTAAAAACAAACAAATAGCTTTAATAAAAGAGTTTTCATAAGACAACTTAAGGAAAATCATGCGATTGTAACGCATTAAACTGTTTACATGTAGTTTGATTCCTAACTAGATGCGTGTATTATGTTCACATTAATTAATTAATTAATTAATGGTCAATTAGCCGTTTAGTTTATGTCGTCATGCTAGCATCTGCCAGAATCATAACAGCGATGCCCGAAATGTTATCCCGCAGGAATTCATTTACAAGCCAGTAACTAATGTCATGCGGTTGTCGATATAAGCTACTTAATCGTCATGCTCCTGGTGGGTACAAAGCCACTAAACTTGGCGCTCAATCAACTGTGTGTCTCAATGTGACATATTTTCCTGCACCCAAACATTTCCAGCTGCTAACGATAGGTGGCCATGAACATTAAGACAATAGATCTGTGGAATTTGGAAAAATCCACAATATGTAAGATATCTTATGGAAATTTATACAAATATTGCAAACATTAATATTTCTGTCATATATAGAAATTCCAGTTTGCATGGTTACTATTCACATGACTTTCTCCATATCCCTGCAACAAATTATTCTTTAAAAGCTTATACTTATATTTACTTTATGCTAATCAGAAAAAATGAGCAGAAATAGCCTTATTACTTGCTTCCTTGTAAGTAGAAGCGAAATAAGGGACTACCATAGGTTAAAATGATAGTCAAAAGCTGGTTGCTATGTCAATGAAGTTCCTTTGTTTATATGGATAGGAGTTCACAAGTTCCTGTATGAGAAAAGTATAAGTTTTTCATAGCAGAACCCAAAAATAAGGAATGTCTCAAAAACGACGAACTTACGAAAAAAATGCATATAACATAAATTGTGTGTTTTAACGTCCTCTACATTTTTATGTAGTAAGTTTTTGTCCATCTATTACGGTTTAGCAGTTATTCAAAATTACGTAAAATTCATCCAGAGTAAATTACTCTTCAGAGGCTATTTCCAGAAAATTCAAGATATACATTTTATTTTTCAGGTAAATATCTTTAATATGCGAAAGTTTAATCAAAATCGTTAGAACCATTTTTGAGAAAATCAAAATTTTCGAAAAAATTTCCATGTGAAGAGTAGTTGGAGGTGGGAGGATTTTTCTCAAAATCTTCGTGTGGCATCCTTGGAAGATACTAAACTTAAATACCAAGTTTGGTATTTTACCGACTTTTCGTTTTTGAGTTATCGTGTTCACAGACACACGGACACACTGACACACGGCACACGGACACACACACACACACACACACACACACACACACACACACACTCACTCACACGGACCTTTTTTGTGAAAATGCTTTGTTGGATATTGGGGACCCTAAAACATATATTTCCGGTGAAATCTCGGTATCGAATTTTCTGGTGGAGTGCAATACCTTCTCTATACACTATGTACATAGTGCGTATAGAGAAAGTAAAAATCTGATATTTTACACTTACAGGACTTTCTCTAGCTGCTCTACAAACAAACTTCTTACAACAGATTATACTTCTTTCTACACCATGCTAATCGAGATATACATTAGCGGAATGTTCTTATTACTTAGTTCCTTATAAGTAGAAGGGAACTAAAGGAATGCTCTGCTCTAAAGTGATAATCAAATTTTTAAAAGTTGTTGTTATGCGATTGTAATTGCAACGCTTCTTTGCTTGACCAGGAATAGAACAAAAGAAAAATGGACGTCTGAGAAAAGTATAAGTACTTTACAATTGAAACCAATAACAAGGAATATCTCGGAAACGGTTACCTCCACAACAAAAACGTAAAGGGCATACATTAAGAGTTTTAACGAGACATTTTCTGTGCAGCAAGTTTTTGTCTATCTCTTACGGTTTAGCAGTTAAGCAAAATTCGGTAAAATTCATCCAGAATAAAGTAGTCTTCAGAGGCTATTCCCAGAAAATTCAAGATATACATGTTATTTGGAATGTAAATATTTTAAATATACAGGATATTAATCAAAATGTTTAGTCATTTTTGAGAAACTCAAAATTTTCGAAAAATTTTCCATGTAAACGGTAGTTTGTGTTGGGGGGATCTTCTTGAATATCTTCGTGCCGCATCCTTGGAGGATACCAAAACTAAATATCAAATTTGGTATTTAACGGTCTTTTCGTTTTTGAGCTATGCTGTCCACAGACACACAACAGACAGATAGACAGACAGATACGCGCACACACCTTTTTCTAAAAATGTTTTTTTCAGACTCAGAAGGATCTCAAAACATATATTTTCGGTGAAATCTCGGTATCTCATTTTTGGGTGGAATACAATATCTTCTCTATATACTATTTACATAGTAAGTATAGAGAAAGTAGCACAGACACACATGGATCTTTTTCCAAAAATGTTTTTTTTTGGATACAAGGTGACTCAAAACTTTCGGTATCGAATTTTTGGCTGCATTACAATACCTTCTCTATACACTATATACATAGTACGTGTAGATAGGGTAAAAAGTATTTTCAGAAAAAGGTCCGTGTGTGTGTCCGTGTCCTGTGTCTGTGAACACGATAACTCAAAAACGAAAAGTCGGTAAAATACCAAACTTGATTATAAGTTTATTATCTTCCAAGGATGTGATTCGAAGATTCTGAGAAAAATCTCCCCACCCCAAACTATCCTAACCATAGAAAACATTTCGAAAATTTTTATTTTCTCAAAAATGGACCTAATGATTTTGATTAAAATAACGTATATTTAAGATATTTATATTACAAATAAAATGTAAATCTTGAATGGTCTGGAAATAGCCTCTAAAGACCTCTTTATTCTGAATGAATTTTGCGTAACTGGTAAACCGTAAGAGACAGACAAAAACTTACTACACAAAAAATGTAGATAAAGTTAAAACACACAATTTATGTGATATATATTTTTTTTCTCGTGGAAATGGCCATATCTGAGATATTCCTTATTATTTGTTTCAGCTTTGAAATACTTTAACTTTTCTCACACGGAAAGTGTAAATTCCTCACCCTGCACAGAAACAGATTTCAACCACATGGCAACCAGCTTTTAAAAGATTTGACTATCGTTTTAACCTAGTGTACTCCATTATTTTCGTTTAGTTACAAGAAAGCAAATAATTAGGACAATTTCTGCTAATGTTTATCTCGATTATCATAAGTAGATAGAAGAATACACTTTTTAACAATAATTTGTTACATAGATGTAGAGAAAGTCATGTGAATGGAACACATCAGATTTTTGAGTTACGTTGTCCATTCATACACACAGACCTTTTTCTAAAAATGCCATATTTTGACTAAGGGGACCTCAAAACACATATTTAGGGTGAAATTTTGACTTGGATTTTTGGCGGAATACAATACCTTCTCTAGTTACTTTGTACATTGTTGCATGTACGTAAGTGCTAGAGAAAGTAAAAAACAAAGACCATTCAGTAAAGGGATATTTCAACCAGACAGTTTTTTACAAAGACACTAACAAATGTAATTTTCAAATATGGTACAAGTAACTCGTAGGAGAAAATTCTAGCTAAAGAAATCAAAATACATTAATATATCCAGAATGAAAATACATATTTGAATGAAATTTGGGAACACTTCTTTTGTTGCCTGTAATATTGGTACAAAAAGTTACCTATGATTTTAATACTTTAGATCGCTTTTATCACTTCTCTTTAAAGGATTACTATGAACTAGTGGGTCAAACTAACAACACGTCCATCAAATTGTTTGGCATTTGTAAAGGCCGATTGCAGAAATCAAACAGATTCACCCACTGATTGCCAATCAGTTAATCTCTATCAGTTTTATTCTTCTTTGGGTGCGTTAAATATTAGTCAAGGTTTAGCGAACGTACATCAACTGACTGCCAAGTGAATTTGGTAGCCTTTTAGCTACGCCACTTGGATTGTGCCCCTGTTTTTGGTTTTTGGAACCATAGCCAGCAGGCGATGTTCTTTTCTTTGTTTAAAGCGTCGTGAGAGGGAGAATAGTTTATTGTGAATACCGTCCAAAAGGAATTGGGAATCCCCTATTTCTCCACATACGTTATATCTCCTCTTAATATAGTGGAGAGTTGTTTAGATGTTATTGATTATCAGATATTATCTCTCATTAGCAAAAAAAATAAAGGAAAAAAAAAAAAAACTAAAGGAAGGCTGTATCCGAAGTTTTAGGTTAGTTTATTGGTATATATTTTCCATTAAAATGTAAAAGAAAGTCATATATGAAAATTTGCAACTGACCTAGTAATAATATATGCCTTTTTCTAAATTTGTTTCACTCGAAATCAATTTTTTAATCTAAAAGCAGAAAAAATTATACATTGCAATCACTAATATTTATACTTGTATGCTGTTGAGGAAATTTAAAAGTATTATGTTATGATATATTACTTGAACAATAAATTCGCATAATTTGCTTAAGCAAAAAAGGTTAATGCATATAAGGTTTTTGAGGAATTCGATCCCCGTATAAACTCTATGATACTTGTGTAGCGTTCATTATATAGGAGATATTTTTGTTATTCGTCTGAATTTTCAAATACTTATACTTTATCAAGTGGCATGTCTATACATTTTTTTTTCTGGTGAGAATTCAAAGAGAAAGGCATTTCAGAACCAATACATGGAGATCCCCTTTAATACACTGTATAATTCCTTTATCTGTAACGAAATGTATAATAATATGCAATACAAGTTTATCTCGACTAACAAACAGAGAGAACCATAAACTTGTAGATGAGAGAGTAGATAAAATTACGTGATTGCAAAACATCCAATTTTTCTTTCACAAGTGTTATTTAATTTACTTCAATGACTATTTCCCAAATATTGCAATCCTTGTTAACTGGGACCTATTAAAGGTAATTAGGAGTTTATGGAACAGCAAGCTGAGAATTCCAGCCATTTAATGTATGAGAGTTTGTTGTACCTGCAGCCTAATTTATTCGCCAGACGAGATTCTAGGAATAATTTCTTAAGAATGCACCACGGACATGACCCATGTCAATTACCCTCACAGATAAGGTCCAACATATGAGACATACCACTTTAGGGAGAGATGGCTTCTGGAGCATGTGAAAGCCTCGCGAAGAACACATTCTGCACCATTCTATTTGATAATTGAGAGAGATGGCGATGGCATAAGACTCGCATCCGGAAGATCCTGGCTTTGATTCTCGACGACCGCTCACTCTATCCTAAGTAGCACATAATGAAATTAATACACTCCAAATTAATATTCTTAAAACCGGATTTTTTCTCGAAATGTTAGACATCAGAGTAGAGAGATTCACTCTATAAGTGGGGTATGAATTTAGCTTATTTTTCTACATTTTGGTGTAGGTGCACAAACATTTGGAGAGTATTCTCGGGTCGTCAGGCAAATTTTGGATTTTTTTTCTCATCCCCCGAATTTCCTGCCCCCATGCCGTTCCATTAATGATATAATTAATTCCTCACCAGGTTTGTATTATACAGAAGAGATACAGTAGTGCTAAACCACAAAATTTACATTTACATAATTATGGTATTTTGGTGGATCCGACTAAGGTGACCTACCGGCAGCACTCTGATTTCCTTAATATACCAATTCGTATCCCGCTGCCGTTACATAAAAGACACAAAAGTCGAGCGGCCGTTCGCAATTTCATAGCGCACCCTTAACAAAACAGCTTAACTAATCACGTCCCCACCATTACCAATCCATGAATATAAAAATACCAAGCTGCCAATATATTACAATATTAATCAAAGTTTCTTTTCTACCTAGTTTCAACCATTTCACATTTATACATACCTTTCTCCATAACAGTGTACTTTCTCAATAAAAACAATATGTTCCTATCCTCCTTCCTTCTTTCCTTCTGATTCTGTAAGAGTAAATTTCTCATCCCTTTTAGTTTCCATAACCTGCCCGTGTCCAAGCAATACTCGCTCTTTGTTCCTTGCGTGATTTATTCACGTATACTTCTATTTCCTATGTATTTTTATTCATATATGTATATGATTGTAGTCAGCCATTTCCCCTTATGTTACTAAAAAATCTGCATCTCTATAGCTTCAAACCTCATCCTACCTCCTTTACAGAAATATTTTACATTATTTTTTCCAAATTTCTCCCAATTTAGTTCGCTTGTACACAGTAGCTCCACCCATTTTTATTACTTTCTCCATACGCACTATGTACATAGTGTATAGAGAAAATATTGCACTCCACCCAAAAATTCGATACCGAGATTTTACCGGAAATATATGTTTTAGGGTCCCCAATATCCAAAAAAAAAAAAAAAAAAAAAACATTTTCACAAAAACGTCCGTGTGTGTGTGTGTGTGTGTGTGTGTGTGTGTGTGTGTGTGTGTGTGTGTGTGTGTGTGTCTGTGAACACGATAACTCAAAAACGAAAAGTCGGTAAAATACCAAACTTGGTACTTAAGTTTAGTATCTTACAGAGATGCGACACGAAGATTTTGAGAAAAATCCCCCCACCCCCAACTACCCTTTACATGGAACTTTTTTCCGAAAAGTTTTATTTTCTCAAAAATGGCGCTAACGATTTTGATTAAAATTTCGGATATTAAACATATTTAACTGACAAATGAAATGTATATCTTGAATTTTCTGGGAATAGCCTCTGAAGAGTAGTTTATTCTGGATGAATTTTACTAAATTTTTAATAACTGCTAAACCGTAAGAGATGGACAAAAACTTACTGCACAAAAAGTGTAGAGCACATTGAAACACAAAATTTATGTTATATACATTTTTTTGGTGGAGTTCGTCGTTTTTGTGACATTCCTTATTTTTGGTTTCTGCTATGAAAAACGTATACTTTTCTCATACTGGAACTTGTCAAATCCTATCCATATAAACAAAGGAACTTCATTGACATAGCAACCAGCTTTTGACTTTCACTTTAACCTACGGTTGTCCCTTATTTCGCTTATACTTAGAAGGATGCGAGTAATAAGACTATTTCTGCTAATTTTTTCTGATTAGCATAAAGTAAATAGAAGTATAGGCTTTTTAAGAATTATTTGTTGCAGGGATATGGAGAAAGTCATGTGAATGGTACACATCAGATTTTTTAAGTTATATTCTTGAAATTCTAGGCATTGCCTCATCAAATTCTTTTCATCTACATTCAACAGTCTATAACTATATTTGAGAGCTCTCTCCATAATTACTCCCTTCCTTCCCACTCTTCCCATTTCAACTTAGCAAATTCCTTTAATGTGGAATTTGGCAGTCCTAAAATTTCCCCTCAAAACATGCACATCTACCACTTCCTCCCTCTGGTTTCCATATTTCCCTGCCATATGGAGTTTTTGCTTAAACCACTATATTATGTAGTATTTTAATTAGTGCATATTCAAAAACTTAATGGAACGAACAGTGGGTTAAAGGTGAAAAAGGAAAGTTAACGAAGCAGCTGTACATCCCACCAGTGCATGACAGACAAAAGTGAACAATAACTTGCATATTATTTATGACGCCTGATCTTTCTAACTAAAGGTACACCCTCCTGTATCTTAAACCCTGAGACCATCCGCCTCCCTCTCGTATGCGCGAACAGCTCTACCTCTGAAGCTATTACCCCTAAATCCAAACTTTTTACTAACGCAGCTTTTGGCACATATGGAATGCTTATTTAATATTTTATAGACTTCATATCAAAGAAACTCCAAATTGCATTTGTGCGAATGAAAAACAAAATATACAGCATATACTCCTCGAGTGCCGTTTGTTAACTTATAGAGATATGTATTAAAACTGGTGCTAGATTCATTTGTCATGATCTTATGTATACCCGTTTCAAAATTGTCAATCATATTAACATTTTGTGGAGTTTTTGAAGCTAATTGCGTTTAGATGATTACGTTAGGTATTAGACTACTGCAACTATAATATACCCTTTTGATAAAGAAGGTTTAACAATTCTTATATACGAGTAATAAATAAGTAAATAAATAATTGAGAAAATAAACACGTTTCCAGTTAATCTTATGCTTATTGTCACTGGAGGTTATTGAGCCTTCCAAAGGATGTTTCCTACAGAGGCTGAATAAATACATATAATTTTTAAATTTGTAATGAGCAAATAAAATGTAAGAAATCCTGAACTAATGAATTAACTTCAAAATGTAGAATTATATAATCGGTATTAAACTCAGACTTTAGCCAAAGTTTCTTGATAAAATTATAAATCTAGATAATATGAAACACGGAAAGAAGATATATAAACAAATTGATTGAATAATTGTTAACAACGCTATCAATTGCCAGTATCATGTCAGCGTCGCCGATGTGCTGGTACTTTGTCCCTCAGGAGTTAAATCTACCAAGATGGGCTGTTGCTTATAAACTCACTTAGCTCTGGGCGACGTTGGGAACAGAAGACCAGAGCCTGAGCCTAGCCAACTGAGCCACTCAGACCGAATTATTAGATCTTAGAAAAGAACAAAATACCGGGAAATAAAGACGAAATGGATAACTTGAGACTTCTTTGTAGCATACTAATAGGAAGTACATGTGATGTCTAATTTAAGAACTATCATCAACAATTCGGCGATGACTAAAATTACCTGTGTTGTTATTATTATTATTATTATTATTATTTTTATTATAGGGGTAGCCTGTTTATTATTATTATTATTATTATTGTTGTCATTATTATTATTATTAAAGAAATAGTCTGCTAGTTGCAAGAGCAGATGTCGCTAAGCTCTCCAGGCAGGGGTTGACTATGCACTCAGTCCAATATCGTTTGTCGTTAAAAGCAAATGAACTGCGATTGCACGATGTATCTTAGAGGCAACAAATGAAGTCGACCTTGATGGCTGATGTACGTGTGTTTACTCAGCTGTGTGTGAGCATCACTGACTGCAGTGGCAGATTGGCAAAAGAATCATTCGTCTGAGTAAACGCGCGGTACGCGACTCAAGAGTGGCGCCAGGGATTAGCGTTTCTGTGTGGACAGACGAGACGCTTCAGCTACCAACAGAGGGACATAACGGTGTGTTGTTCTGATTGAAGAACGGACTGGACGCTCTAAAGAGTTGGAAGGGATGGGGAGTTGGGCGACAGACTACAACAGGGTTGCAGTGGAATGTTTTACTTGATGGGCAGTAACTATCACGTTGATGATTGCACACTTTCTGAAGAATTAGACAAATACGTCTTAATAAAGAACTGTAGAGTTAAAGAAACCTTTGTTGTGTCAAAAGCTTCCTGTCTGAGAGGAAATCTATGAAAATTTCGTTTCGTTTCGTAGTTGGTTTACCAGCCCCATATTTAGGACTGATACCTCCCTAGGACTTAAAAGCGGATGCCTAGGGGTCAGAAACCTGTAGGGAGAACCTGGAACGAGCGGCATGAGCGTGAGGAAGTGTATAATATGAAATGCAAGCGAAATGGATGATAGAAAAGGGGATGATGGAGCAATTGATGGAATGAGTGGCGGGGGAAATCGGAGGACCTGGAGAAAAACCGTTGCATCCACCACAAATCCCACGTGCGGGCGCTTTGGATCGAACCCGAACCCCTAGGTGGGAGGCGAGCGGTCTAACCACTATAAACATTTACAAAACAAAATGCAATCAAGATCTGAAATACTCCGTCCTGGTAACTGGTTCCCTACACCAGAACATGTATAATTTTATGCTCATCCATCCTCCCCTTTGGTCATCATTGATCTCTCCTCCTTCTCCGTGCCTCTAACCATTCTTCTCCAAACTTTATTTATAACCTAACTAATCTTCTACTTCAGCTTATTACTCTTCTTTGAAACCATTTTTATTTTCTCCACTTAGTACAAAGTACATAGGCAGAGAAGGTGTTGAATTCTACCCAAAAATTCAACACCGAGACTTCACCGGAAGTAGAGGTTTTAGGGTCCCCTGAATATAAAAAATCTGATGTGTTCCATTCACATGACTTTCTCTACATCTCTGTAACAAATTATTGTTTCATAGCTTATGCTTCTATTTACTTCATTCTCATCGAGAAAAAATTAGCAAATAGTCTTATTACATGCTTCCTTGTAAGGGAGTATCATAGGTTAAAGTGATAGTCAAAAGATGGTTGCTATGTGACTGAAGTTATTTTGTTTCTATGTACAAGAGTTGGCAAAATATATATATATATATATATATATATATATATATATAAAATAAATTGTGAGTTTTAACATGCTCTATATTATTGTGCGGTAAGTTTTTGTCCATCTCTTACGGTTTAGCAGTTATGCACAATTCCGTAAAATTCATCCAGAATAAAGTAGTCTTCAGAGGCTATTCCTAGAAAATACAGTAGTAGTAGTAGAGTAGCAGTTTTAGGGCGCATCAACTGCTGGGGTTATTAGCGCCCATGAATAGTAGTTCAGTGAAAACATAAAAACTACATGCACCTCCTAAGGAGGCGACCAGCAGTCAGGGGAAACTAAAATAGCAGGAAAGTGAAAGATGAGGCAACGTGACATCAGATAAAACTATAAAGTCCGCTTTCGCGTAAGAATAAAATTAGACGTGCAATGACGTCATCGTCGTCGGATAAAATTATTTTGAGACTGGGGGACAACCGGTGTTCCTAGAATATACAAGATATACATTTTATTTGTCAGGTAAATATCTTTAATATACGATATTTTAATCAAAATCGTTAGAGCCACTTTTAAGAAAATCAAACATTTCGAAAAAAGTTCCATGTAAAGGGTAGTTGGGGGTGGGGGGATTTTTGTTTTAGAAAATCTTCGTGTCGCATCCTTGGAAGATACGAAACTTAAATACCAATTTTGGTATTCAACGGTCTTTTCGTTTTTGAGCTATGCTGTCCACAGACACACATACACACACACACAGACCTTTTTGTAAAAATGCTTTTTTTTTTTGTATTCAGGGGGTCCTAAAACATGTCTTTCCGGTGAAATCTCGGTATTGGGTGGAATACAATACTTGCCTCTATACGCTATGTATATAGTACGTATATAGTACGTATAGAGAAAGTAAAAAAAGCATTTTTAGAGAAAGGTCCGTGTGTGTTTGTGTCCGTATCTGTGGACTCAATAGCTCGGTTAAATAACAAACTTGATATTTATGTTCAATATCTACAGAGGTTACGACGCGAGTGTTTTCAAGAAAATTTCCCCACCGCAAACTGCCCTTTACATGAAAAAAAAAAATCGAAAATTAAAATATTCTTAGAAATGGCTGTAACAATTTTGATAAAATTACCACATATTTTGAATTTTCTAGGAATAGCCTCTGCAGTCCTCTTCATTCTGAATGACCTTTACATAACTTGTAAACCATAAGAGATAGACAAACGGCTACTATATAAAACCCGTAGATTTCGTTAAAATAAACAACTTGCGTCATATACAATTTTTTATGGAATTAACCATTTTAAGATATTACGTGTTATTGATTTCAATAATTTTTCATACGAGAATTTGTCAATTTCTGGCATGCAATTAGAATTGAATTTCAATCACATTACAACCAGCTTTTAAAAGACTGACTATGGCTTTAGCCTAGTATATTCCCTTATTTCCCTTATATTTATAAGGAGGCCATTTTTGCTAATGTTTATCCTAATTAGCATGAAGTAGATAGGACAATAAGCTTTTTAAGAATAATTCGTTACGGGGAATAGAGGAAGTCATGAGTATTTTTATTATTCCTAAGTGTTCCACAAGAGCAACTAAAATAGAAGTTTAATCCTTCTTTTTTGACTCTCCTCCTCCTCCTTCTCCGTCGTTTTCTTTTTTTTTTTATTATTTTTGTTATCATCATCTTCGTTTGGTTTGATTTGCTTTTCAGGTGTGGATAATATATTAATTGATGTATTTTTCAAATATACTCCCCTTAATTTTCCAGAATGTGTTTGGTATTATTTACACATCCAAAAAGTATAAAAGTTTGGTAAGGCTAATGAAAGGGTTATAACCATATGACTAGCTCTATTTCTTCTCTGTTTTCACTATTAATGGCCTCTCTTCCTGCTCTATTCTTTCTTCCTATGCTAATACACTAATTTTATGTGCTAACTTTCTAATTGTTTTCACAAATTCTTATTCCACAGAATGAAGACTGCTTGGTAACCATTTGAGGCTCTTTTTTCTTCCATTGTGGTTATAATATCCTGCACGTCCAAACAGAACACGTTTAGTTGTATCTTCAACTCCACAATATTTACAAGTGTCACTGTAAGTTTTATTTATTTTACGCCAATATGTCATGGTCAATTGTTGGTTTAACATGTTTAAATTGCAGTTTCTCTTTAATAAATAGGTTATATGTTCTCCTTCCTCTACCCATTTCTCCTTATAACCAGTTATGTTTTGTACTATATTTTACGTCTAGTATGGATTTATATTGTTTTCCTGTTATTCCTGCAACTTTATCAAATTTGAATACTTCTTAATTGATGCGTAATTAATATATTATGCATTCTTATTACCTAGATTTGATCCACAAATAAATATCTTGTTATGATAGGTAGTAATTTCATGTGGTGAAATTTCGAATTTTGGCGGCGCTGTGGCCGAGTGTTAGACCATCGCCTCTCAAATAGATGGCCTGGATTCGATCCCAGAGGACCACATGTGGGATTTGTGGTAGACGAAGTGGCGTTTGGGGGTTTTTCTCAGGGTTTCCCAGTTTATCTCGCCAGTTACTCCATCGACATCTTTCATGTAATTCATTTCACCGTCATTTATATCATTCACTTCAACACTTTTACACCAAACATCGGGCTGATCACCCCTCGTGGCTTCTGTCTGATCCAGAGCCTCTACTCCTCAACAGACGTCTGAGCCAAGTCGCTGGTTTGTAATTTCTGGGAGAGATTTAAGTTTTACATGCGAGTAGAGTAAATAGCGAGAAAAAAAAAGAGAGAAGAAGGAGGGAGGAAGGGAGCAAGGAAAGGAGGTAAGCAAGGGAGGAAGGAAGAGAGGAAGGGAGGATAAAAAGGAGGGAGGAGGGAGGAAGACAGGATGAAGGGAGGGAAGAAGCTAGGAATGAAGAGTCTGAAGTTTGGTTGAACTATTCTAACCAAATGTACTATCATTTTTGTTTCTTTCTTCATAAATTCTGTGTATTCTTCCAAACGTTTGTTATCATCCAGAAATATACCCAAATATTTAGCTTCTGTTTTTCTATTAACTTTATGAAGATTGTGTTTTATAATTAGATCGCTTTTTAGTTTCCGTTTCAAAAACATAAAAGACATATTTGAAGGGGTAATCTGAATTTTGGAGTTAGTGCACGAAAGATTTAATCTAGAATTCGAGATGTAAGTTTATTTGCGGGACCTTCGAGTTAATTTCCACTATTCTCCTTCAACTATAAATATAACATCGTCAGTGTTGGTTTTTATTGCTTCACGGTAGTTATGTAGTTGCCCAATAAAGTTTCCAAAACAATCACTTAGAAAATCCTTTCGTTATGTTTTTGTTTACTATATTTCCTACTCCTTCCATGAAAGTTTACAGTTTAACAAGTTGTATTCTCAGTAATAAATAATTAACCGAGCGAGTTGGTTCTGGAGTTTTTTGTTTTGCGATTTTCACTTTTGGTAGACTAATGCTGAGGTGAACAATACAGGGTGAATAACAAGTGTGGAATATTTGCCATACCTTTCAAATGGACAAATGAAGTGCTGTTTAGATTCTCATGGAAAGTAGAGGGCCCATAAATGTCAGAGCTCAGTAGGTTCCAATTGGATTGAGGAGGTGAACTTCAGAGTTTTATATAAAACCATGTTATACATTTTAAATATTCTGATAGTTCTTAATAAGTAAAGAGATTTTGTCTAAATAGTTTTTAGTGAAATCTTTAGAATTTATAGGTGTTGCAATTTTGTTTAACGCACGAGCTAATATTTATTAACCCACACTGTGTAATCTATATTTTGTGGCTGTGTACTCCATTTTGTATAAATTTGTTATTCGTATGTTATTTTGTTTCATATCGAAATCACTGGAGGAAAATTAAGTATTCTGTGTATTTTCGTTGGTTGGAGGTGTTTTGTTTTTTCTCTGCGATTTTGTTTTGTTGTAAACAAGTTTTGTGGATACGTGTTTTTCTTGGTTGTGAAGCCAGAGGTGTATAAAATGGCCTGTTTAGAAGCACTTGAGAACAATTGTTGGTCGAGAGGTCGATCTACACACCGGTGATATTTCTTAGGCAGAGGAACCTAGTAAACAAGGCATGCAGTTAATTGGATAACGCGAAAATATTTGAGGTGGAATATTAACTTTCACCATCGTAAAGACAGAATCTGGAAGTGATTCAAAATTTTTGTAGCTCACCTAGGTAATGTGGGGATAGCGTGTCTGCCTCACATTCATCAGGTCGCGTGTTCGAATCTCGCTTACGACGAGTTACCCGGATAAGGTGTTTTTTGGGGGGGCTTTCCTTTATTCTGAGAAGATGAATCTGGAATAACTCCATGGACTCCGAGATCATTTGAGTATCATTTCACCAATTTAATTCATCGTCCGATATGACCAATTAGATTAAAGGACGTTAAAGCTAAAACAAAAATTGTCGAGAAGGTGAATATATTTTGTTGGAATCAACGAGAGTAAATCAAGAAGATAGCTCTGGTGATTGCGATTTCGTGAATTATTTGTCAAGTTGGATTGAAATAAACTCCAGTTATATCAAAATAAATATGTTTCAGTAATGACTTATATAGAAAAGGTAACTTACCCACATTTTACAGCCTGGATTATGAATCCGAAAAGCCCTGATAGCGCCCTCAAAAAAGATCTCATCGCTCTCCCCGAATGACTACCGCGGCATATTTAACTTCTGTACTGAAGTATTCCACCTCATATTTGATACCGTATATTGGGGCATAGGTCGTCTCCTTAGCGCGGTGGTAGCGCAGCTGCCTACAAAGCGGGAGACCTGGGTTCGATCCCCAGTACCGGCGTGGGGATTTTTCCCCCGCTGGGAGACCTGGACCGGGGTGCACTCAGCCTCGTGAGGTCCCTGGGGGGCCAATTGAGGAGCTACTTGATGTAGAAGTAGCGGCTCCAGGTCGTGAGGACCGCATTAACCGGCCGGGAGGGGCTCGAGGCGCTGACCACGTCTCACCCTCCAATACTGCACCCCATCCATGACGTCTGTAGTAGACCGAGATGGGGGACGCAGCGGCCGGGCGGTAGGCCAAGGTTCCCCGTGAGCTGTCGTGCCATGGAGTTATGTTATATTGGGGCATATATCACTTCACGCATTTGATGGACTAGAGAAAGAAACATTTGAATAATGCTCAAGAATAGCATTAAACTTGGTTTCAAAGCCACAAACATTGATTTTTAAAGCTTCTCTAGTACTAAACAAATGAAAATCCTCTACCCAAGCCACTCTTTAGATGGAATATTTTCGATTTTTTGAAAAATGTCTCTAACAATGTTGATTAAAATACCAAATATTTAGGACATTTCAATGAAAAAAAAAATCTGATGTGTTCCATTCGCATGACTTTCCCTACATCTCTGCAACAAATTATTTTTAAAAAGCTTATGGTTCTATTTACTTCATGCTAATGGAGAAAAAACTAGTAGAAATAGTCTTATTACTTACTTCATTGTAAGTAGAAGCGGAGTATCATAGGTTAAAGTGATAGTCAAAAGCTGATTACTATGTGATTGAAGTTCCTTTGTTTGTATGGATAGGAGTTGGCAAATTCCAGTATAAGAAAAGTATAAGTTTTTCAAAGGTGAAACTAAAAACAAGGAATATCTTAAAAACGATCAACTCCACGAACAAATGTATACAACATAAATTGTGTGTTTTAATGTGGTCTACATTTTCTGTGTGGTACGTTTTTGTCCATTTCTTACGGTTTAGCAGTTATGCAAAGTTCCGTAAAATTCATCCATAATAAAGAAGTCTTCAGAGGCTATTCCCAGAAAATTTAATATATACATTTTATTTGGCAAGTAAATATCTTAAATATACAAGATTTTAATCAAAATCGTTAGAGCCATTTTTAGGAAAATAAAATTTTTCTAAATTTTTTCCATATAAAGGTTTGTTTGGGGTGGGGGGATTTTCTTGAAAATCTTCGTGTCGCATTCTTGGAAGATACCACACTTAAATACCAAGTTTGGTTTTTAACGGTCTTTTCATTTTTGAGTTATGCTGCCCACAGACACACACACGCACACACATACAGACACGCACAGCCAGACAGGCAGACAGACATACCCACGTACATTTTCTAAAAATGCTTTATTTTAGATTCAGGGGGTCTCAAAACGTATATTTCCTGTGAAATCTCCTCTTTGGGGTGCAATACAATACCTTCTCTATAAACTATGTATATAATACGTATAGAGAAAGTAAAAATGTATATCTTGAAATTTCTGGGGATAGCCTGTGATGTCCTTTTCATTCAAGACCGTAGTACTCACACACACACTCACGCACACACACGCACACATACAAAAGAGTTCGTCAAAACACAGGCTTTATGTAAAGTGCAATTTTTTGTGAGGTTAACCATTTTTAGATATTTTTTGCTATTGTTTTCAATTTAAAATACTTATATTTTCTCAAATGGGAAGTTCTTACTCGTTTTCTTTGTCTTGGAGGAGCAAAAAGAACGGAATCTCGAAGTCATCACATAGTGAGTAACTTTAAAAATATTTTACTATCATGTTAGCCTATTTATTCGTTTATTCCCGTTGTTTTTACAAGTGCATATGTAATAAAACCATTTCTGCTAATGTTTAACCCAATTGGTATGCAGAAGATAAGATAAATTTTTGTAAGAATACTTTAACTGCTATATGTCCATTCCCACAAGCACAACAAAAGTTCGAAGTGAGCATTAGATTCTCGATTGGTGACAATAAGACTAGGGTTGCGCAATAGAGCTGCAAAGGTCGCAAATACAGTACAGTGTTCTCTCTGCCCTCCGAACGCTGTCTTAATTATATTAATACTCGAACACTATTTACTACCAAACAGCGTCCCAGTCTGTCCTGAAAATTTTATATTGCCTTATCTCCAGTAACTGGATGGATCAAATGGATCTCCATTCTGATCCTTCGTTTCAGCCCTAATACATTTCTATGTCTATTGTGGTACAACTGAGGCCTGAGATCTCGGTGGCCATTCAATGAGCCCTCTTCCACCAACCCAACTTCTAGGAAATGCTGTGTCTAAAATTTATCTCAAACATCTTCCAAAGTGCGCAGGATGTCCATTCTTGCTGATACCAAATGCCATTTTGTAGCATGGTATCCACACCTGGAAACGAACCTGGAAGAATGGAATTATAACGTTTCGCAGTAAGTGTTGGTATTTATCAGCGTATAGCTTTCCTTAAACTAAAATTTGTTCAATTATGAGATTATCAACTAAGTCAGCCCAGACGTTTATTTTCTGCGGATGTTGTATATGCTGTTGAATCATCCAAGTGGACTGCAAATTGGAGACGGAGTTTTATTTATGGAGGCATTTTAATTGTTGTGTTCTCAGCGTCCCATTCTGTACTGGTTGTAAGAAACCGCTTAATTTTGTTCAGAGGCTTCTTATCAGACTTGAGGTTCTTTTATGTGCCGTGAATCTACGACACGGGACGAACGGCTTTACTTCCCTTCCGAAGGAAGCCATATTAAGGATTTTTACGCCCGAAAAATCCATCATCACCCTCCGGGTTTGAAGCCGCAACCTTGGGTATATGAAGTTAGCATGGTAACCATTACATCTCGGAGGACGAAACCAATGTAGATTGTTCAGTGGCCAGTATCGACTTTTATGGCTATTACTGTACCATTAGTAAAAAAAAAAAAAAAAAAAAATAGCGTTTCACAGATTTACTTCTTCGGTCAGTCACTTGTACTTAATTCCTGCAAAAGTTGCATTTCGTGTGTGTCTTATCAGATTTCATCAAAGTACAAATAGCATGGCACTGTAATTACTTCCTATTTGCCTTGTGGATGAGTGTGGATTTTGTTAAAAAGCGTAACAGATTAAGGGCATTTTCATCATTCAGGGCAAGTAGGCTTTGGTCTTTTACATTTTCGCATGTTCTTGAAAGTTTCAGTTTCATTATAATATTTTCTTAAAAAGCGTAATGGATTAAGGGCATCTTCATCATTCAGAGCAAGTAGGCCTTGGTCTTTCACATTTTCGCATGTTTTTGACAGTTTTAGTTTCATTATAATTCTGGATACACTGGATGGTGTTAAGTTTCTGTTGGATTCACCTGATTAAAGAAATCACACATCTTAATTAAACCCTATAACCTTTATTTCCACTGAGATTTGCTATAGCTCAACACAAATAAAGACTATATTTTGACAACTGTACTCATGACCTTCTTTATTCTATTAATAATAATTGCTAAAATTATTTTTATCTTCTTTGCATAAGGTTACTGAAAGGTTATATCATTCTTGTGCATTAATCCAATCTTTTTTTGTCTGTTCATCAAATGTGTTAAACAAAAAATCTCAAGTTTTCATTTTAAAAAAAAAGTTTGAAACAAAAAATCCTTAATTTATTAAAGATAATAAGAATAACTGAACTTTATATAATATATAGTTCAACTTAACATTCAGAATTGTATCCTCCTCACCCCACATAGTGCTGCCCTCACGCAACTCTATATTTTCCATGGAAGCAACACAGCACGTAACTTGATTGATCAATTTAATATTTATGGCCAATACGAGAAACATTTTCACTATATATAATACCATGAATGTTTCTGTCTCCATTTCAGATATAACATTTCCTTATCAGTTACAGGGCGGAAGGATCAGGCGAGTGGATATGGGCGAGGCATGCTGGGGTGGAGTTTGCTTTCTGGAACTGTCTGTCCAGGCGATGTGTGACGAACCCTCAGAGAGAGCTCACCGGAGGATGGTCCCACCGGCGTCAGGATATCATATCTGGAGACATTAGGGACCCCGACTGCCCGAGGCTTCTGCCCCGATTTAGTTGCCCTCTCTGTCCTTCTCTTTATTCCTTCCTTGGAGGCTTCCAGAAGTACAATCAGCGAAGTGTATTTATGCTTCAAAATCCTCCTCTTCTTCCTGATAACCATAGCCGCATTAAACATATTAAACAAAATAAATAATATGGAGAGGTGACTTAGCCACTGCTTTCCGATGCTTTATGCTAGGGCTTCACTGCTTTTAAAATATATGACTATCACTTTAGCCTAGTATCTTCTCTCACTTCCCTTATACTATAAAGAAATAAACAACAAGACTATTTCCGTTAATGTTTATTTCGCTTACTTTGTAGTATATTGAAGAAAAAGTTTTTATAAGAACAATTTCTTCCAGAATAGGTAGAGAAAGTCATGTGACCGGAATAAATAAAATTTTACTTTCTCTACACGACTATGTGCATAGTATATACAGAATGTATTGCGTATCACCCAACATTCGATATTGAATTTTCACGGTAAATGTATGTTTTGAAGTACCCTGTGTCTAAAAAATCATTTTTATAAAAATATCCGTGTGTGGGTGTTTGTGTGAGGTGTGAGTGTGTTTTTGTGTGTGTGTGTGTTTGAGCACAGCTCAAAAACGAAAAGTCGATATTTAAGTTTAGTATATTCCAAGGATGCTTGGAAGATTTTAAAGAAAATCACCCACACCAAACTACCATTTTTACCTGAAATTCTTTTTCAAAATTTGGATTTTTTCAAAAATGGGTCTATTAATTTTGATTAAAATCCGAATGCTAAAGATATTTACACTGCAAATAAAATATATAGCTTGAATTTTCTAGTAGTAGTCTCTGAAGTCTCTTCGTTCTAGATGAATTTTACATAATTGGTATAATGTAAGAGATAGACGAAAACTTACTGCCCAAAATTGTAGATGTCAAAACACACGATATATTTTGTTTACATTTTTGTTTTGAAGCTAACCGCTTTCGAGATATTCCTTGTTATTGATACAATTTTAGTCAGTCATCCGTGCAAAGAAAGCCATGCAAAGAAGCGAATTTCAATGGCAATCGCATAGCGACAGCTTTTAAAATTTGACTGTTGCTTTAGCATGATGTACTCCCTCTTTCCCTTCTACTTTTAAGGATCCAAGCAATTAGAAAATTTTGCTAATTCTTATCTCGATTAGCACGTTATAGAAACAAGAATATAAACTTTTGTAAACATTTTGTTCGTAGAACAGCTAGAGAAAGCCATGTGAATATAACAGTTCTGATTTTTTTAAAAAATACTTTTTGGGAGAATTAATTTTAACAAAACAATGCTTCGTTTAGAATCTCAACACTCGGTGGGATGGCTCTAGCGGTAACGTCTGCGGCTTGAATTTGGGAGGTCCCGGGGTCGATCCACGGCGACCACCGACTCTGAAACATGGGCTTTTCGTGGTTTCCCCTGATTGTCAGGCGAATACCAGTGTGCTTTATCTTCTAACACTACTTTCCTGTTCATCGTTTCCTTTAGCCACCACTTCTTTGTGATCTGTTTTAGGGTTGAGGGACCAGGCGATAGTGTAGGGTGGATAAGGCTGGACGATGTTTATGTGCTCTGTAAAGGACTCTTCCTGGCTCCGTTGCAAGGACCTCTGACCAGAACTTATCTCCGAGATCCTACGGGTGGAGCGATCCTTCACCATGCCACATCGAGTGCGACATCGGTTGCATTTGTTTTGTTGCGTTACCCTATTTTCGAATCAGATTTAGCGATAGACTTTGTCAGGCGATTTCTTCTCGATTTTGCTTGATTCTTTTTAGAAATATCTGATTGTTACATTCCATTTCTTTCTTTACCTATTCTACAAAAATAGTCTTACAAAAAGTTATTCTTTTATCTACTTTACATAATTGAGTTAAATGTTAGTACAAATGGTTTTATTACTATTTCATTGCAGATACAACGAGAATAAGGGGATACACCAGGCTCAAGGGGGCCAATGATGACTTTGAAATTCCGTTATTTTTGCTTCTGCAGGACAAAGAAAAGAATATGGACTTCCCATTTGAGAAACTATAAGTATTTTAAAATTGGAAACAATAACAAGGAATAAGCCCGCCAGGGTATTGTGGTGGTAGCGTGTTGACCTCGAGATCATTTGAGCATCATTTCACGAATTTCATTCATCGTCCGATATGACCAACCAGGTTAAAGGACGTTAAACTACACAAAAAAAAAAAAAAAAAAGCTAACAATTCAAATTCCACAAAAACATAAGATCAACATATTTTGTGTGATACGTATTTCAACGAGGAGGACTTCAGAGGCTATCTCCAGAAAATTCAACATATACATTTTATAATACAATGGTATTTTAATCAACATTGTTAGAGCAATTTTTCAGAAACTAAAAAATTTCGACAAATATTCCATCTTAGAGTAGCTTGGGGTAGAGGATTTTCATTCGCATACTTGAAAGATGCAGACTTTAAATATCAAGTTTTGTATTTAACGAACTTGTGCAATGCTTTCTTTAACTATTAAGTACGTGGTAGAGAAAATAAAATACAACCAGAACTATTACATTCACAACTTTCTCTAACCAATATCGTTTGTTTTTATTCAACTTCTATTGTTCTTATAAAATATTTATTTTTTTCTCATGTACTTCATGTAATCGAGGCATATGTTCACAGAGATAGTTTTATTTCATATTTCATTCTACCTTGAAATGCCATAACTTTTCATAATACCGCCAAAACACTTTAAAAATAACAACTACCTATATAATAATAATAATAATAATAATAATAATAATAATAATAAAATACTAATAGTAAATCCCTACTGAAATAAACGTTTGTGAAATACAAGAAAAAATAATTATCGCTGTTATGGATGCCTCTGAAATAGCTGAAGCTACAAAAAGCCTATTTGAAGTTAATTAGTTATTTTAAAAACCTTTACATGTATGTGTGATATGTTTTAATAAAATGTATTTATTTATGGATTATAATTAATATAATTATAGGTAAATTTAACTTTAATTTTATTAAGATTGTTAACATGATTTATAGGATTAAACTATCGGCAGTACAGGTGTTTGTGTTTGATTTCTATAAATTGGTTTTATAGTTGTAATAAAACTTAACGGCTTTTATAGTTCTTGGTATATCTACAAGGTATAAAGAAAGCAAATCGTCTAACCTCTTGTGCCTTAAGGGCTATAAAAATTATATGAATTTCGTTCAAAATGTATAGGACTTGCAGGACATTCCTAGAAAACTTAATACACACATTTTATATTTCATGTAAATATCTTAAATTTTAATCAAAATCGGCAAACTTATTATTAAGAAAATCAAAATTATCGAAAACATCTCATATAAAGGATAATATGGCTTCGGAATGATTGTCTTGAAAATGCATCTTGGAAGCTACTGAACTTAAATAGCAAGTTTGGAATTTATTGTTTAATTATGTGTGCAAAGACACAACACACGCATACACTTTTTCTACCGGTACTATGATGTCCGTACACGGTAGAGAGAAGAGGTATTGTATTGCATCAAAATGTTGATAGCGAGATTTCACAAGAAATACTCGTGTTGGGGACCCCAGAAAAAGGTATGTTTTTATGTATATGTGAGCAGTATAGTTCAAAAACGAAAAGGCCATTAAATACTAACTTGGTATTTAAATTTCGTATCCTCTAAAGATATGACACGAAGATTTTAAGTATATTACCCATCCCAAACTATCTTTTACGTGGAACATTTTTCGTACATCGGCAGACCTGGGCTCGATCCCCAGTACCGGTGTGGGGATTTTTTCCCCGCTGGGAGACCTGGACCGGGGTGCACTCAGCCTCGTGAGGTCCCTGGGGGGGCCAATTGAGGAGCTACTTGGTGGAGAAGTAGCGGCTCCAAGTCGTGAGGACCGCATTAACCGGCCGGGAGGGGCTCGAGGCTGACCACGTCTCACGCTCCAATACTGCACCACATCCATGACGTCTGTGGTAGACCGAGATGGGGGACGCAGCGGCCAAGGTTCCCCGTGAGCTGTCGTGCCATGGAGTTATGTTATTTTTCGTACATTTTATTTTTCTTATAAGCGCAATAACGAGTTAGATTAAATTGTCATATATTGAGGATATTTATACTACAAATAAAATGTAGAACCTGAATTTTTTGGGAATATCCTCTGAAGACCTTTTCATTCTGGATGATTTTTTCATAACTAGTAAACTGTAAAAGTTAGATAAAAATGTAGAGCACAACAATTATAAATATCGTTAAAACACACAATTTATCATATACATTTTTTTGGATAGTTAACAATTTCCGATATATTCCTTGTAATGGTTTCAGTTTTAAAACACATAACTTTTCTTATAGGAATTTTGTGATTCATGTTCTATTTTATTTTACTCTTGACCATGAAAAGAGAACAAAATAGTAACCAGCTTTTAAAAGATTGGTAGTCTCTTTATCCTAGTATATCCACTTATTTCCATTCTACTTATAAGGAACTAAGCAATAAGATCAGTTCTGGTAATGTTTACAACAATTAGCATGAAGTAGATAGAAGAATAAAATTTTATAAGAATAGTTTGTTACGGAATACGTAGAGAAAGTCATTGAATGGAATACATTAGTTTTTTGTTTTGTTTTTTCTAAAAACTTATTTTATGGATTTAAAAGGCTTCAAAACATGGATTCCTATGAAAACATTGACTTTGGGGTGGGGGCACATTTCTCTACTAGCTTGTTATATTATAGAGAAAGGAAAAATCCCAGGTGTGTTTGGGCTTGTAATGTTTTGGTGAAGGTTGGCACTTATTTTTGTGAAGCACTTAACCGGAAAGTCTAAGTTTCTCGCTTCGTGAAATGTACAGTTTTAATGGCATGCTTACTTTTGTCGACAGGTAATAACAAAGACAGGTAAAAAGCGGATTACACTGCATCAGATAACACTCCAAGCAGGTAAACAGTATTCACTCGCTAGAGGTTGAGCTGTGGAAAGAAATTTACCAAGATATTGCTTTGAAAGACATTTCCGTTTTCTGTGTATATATTTGTATAAATGTTAACATGAAGTAGAGAAATATAGAGCATTATTAAGCGCTTATAAACAATCTGATGTCTTGCGTATACATGAATTTCTCTAAAATAATTGTTACAAAATAATTTATCTACAAAATGCTAGTCCAGACAAACATTAGCCGAAATTGTCTTCCTACTTGTCAAGGGAATACACTAGACTAAAGAAATAATCAAACCATTTAAAAGCTCGTCACTATGTGAAACAACTGAAATTCGGTTCCATTTGCATGGATAGGAATAAAATATAAGAGATATGAAACGAAGAATGACTTTCCGTTTGATGAAGTTTAAGTAGTTTAAAACTGAAACTAATCACAAGCAGTGTCTCGGAAACGGTTAACTGTGCAGAAAAAGAAAAAAAGAAAAGAAAAGAATATGACATTAATTGTGTTTTAATGAGGTTTATATTTTTCGTGTAGTATTTGTCTTTCTCTTACGGATTACCAGTTATAGAAATTTCATGAAGAGGTTTTCAGATGTCTGATTTGTTTCCTGTCTTGCCGAGAAGAATCGAAGACGTTTTGATTTTTGGATTATTCTCCTTAATCATAACCCTACCAATCTTACCAACATAGGTATTATTTGTGTAATTATAAATTCCAGAAAATTCCAGATAAATCATTTCGTTTTTCATGAAGCTATCCTAAACATTATGCATTTTAATAAAAACTATTAGAGCTATTTTTGAAAAAGTGACAATTTTCGAAAGATATTCCATATAAAGTGTATATTGGGTTGGGGACTTACCAAACCTACCAAGTTTGATATTTAACCAACGTTTCGTTTTTCAGTTATACGCGCGCACAAACACACCTACACACACATTCACAGACATGGGCCTTTTTCTAAGAATGCTTTTTTGGATACAGAGGGTCTCAAACATATATTTCCGGTGAAATCTTGGTATCAAATTTTTGGCGGAATACAATACCTATTCTGTATGAGTGTATATTATACATGCATGCTAAACAAAGTAAAAATTCAATATTGAATGTCTAAGGAAAACATATGAGTAAACCCAAAAGCAGAGTGAGAGAGAGAGAGATAGAGAGAGAGAGAGAGAGAGAGAGAGAGAGAAAGAGAGGAGTGGGGCGCAAACAGAAATGAAGAGGGAGAGAGAAATTTCATATTGAAAGCAGTGACACCAGCGGAGCGGGTACTTTGTCACTAGAAAATGACATTTTCAATAAAACAGCATAGCTATAGTTTAGAGTGCAAAATGAATGAAGGAGTATTCATAGGCTAATCCCAGAACATTCAAGATAATACATTTCGTTTGTCATGAAAATATCTTAAACATGTGGTATTTTAACAAAGACTATTAGAGGCACTTATGAAAATATCAAAATTTTCGGAAAATGTTCCATCTAAAGGGTATTTTGCGGTGGGGGATTTTCCTGAAAAAGATACTGAACTTAAACACCGAATTTCATATTTAACCGACGTTTCGTTTTTACTTTCTTTACACTATGTACATGGCGTATAGAGAAGTATTGTATTTCAGCCAAAAATTCGATACCGAGATTTCCGGAAATAAACGTTTTGGAGTTCCCTGCGTCAAAAACATATTTTTACAAAAAGTCCGTGTATGTGAGTATCCATGTGTTTGTGAACATAATATCTCAGAAACGAACATTCGGTAAAATACCAAACATGGTATATAAGTTTAATATCTTCCAAGGATGCATCACGAAGATTTTAAGGAAAATCCCCCCACCCCAAGCTATCCTTTACATGGAAAAATGTTAGAATATTTTGATTTTCTCAAAAATAACTAACGATTTTTATTAAAATACTATACGTTTAAGATAGTTTCATGTAAAACGAAGTGTACCGCATACATGTTTTGAGGTTCCCTGAAGTAATCAATGTGTATATGTGTCTGTGTGTATTTGGATTTGTGTTTGTATGTGTGTCTATGTTGACCGGAATTATTACCATATTAAATTAAAGATTATTTTATAGAAAAATAATAGGAAGATAGATATAATAACATCTCCATATAATCAGTTAACTATACTGAATATGGCACAGTTACTCCTTAGTAGGTGTCCTTGTTCAACATATGTCATGGAACAAATGGGGTTCTCTTTGTTCGTGTTCCGGAAATCTGTCCCAGGGAAAATTGAAAAGGTAAAGGAGCAAAGGACAGTTATCTACTGAAGAGACTGCTTATGTCTCGACTTTTTTTAAGTTGAATGCGAAAAATTTGTATTTTTATGAATTAATTGTTTCTTTCATGCCAGGTGTGTGTAGGACAGAAGTTGGAGCGGTAGAGTCAGACAGAAGAATTCAATGTCATAGTCGGGATTTAAGCCACGGATTCCTGGTTCTGGTTTCCGTCCAGTTACTATGATCGCTGAGCTACCATGGCAACATCTCGGCACGGCATTAAACTCTCCAACTGACTTGCGCTTTTTCTCGGTAAACCATACGGAGAGTTTAATTTATATTGAGATATAGCTATGGCGATTTAGTATGTAAGTATGTAATTAAGTATGTATTTAACCAACTATTAGGTCATTTAATGTGAACTGATATTATTTTTCCATAACCTTGTATTTATTATCCTAATCATTTGTGATTATCCTAAGATTAAACTCACTCTTAAGAATGTGCTATGAATATCAGCAGTAACTTGTTAAATATAAAATTGTTTCATTTAGTATTACGTGTTAATGACTGAGGAACAAACTTTTGGTTTCACAACAAAATATCTTTATTTTTATTTAACTACAATCCTTTGATGGTGTTCTGAAAATATGTTTTGCCCCTATGTTATCAGCCCCTTATCTCCATCCTCAAGATCACTAACGTTAAATTGTCTTAAAAGACTATTATTGCTTGTTGATTATGATGAAATTGTATGCTAAGAAGAATAAACAAAAAATTAAAGGTATAGGTTCTTTAGCGGGGTTTTGTAAGACAAAGGGTCGCTTAATGACTACTATGAAGCCTGTCATTATGGTTACGACAATTATTCTGCTGCATCATCTCCGCTATCGTGGGCCATGCGCGCGGCTTTGTTTCTAAATCACTGTCTAGACCTCACTAACCATAAGGCGTTTTTCTTACTGTTTCTCTATTGGCGTTGAAAACTATTATTTCATATCACATGGATTTGACCACATCTTGTTTCTGTGACGTTCCTCTATATGTGTATGCTTATTCATTTGTGTTATGCCAACTATTTGAGCTAAGAATATGTAGTTTTCCTGTTTGTGTTTCAACATTCAATTCTGTCTTCCTCGTGGAATAATGTTTGTAAAATATTTCAACCTAACGTAAGTGATTTTTATTACAGACGGATTTACTCACAAAATTACATAGGCAGTTCAAAACAATCATTTTTAAATGGATTTGTTATTTCTGTATTTAATTAGAGTGTTCTGACCTGCTGTCATTCACATTCAGCAATGATTGCGAATTAAAGAATACTGCATTGTTATATCATTATTATATTGGTGATATTATTGATCTCCTACCAAGGATTTACGCTTTACTATTAGGACCAGTTGAATAATTCAGAACCCCTTGGTATAGCGTTAATATTAATAATAGTAGCTATAATAATAATAATAATAATAATCCCCAATAATCGGCATAACTATTAGTATTGCCCACCAAGGACTTCCGATTGAAGTCGCCATTAAGGTGTTCTTTCTGAAGTGAGCCATATCGGTGAAAAAAATCAGTTGGAGGATTGAATGTCAAATCGTCACGTTACAGCAGCTCAATTGTTAAAGCAACATCACGGAGAATGGGAGAACCGTGTTCAAATCCCCGCTGTGGCTCGGAATTTTTCAGCTGGTTTTAACAAAAATACTATATTAGCACGACCGTTTCTTCCCTCCAAGAAACATTACCGATGGCTGCATGAGCATTATAATAAATAAATATCAATAAACTAAAATACTATGCGTATTTATCGTCTTTATTATTTGAAGTACAAACATTGTGATAAGGCATGCAGTAGAGTAATGAGTATTTGTTTCCAGCAAGAACCTTTCTGGGGCCATACTGAAAATAACCATTTTGGTTATAAATACAATAATAATGGATTTCGTCGTCCTTATACGTTTTCAAATATATATATAAAATGTCTGGCCGCCTTTGTAAGTAACTCCCAAGGTGTAAAATTACAAACCATGAAAACCGAGCTAATACTTCATCTCGGTAGCCGACCGCACTTCGTTCAGCAGTAGCAGCCGCTGTCCAACGCTGTAATCCTTCAAAATAACGCGACATGTCACACGCCAGCTTCTACAAGGATTTGTCACATTCGTGGTAGTGGAAACTCCCAGAACACACACTATAAGCACCAGAAGTCAATCCATGCTCCATTGATTCTCATGGTAGAGTTCCTCGTTCAAAAGACTTTGCGAATAGAAAAGAGCGTTTCTAAGAGCCGTTATATTTTAATTTTTTTTTCAGCACCGATTCCAATCTGGAACTCGTAAAATGCTTCATATTTGGACGAGTGATAGGGAGCTAAATTTTGACTTTATAGTAGATGTTTATTTAAATCAGAGTTTATAATTTACATAACGCAGGGGATGCGGGACAGTTCCATTGAAAGTCTTTGCGCATAGTGACAGATCCCCTAACCCGTTTCTTTCTTAATTACCTCAGGTTACTAGTAACCAGACTTCAACTCAATGTGGTAACGTGGCGGCACGTAGGACCGGGCGACCCATGAATGGATCGCTGTTTGGCCCACTGTAACAATAGAGCACTGACACAACAGCCGCGCAAGCAAAAGCCTTTGTGTGTTTCCCTGCAAGATCTCTCGAACCTTCTTTCTCCCCAGGCCAGAACATTCTTCTCCCAGAGTAAACTCTTTCTAATGGACAGAAAGTAATGTTCTCGTAACTTCTGACACTGAAACCTTCGGAGGCCGGTATAGACAATATAAGGGGATAAGTGCCTGAGAAGTGAGGTGAACTGAAGTGAAATGAAGTGAGTTAAAGATCAATTTAGTGAGTGACGCTTGCTAAGAAGGTGACGTGAACTCAGTGACTCAGTTATTTTTCCACCACATGTGCAAGTATCGTATTGCGCGTAGTGCTCTAGTGAACAATAAAATGAATTTAATTGAAACTAGTGTTCTCATTTGTTAACAATATGTTTTCCCTTCTCCCTCAACGTTGGCCCATCTTGTAGAGACGAGGTGCTTATAAAAACTCAAGACTGAAGCATAATCTTTCCTACTTTACTGCTCATACTTTCTCTACCACACCAATGTACTTAGTAGGTAGAGAAGGTATTGCATGTCACCCAGAAACTCTATACTGAGATTTCACCGGAAACGGGCGCTTATAACCATTAGCCATTTAGCTCCTTTATGCCCCATTCATGCATTCACCATTCAACATATTTTGATGACCCGTGAATAAAAAAAGAATTTAGAAAAAGATCCATGTATGTGTGAACAACATTTTTTTTAATTTGTTCCTTGCAGTTTATGGTTCTCTCATACACATACCGCCAGTGGATTACGTTTTCCTTATTTTTGTAATTCTTTTGATATCTAAGAACGTTGCAAATCAATAATGGCTTACCCCATAATTTTCTAAAAAACTTCAGCTAATAAGTATATTAAGAGAATGATGACTGATGGTCACACATAAATCATTAGGTAACTAGTGAATTACCTCACTGCCAGTTACCTGAGGGAAGATGAGATTTTGAAGCATAGTGTGATCAAACAAGATACCGTGGCAAGTTTCCTTGAAACATTGCTTTTAATTGCACCTTTGCGGAAATGTCACTAAATTCTATTTCGCACAAATGTCACTAGGGAATCTGACATGAACTTTAGTAGAGTTTCCGTGTGGGCGTTTGGCCGGCGAAACAAGCATTTTTTTGGCACTGGGAATCATGCTGTTTGCCGGTGGAGTCAAGTATTCATAGAGTCTTAAATTCAAACTCATAGATTCGTCATGTGAATTATAACTATAGTAACCACATATCTTCGTCATAGAATATGCTGGAAATGATATCCTTGTGCCGCATCTCTCAAAACCTTTAGCACGCATTACTTTTTCATTGCCACTCATATGACTTTTTCTTTTCATTTTTATATAACTATGCTTATAAATATGCTTACTTTCTCTGTCACGTATGTACTATGTTTATAGTAGATAAACATAAAATTCTATTTAAATATTCGAAACCGAGAATTCACCGGAAATACATGTTTTGAGGACTCTAATAAAACTAATTTTTAGAAAAAGGATTGTGTATATGCGAGTGTCTGTGGACAATAACTCCTAAACGAAAACTCGGTTAAATGCCAAACTTGGTAGTGAAGTCCACTACTTCCAAGGATGCGACATGAAGATTTTCAGGAAAATCAAGAAACGTTTTTCGAAAATTCTGACTTTCTAAAAAATGGTTCTAATGATTTTAATTAAAATACAATACGTTTAAGATATTTTTATAACAAACGAAACTACATATTGAATTTTCTGGGAATAGCCTCTGAAAACCACTTCATTTTGGATGATTTTTGTAATTAGTCAACCGTAAGAGATAGACAAAAACCTACCACATAAAAATGTAGATTTCGTTAAAATACACAATTTATATCATATATATCTTTTGTAGAATACTCTTTTTTTGTAGAGTTAAGAGTTCCTAGATATCCATTGTTATTTGTTTCAATTTTAAAATATATAAGCTTTTCTCATTCATGAATTTTTCATTTCCTGGCCATACATAGAGAACAAATTCCAATCCCATAACAACCAGCTTTTGAAAGATTTGACAGTCGGTTTAGACTAGTGCATTTCCTTATTAATAAGACTTTCTGTTTATCTCGATTAGCATGAAGTAGATAGAAGAATAAAAGTTTTAAAAATAATTTGTTACAAAGATATAGAGAAAGTCATGCAAATGGAACATTACAGATTCTATATCAACTTCTTGTCCATGCAGATAAACCTTCATTTCTCATTTTCACATTTCGTTGAAGGTATAAAATTGAAGTTGAGTTATAGTTATAGACGATATTTAATGTTGAGCTTCTTAGCGTCCCATTCTATATTGGGCGTGAAAGACCGCTTAGTTTTGCTCAGAGCCCTCTTTATCATGCTTGAGATGCTTTTAGGTGCCTAAATCTACGACACGGAACCAATGATTTTATTTCCCTTCCAAAGGAAGCCACGCTAAGGATTTTATGTCCGCCGGGTTTGAACCCACACCTTTTTTTTTTCTTTTTTTTTTCTTTTAATACAACTCCGGAGTTTGATCGGGACTCCGGCGCTGTATACCCTACTTTTTATTTACCTAATTTGTTTACTTTGATTACTGTTTGATTATTGAATTTCTGTTTTACCTTTTACACACACATACACAAACATATAACACCCATGCCCAAGGCGGGACTCGAACCCACGATCCCCTGCGCTGCGAAACACGAAAGCGAGACGCTTTAGCGAGCGCGGCCACTACCTTGAGAACCAGAGGCTAGCATATTCCCCCCGCCCCCACCCGCCCCCGGCCACATAGAACGGGTTGTGGGCATAAGAAGAATGCTTTAAGCTAAAGCGACAGTCAAATATTTTAAAAGTCTGTCGCTATGTGAACAGTTCTAAATGCTGTTCTTATTGCATGAACATTAAAAATAACGAAAGAAAAGAAAAAGAATGTCGATTTAAAGCTAAGAAAATTATAAATACATGTTTGTAAATTCAAACCAAAAATATAAAGAGTATTTCCAAAACCGCCACAGAAATGTATTTCAGATAAACTGTGTTAGTTAACTAGATCCATTTTTTTGTGTGATAACAACTTCCAACATATTTTTGTCTTTTATGTATTATACATTCAAATTATTTACATTGTTATATGTTCTTGGGATATTTCACTTTATACTAATGCTTCAGGCTATTTTATTTCCACAATATTTTTAATTTCTAATTTCAGTTTAATACCACAGGTGAATGTTCTTCTCATGAACAATTAATTGTATTATGTGAAATTTTTATCGGTTTTAATATGTACTAGGTTTATAATTACGATTAAAATTGTTTTTAAAACACCCTTGTTTAAAGTGAGTTAACCATATTATTTGCAATATGATGGTGCAAATTTACGATTACTCACTCATGTAGTTGTAGTTGGACTTCCAAATCCGGATTTCGGTCCTAAGTCAGAACTATTTTCAATGGATTTCTGAAAGACCAACCAACAAATAGTGTGCAACAGAAAGTCATTGAAAATAGTTCTGACTTACGACTGAAATTAGGATTTGGAAGTACAACTAAAACTACACGAGTGAGTAATCTTAAATTTGCACCATCATATTCCAAACATTTATAATTCCTAGTTTTATCTGCTTATAACTTTAGTAGTATTTATGGTGAAAATGACCTTCTATTCGATATGTGGTTATGTTTCGAGCATTATTACTGTAACAAACTGACTAAAACACCCGAGTAGATATATTTTTATCCGACAACAGGCTTATGAATTAGCATCAACTTTTGAGATATTCTGCTATTCCAGATGGGCAAATGCCGCGTATTAGACGTGGCAGATATCCCTTTTTACATTAAAAGAGTTGCAGATTTCAAGTTAAAACTGGCCAGAGGGCAACTGGGAGGAGGATCTTCGTTTTACCCCTCTCAATGGGTGTGACCGGCTCACCTTTTCCATTGATAATCAAGATGAGCTAAACGAAAGTCGCTCAGCAAATTTCCGGCTTTAAATTAAAATGGCGCCGTCGACTTCTGTAATTCTTTTAACGCACGAAGGGATATTTGCACACGTCAAATAGGGGCAGTTTGGCCACTGGGTAGATTATTATTATTATTATTGAGGAAATTGTTTGTCTATTTTTTTGTTAAGATATATTTTTATTCTAAAAGATCATTACATTTGGTGAGTTGTATTAGAATAGGATAAAAATTCAGGTTGTCAGGTCGTAGTTTATTGCCAGCTTTCCAATTTTAAGCATAGAGTTAATTTGGTCTCGAACCTAGAACACAGTTTAAATGAATGACACAAGAGGAATCTAAGAAGTCATTTGGACCCTTTTTACAAGTCGTTCAGATGATATTCAGTGCTAAACCGACAGAGAAACATTGAACCCAAGACTCTCAGATTCCAAGAAAATGGAACATATCCGATAATCATAAGACATTTGATAGCTTCGGTCTGTTCTTAAATATTTTAATAGGGTCATCAGACGCTTAATATTTGTTTTTCAAGTCATTTTTCCAAAAGTGATGTCTTTTTTCTGTTCAAGAGATTTTAGGTTTTCCTGGTAATGATTTACTGAATAATGCTCCAGAGCTAAGAAGGGTTTTAATCATATCATCAGGATAGGAGGTGACTAAGTGCAAATTTTTCTATATACAAATTTTTCGCTATTTTCTAAAGTTATGTTCCTGAAGAAAATTTCACGACGTTTTAGGATAACTAATATTCCTTATCTCAGACTTTCGGTGAAGTTTGTTACAAATCACATGGTTGAACCTCCTTACCCTTTTGTCCTGCATGACTATAGGTGGTGTGATGTGAGGGAACAATATAGATTGCTCCGAAACTTCAACCTACGTAACATATGTTTTTTGTTGTTGTTTTTTTCATACATTAATGATTAGGATTCACAAAATATTCATGGTTCAACTTAAAAACACTGTACACGATGACATTAATGATCTATTTAAATTTGGTTTTATTGAATAACTGCAAAAGTCAAACCAATATGTAATCATTCGTACTTCCGTTCTTTAAACTACAAAATAACTCTCATTGCTCTTACAAAGGTGAAAAATTGAAATTAAACCTCAACACTAAAAACAACAACAAAACAAAACAAACCTTTAAATATGGAATAAAGAGAATCTATGCCACAGATCCTTTGATACCCGTCTTTTGGGAAAATGAACGATTTAGAAATTGTTGATGATACAGCCCTCGCGGCATTGACAGATTCCCCAGTTGCATAGCAGATTAAATGAATATCTGCTAATTCAGCATATGTAAAACCATTATGTAAAGCAAAGTTTGTGACTGAATCGGTCCCTCGTTTCCTCACTGTGAGTCGCGTGCGTGTTGTACTAAACACAGAAACTGATCGTTGCCTTGTGTGTAAGTAAACAAAGGAGAGAGACACAACACAGGATCTTTTAAAACACATTATACCCTGAAATTTATCCTACACTTATGACAACACTTCAATCAATACACTTCAGTATTAAACGCATATTTTCTTCTAAATGCCAAATCATTTGCACTTATTCACCTCCCATACTCTATATTTTCGAAGCAAAGTTCTACAGGGTTCTAAGAATGCCTGTTTGTTGTTTTAATGCTGCTATGTAATTGGAATCTTCTCAGACTGTCTGTTTGTTTTCTGTGATTGGAGGTAAACAGGAAGTCAAACCCTCAGGCACTGTGAATGATTCAGAGCATTTTGCCGAGGATTGGAGGTACATGCACTGCTCTCTCTTCGCACCAGATGTTTTTAAATGAATGAAGACAATCTCAATGGCAGGTGAATGTGTTCCGTTTATGAATGGAGAGAATTTGATTTGTTGAATAAAGTTCTGAAGATTTGCAATTATGATAAATTTTCCACATTTCGTTATAGGTGCGGGCAGTGGCGGCTCTTCAATTTATGAATTTGGGATGCTGTAGTAAAGTTGGTTATATCCACATTTTGTGGCCCGCATTAGGCAGGTCATGGGTTCGATCGCCGAGGCCGGCCTATCTAACCCATGAGTTTTTTCGGGTATTTCCTCGGGTCATCAGATGATTCAGGTTCATTACATCTCCCAAATTTTCCGGTATACCATTTGCAATTTTCATATTCCCTAATCATTTTCTGGAAAGACTAGGCGACGGTGTTCGGCGGGTTGCGGCTGAATGGTGATTTCCGCATTGTAAAAGGCCATTATCTTAGCGTCGTCGTCGGGAACAAGTTTTAGGGGGGCTCGCCGGGAGGGTCAGAACTCGTGAACCAGGGCCTCGGGCGACGTCGAAAGCGTTCCAACTGTAACCGAAAGGGAGTACATTCATGCTTGCGCCCGTTGTCATCCGGATTTGGTCGCCCGTAGGTCACTCCCATCATCTCTTCCTCCCTGGGGTCACGTAAGTGGCAAAATACCATAAGGCCCACATCTGGTACTCTTCCCAGAGTTTTGGAGCCTCCGTCCTGATTAATCCTACTCCTAAATACACATTTTGATTTTAAAATATGATGCATTCTATTCACATGACTTTCTCTACCTGTTACACAAATGAACTTTCCTTACAAAAGATCATTGTTTTATCTACGTCAGCCAATCGAGATACACATTAGCAGAAATGGTCTTATTGCTTGCTTCCTTGTGCGAAGGATATAAAGGACACTAGGCTTAAGCGATAGTCAAATCTTTTAAAAGCTCATTGTTCTGTGAAACATAGGAAATTCGGTTTTCTTTTGCTTTCTCGGGAGTAAAACAAAAGAAAGAAGCGAAAGCGATCTCCCGTTGGAGAAAAGTTTAAGTAGCTTAAAATTGAAACCAATTACAAGGAATATCTTGGAAACAGTTAACTCTACGAACATGTATATGACTTAAATCGTGTGTTTTAACGTTTGCGTAGAGCGTTTCAGTGTATCTGTTACGGTTTTCCAGTCATACCAGTCACCCAGAATAAAGAGTTTCTCAGAGGCTATTCCCAGAACCTGTAAGACATATATTTCGTTCGTCATGAATATTCGTATCTTAAATATATAGTATTTTAATCGAGATCGTTAGGGCCATTTTTGAGAAATTCAATATCTTCGAAAAATGTTACACATAAAGGGTAGTGGGGGAATTTTCTTGAAAATCTTGCATCGAATGCTTAGAAGACACTGAACTTAAATAATATGTTTGGTATTTAAGCGACACTTCGTAGTTGAGCCATGCTGCCCACAAGCAGACACACATTAAAATTATGATGCCCTCCATTCACATACGTTTCTCTAGCTATTCCATATACAAACTATTCTTACAAAACATTCTTGCATAAGATTATTCTTTTATCTACGTCACATATGCATTAGCAGAATTGCTCTTATTACTTACTTCCTTGTAAGTAGAAGGGTAATAAGGGAATGCACTAGCCTAAAACGAATGGCAGATCTTTTAAAAGCTGGTCGCTATGTGAAACAGCTCCAGTTCGGTTCGCTTTGCACAGTCCCGTTTGAGAACAGTTAGGTAATTTAAAATTAAAACCAAACAAGGAATATCTCGAAAACGGTCAACTCTACCAGTAAAACGTATATGACATAAATTATGTCTTTTAACGAGATTTGCATTTTTTGTGTAGTAAATTTTAGTATATCACTTACGGGTTAACCGTTATTCAAAATTGAGTAAAGCTCATCCAGAATAAAGAGGTATTTAGAGGCTATTTCCAGAAAATTCAAAATATTACTTTTATTTTTGGCGTAAATATCCTTAATAAATAGCATTTTAATAAAAATCGTTTGAGCCAATTTTGAGAAAAACGAAATTTCCAAACAATTTTCTTTGTAAAGGGTAGTTTGTGGTGGGAAATTTGTCCTGAATATATTCGTTATCTTGGTTAAGTACCAAGTTTGATATTTAACGATCATTTTTTTAGCTATGCTGACCACAGACACACACATGGACGTTTTTATAAAAATTGACTTAGGGGACCTCAAAATATACACTTACGGTAAAAATGCTTAAAATGTGTATTTCCGGTGAAATCTCAGAATTGAGTTTTTGTGCAGAATACAATATTTCTCTATTTACTAGGTACGTTGTACATACGTGCTAGAGAAAGTAAAGATATTAAGTATAGCAAAAAATTAAACTCAACATATGTACAATCACCTTACTTAGTAATTATACCTGGTTTGTTAACGTCTGTGAGCGTGGTAACATTTTCCTTTGGTTCCGAATATATTTTACTAACAGTTAAAGGGAAGACAACAATTATTACTCATTATTTAAAGCACTAATCCTAAGTAATTTAGACTTCACACTTGTTCAAAAGTGGCACAGTTTTAATTTTATTAATGTTTACTTTCTCTACACATATAGTGTACATAGTGTATAGAGAATGTATTGTATTGCACCCAAAAATTCGATACCGAAATTTCACCGAAAATACGTTTTGGGTCCCTCTGAATCCAAAAAAAAGCATTTTTGGAAAAAGGTCCATGTGTGCGTGTGTGTGTGTGTGTGTGTGTGTGTGTCTGTGTGTGTCTGTGGACAGCATAGCTCAAAACGAAAAGACCGTTAAATACCAAACTTGGTATTTAAGTTTGGTATCTTCCAAGGATGCCACACGAAGATTTTCAAGAAAATCCTTCCAACCCCAACTACCTTTTACATGCAACTTTTTTCGAAAATTTTGATTTTCTCAAAAATGGCTCTAATGATTTGATTAAAATATTGTATATTAAAGATATTTACCTGACAAATAATATGTATTTCTTGAATTTTCTGAGAATAGGCTCTGAAGACTACTTTATTCTGGAAGAATTTTGCATAACAGCTAAACCGTAAGAGATGAATAAAAGTTTAACCCAAAAAAAATGTAGAGCACATTAAAACACGCAATTTATGTTATATACATTTTTTTCGAGGAGTTGGTCGTTTTTGAGGTATTCCTTGCTTTTGCTTTCAGCTTTGAAAAACTTGTACTTTTCTCATACAGGAATTTGTCAACTCGTGTCCATACAAACAAAGGAACTTCAGTCACCTAGTAACCAGCTTTTGGCTTCACTTTAACCTATGATACTCCCATATTTCGCTTCTACTTACAAGGAAGCAAGTAATAAGACTATTTCTGCTAATTTTTTCTCGATTAGTTTGAAGTAAATAGAAGAATAAATTTACTGACAATAATTTGTTGCACAGAAGTAGAGAAAGTCATGTGAATGCAAAATATAAGATTTTTTTTAAGTGAGCGTTGGTTTCTTATATTTTGATCCAAACAATAGTTAACAACACATGAGCAATTCCTGTAAACATTTTATTTCCTGTAAATGAAACCGAGTTAATTACTGACGGTCACTCCTTTAGAAAGGTATGGGTTAATTGTTATATCGACACAAGAAGTATGTAGGACAGGAGTTGGATAGACAGAGTCTGACTGAAAAAGTCAATGCCATAACCGGTATTTGAACCACGGATCTCCCGGTTTCTGTCCGGTTACTCTAACCACTGAGTTAGCACGGCAAAATGCCGATGCGACATTATATTCTGCAGTTTCCTTGTATAAAATGGTTAGAATTTGTCCTATTAAACTATAGGGATCTTCAACGGGTCGGGCTCCAATTCTTATAAAAAATAGAACATGAAATAATCTTATTATAATTCCCCTTTTAATAAAAATTGCGTGTGCACCTTTTCACCTAAACAATTATTTTGAAATGATGTACCTCAATGGCGACTTACAATATCGTAAGTACTTTTTAAGCACCTGACTTTTAAGTTTAGCCAACTATTAGGTCAATTAATGTTAATTATTAGTTTTTTCTACAGAAGCCATGTGTTGGACAGGAGTTGGATAAGTGTAGAGTCCGACTGAAAAATTCAATGCCATAGCCGGGATTTCAACGATGGATCTTCCAATCTCTGTCTGATTGCTCTAACCTTTGAGCTACTTAGCAACTGCGACACGATATTAAATTATCCAGCTGACTGACATTGTTCCCGTAAACCACAAGGAGTTTTTTTCTTTAGTTTAACGCCCTTTAACCTGGTTGGTCATATCGGACGATGGATGAAATTGGTGAAATGATGCTCAAATGACCTCGGGGTCCATGGAGCTTAAAGTTACTCGACATTTGTCTTCTCAGGAAAAAGGAAAACCCCGAAAAAACCCTTATCCGGGTAACTCACCCTAAGCGAGATTCGAACTCACGACATTTTGAATGAGAGGCAGACACGTTACCACCTCACTACCCAGGCGGGCTCACAAGGAGTTCTCAAATTGGTTTAGGTGGCATACCTCATTGTGGACTTACAATGCGGCACTATGCACGCACATTTTCTTGGGTGCATATTTTATGGAAAACTATTGTCGGGAGGAGGGGGTGAGAGAAGAGGAGATGATGCCCGTCTCTCTCTCTTGACGCCAAGAAACACAATCATACAGCTTTTGGTGAAATCTGGACAACTGATGAAACTGGATCAGAAATATTTGGTGCTTGTATGGGTTGTAATGGGTTTCCTGTTCTTACTTGCTGTCATTAGATTTGATGATAAGCATATTGGCAGAAAAACTAATAACAAACTTGCTGCAATGAGATTCGTCATTGATCGTTCTGTAGAAAAATTAAAAAATTGTTAGGGTGAGTAGATTGCAGTAGGTTAACAGTTGATATTTTTTATGGGAATATGTATCTTCCCAATAAACTATCAAAATATTGGTTAAAAGTATTTGTGTCAAGTGATTCCAAAACCTTCCATGTTACTAATTTAGAAATCCATTGTGATCTAAAACCAGAAGGGCAACATAAAAAACAGATCAGCAGACATCACACACTAGTTGCTTGAACCATGGAAAGGAAAACACAAAAACGTTATTCATTATAAAAGCTCAAAATCAAGGTCTAAAATGCTTAATATATGTAAGTATATTCCGGTTAGTTTCGTTAATTAATTAATTTTGGGCAAGATTTAAAGCTTTATGCATATAGCAATGTATTCCTCTACGCAGTAATGAAATGCAAATTACAATTATTTAAAACGTTTTTATTGTCAGAATTTTATATTACAAAAATGATCCATGTTACATATTGTTTAACCACTTAAATGGGAATTTACAGCAAAGTTAGTAATTGTTACATGATTAATATTCCCATTTTTACTATCTTTGCATACATGTGGAATTACAAAGCATTGCCTTCTAAACAAAAATATCAGTTCTTTGAAATCAAAAGCGGCATTTGAACTCCTTCCTGCTTTTATAACGCTCAAAATGTTTGGGTAGAAAATTTTCAAGTGAAATTACATACTTGACTTTACAATATTTGTTCCTTCGTACTTTTATATGCAAGTCACTATTGCAGCCAATGTTTACGTTCTCTGCAGCCTAGGAAAGAAGCAGATATGTTCTACTCCTGGCCAAGCAAAGAAGTGATTTGCAATGACAATCGCATAACGATAGCTTTAAAACATTTGACAATCACTTTAGCATAGTGCATTCCCTTATTCCCTTTTACTTATAAGGAACTAAGTAATAACATTCTGCTAACATTTATCTTGATTAGCATTGTGTACGAAGAAGAATAAGCTTTTGTAGGAGTTTTGCAGAGCAGCTAGAGAAAGTCATGTGAGTGTAACACATAAGATTTTTCCTCAAGTAGCTCCTCAAATTCCCCCCCCCCCAGCGGGAGAAAACCCCAGGCCGATACCGGGGATCGAACCCGGACCTCCCGCTCGGTAACAGTAAAATATACACCTTTCCCAAAATAATGTTTTTTCTAGATTCAACCATTTAGTATTTCATACCATTTATCATTTGGCAGAAATAGTTCGATAACTCGCGACTGTTACTTTTAATTTTATTTGTTTCTCACCTGTCATGACAAACAGAAACAATGCACTGCCTTGAGTATAAACAAGAACAAAAAAAATTATATATTAAAGTTAAATTCACCTCTTGTCATGTTTCATCGTGATGAACGAAAGGTAATGAAAGAATCGCGTTTCATATGAATAGAATCAAAGGAAAATAGAAAATTATGCGTGCGCACCAATGTGTTTTTGTTTTTGAAATTATGCGGTGGGAATCAAAGACGAACTGCACTCTTTATGCCGTATCTTATTTTAAAAATATATTCACCTTTCTTACCTTAGGTTTATATTACACGGAATAGCTTATATGTGTCACAGAAATTTGATCACGTAAATATGGTAAAACCTTTTAGTGTAATTCAATATCTTTGATCATAACTATCTGTGACATATCTGATAAAAGTAATGCCACCATACACCTTTGATCAAATCTGTGATTATAAGATAAATAAGTGGAACAAGGCTCGGATTGTGCACAACGACGGCTAAAATGTTTTTTGGCGGCTGCAAACGATAACACATTAACAACGGGACAGAGTCCATGTGATACACAGATTCTGTGTGAGGCTTTTGTTTAGCTCCATGGCTTAATGCTAGGCTAGCCTCCAAACCTCGAGAGTTCTTTTGCTTTATGAGCTTTATCCGCAACGCTGTGGTGTATAAACTTGGAAAAGACCGCCATTTCGGGAGTTTATGGCTTAACTTTATAAACTTCCAAGACCATCCGAGTTGTAACAATGGCGTTTCTGTATTTCCCCACTAAGGGCGATATTGTCCGCCTAGGAAATAACGGTCGGCATTCATGGTGAAGAACCTTGAGAAAGGATTTGCAAGGCACATCATTTTACCCTTGGGGCCGCATTTACTCCACATATCGGTTCCCAGCAAGACTGTCTCGTATGCTGCAGCCGACGCTGTGGGTCAAGTCGAAGTTCAAGGTTACAGTGGTATTATTGGACGAGCACTGAAGAGTCTGTCAAAGAACATATTAGTAAGAACATGAGCGTGACCAGAACCTGTAGTGAGATATGAACAGACACTTGTATACCGCACTTTGCAACACTCTTTTTGGCTATTATACTTACCCGCGTAATTTCACTCAAAAATTTAATGCCCGGATTTCACTGGGAATACACATTTTAGGGCGTCTATATCCAAGAAAAGCATTTTTAGAAAAACATCCATGTGTGTGTGTGTGTGTGTGTGTGTGTGTGTGTTTTGGTAGTGTTTAACGCCCGCTTTTATTACTTGTGGCATCACAGGTGATACATAGAATGGAGATGGAGCACCGGTGGAATGAGATGGCTGAGGAAACCGGAGAACCCGGAGAAAACCCGCCCCTGCGCCGCTTTGTCCACCATAAATCTCACATACGGTCGCCTGGGGTCGAACCCGGGCCGTCTAGTTGAGAGGCGAGTCAGTCAAATACCAAACTTGAATTAAGTTAGGCATCTTCGAAGGATACAATAAAAAGGTTTTCAAAAACAAAAAAAAATCTCCTCACCGTAAACTACCCTTTAATGTGTTTGACAGGAATTGTGGGTTTTAACGAGAAGTATATTTTTTATGTAGTGCATATTGGTTGAATTTGCAGAATTTTGCATAACGGTTAAATCATAAGAGATACACAAAATCTTACTACACAAGACAACTAGGAGTTACTTCCAGGCTGTTTTGCCGTGATCTGCTGGAGTAAGATAATCCAGACGTTTCGTCCACAACTGCGGTGGACATTTTCAGTCGAACTTTCCTACTGAAGAAGTGCACCGCAGTTGTGGACGAAACGTCTGGATCATCTTACTGCAACAGACCACGGCAAAGCAGCCCGAAAATAACCCCTAGTTGCATTACTCCAGCCGTGAAATCCTACGTTCTGTCATTACTACACGATAAATGTAGATCTCGATAAAAAGCATAATCTAAGTCATAAGTTTTTCGTGCAGAAGGTTTTCGAGGTGTTCATTTTTATTGCTTTCAATGTTAAACTAATTAATCTTTTCCAAACGGGACCATGCAAAGCAAACCGAACCTCAATTGTTTCACATAGCGACCGCTTTTAAAAGATTTGACTATCGGTTTAGCCTAATATATCCCCTTGTTTCCCTTCTACTTATAAGGAAGCAAGTAATAAGGCCAAAACTGCTAATGGTTATGTAGATTAGCATGACGAAGATTAAAGAATAATCTTTTGTAAGAAACAGTTGTTTGTTAACAGCTAGAGAAAGATATGTGAATAGAACACATCAGAATTTTTTAGTTGTTTAAGACGAGTGTTATAAGAATTATGTTTTGTGTGCATAAGTTAATAACTTCAAATACTTATTTATCTTCTACATATCTAGTCAGGAGCTTATGATTGGAGGCAAGGCCTTCTTAACCTCTCGGCCACCGAAATGTTGTTCTGCGAACCGTTTTCAGCACTTGTAAGTTAGGCATTGCGCTGCCAGTCACAGACCATTGTACATTTCATTAGTGTGCATTGTGAAGACAGCTTTAACGAAGATTCACGAAGCTCTTCGATGGATACATGGAATCTGGGGATGACTCATTTTTTGTGTCCACAGCTGTACATATTGGATTGTATTCCACCCAACAATTCGATATCGATATTTCACCGGAAATACACGTTTTGACACCTAAATAAAAAAAAACCTGTTAGAAACAAGTCCGTGTGTGTGTGTCTGTTTCTCTATGTGTGTGTCTATGTGTGCAGCATAATTCCAAAACGAAACGTCCAAGCTTGGTATTTAAGTTCAATGTCTTCCAAGGTTGTGAAACGAAGATTTTCAAGAAAATCTGGCCACCCTCAATTACCCTTTGCATGCAACATTGTTCAAAATTTTTGATGCTCTCAAAAATGGTTCTAACATTTTTGATTAAAATGCCATATGTTTAAGATATTTTCATGACAAAACAAATGTATATCTTGAATACTCTGGGAATAGCCTCTAAAGACCTCTTCATTCTGGATGATTTTTGTATAAATGTTGTAAGTCTTGTAAATCGTAAGAGATAGAAAAATATTTACTACACAAAACTGCAGATCTCGTTAAAACACACAACTTATGTACTACACATTTTTTGTAAAATTAACGGTTTTCAAAATATTCCGAGTTATTTGTTTCAGTTTTAAGCTACTTAAACTCTTCTCAAACGGGAAGATATGTTTCTTTTCGTCCCTCTTTTGTTTACTCCTATCGAACAAAGAGAACCGAATTTCAATTGTTTCAGATAGCGACCGACTATTGAAGACTTAGACCATCGGTTTAGCCTAGTGTATTCCTTTATTTCCCTTCTACTTACAAAGAAGCAAGTAATAAGACCAATTCTACTAACGTTTATCTTGATTAGCATGGAGTAGATAAAAAGCAATCTTTTGTAAGAACAAATTGATTGTGGAACTGCTAGAGAAGGGCATATAAATGGAGCGCATCTGATTTTTTCTTTTACTTCTTGTTCTGGTTGCCGGATTTTTGGGAGCCACCTTACATATGTATTTGCAATTTAACTTCTATATTAGTTGCACTCATGATTTGTTTTATGCATAAGGATATTAAACGCTAACAGGTATTCCCTAGTAGCGAACGCATCTGAAAGAGATTTACACTGCAGCAAAGGCAAAATGTGTATTGTGGTTTTCTAAATTTGAAACTGTAACGACAGTTCAACGCTATTTTCGCGGCGAGTTTCGAAACTCGATATCTTAACACGTTACATGCTGGTTTCTCGAAGTCGAAGTTGGTGTTAACGATACTGCGAAAAGCAGTTGTAGTAAAGTTCCCAAGCATCTGTCCATAGAGCGTCTTATGCCGTACATAACTTGTCAGCGTATTGTTAGAAAATGTATCTGAATCTCTATCCCATAGGCTGAAGCGTTTAATAGCGTTAATCGCCAGCAAACGTTCCTATTTGCATGCACAAGTACCTTGAGTAGATTGTGCAATCTTCCACTTGGTAGACGAGTATACTATTATTTACAAGATAACAATATGAGGTAAACTTAAAAAATGGTAGACAGGTGAACATACCATTACTTACAAGAAACGGAAGGCCTCTTTTTAATTCAAACTCAAGGGGAACTAAAACAATTTGATGTGTCCCATCCACATTTTTACTTTCCCTACACGTACTGTGTACTTAGTATATAGAGAAGGCATTGTATTGCACTCAAAAATTCGATACGTACTGAGATTTAAACGGAAATACATGTTTTGGGTCCTCCTGAATCAAATAAAAAAAACATTTTCAGAAAAAGTTCCGTGTGTGTGTCTGTGGACTGCAAAGCTCAGAAACAAAAAGTCCTTTTAATACCAAACTTGGTATTTAAGTTTGGTTTCTTCCAAAGATGAAAGATTTTCAAGAATATCCGCCACCACCAACTACCCTTTACATGGAAAAAAATTCGAAAATTTTGATTATCTCAAAAATGGCTCTAACGATTTTGATTAATCAGGGTTATTTTCTAAGCTTATCGTTACGGCTAACTAGTAGCTAAGAGCTGTAACTACTAGTTACGGGCCGAACCTTACTTTCTAACTTTCAACGATATCGCTATGTGACGTAATGATAGTTAAATCGTAACTACCGGTCAGGGGCTGCCGTTAAGAGATCGTTAAACAGCTGTTGCAAGTTTTTTCAACATGGATGCTGTGCTAGTAATGCTTTTTGATGAGTTTGAGAGAGAAGAGGAGCATGAATTGAGGTAAGAACTTAAGTTACAATCGAGAAATGGAATTAATCGAGCGAATTGTTGCAATCAATTAACAGGTTTCTTACCTACGTTTGTAGATTGGAATATTAAGCAAAAAAAATATAACCTAACCTTTGCCAAATTTAGAATGTGAGTGTTTTATGGAGTATACTGTTTAATGTGGATAATATTCTTTACATATTACGGCACAGAAGTATACAGAGAGCACTAAGGGGCAACAGTGACCCATTTTCCATGCCAGACTGGAATTCTAAAACACTGTTTCGATTTTCCAAGGAAGTGGCTCGCGAGCTGATTGACAGACTTGTACCTCACGTGAATTGTTTTACCAAGTAATATTCTGCCTTATATATCATAAACTACTTTTATTTTTTCTTAGAGAATATAAAACACTATTATTTAAAATACATATTTTGTGCTTAAGCTGTAGAAATGTAATTTTATTGGCATTTTTATTGGCTTTAATACAGAAAAATACAAATAAGTGCTGTTTATTTCATCTCTATAATACTTGGCAGATGAGCAATTTCTATCAAGTGAATAACACAGGTGACTTTTTTAATGTTTTCAGATCTGTGATACAAATTTAAGAACATTATCAATGAATGCACGTTATCCTGGCTCAGTCCATGACGTAGCAGTTTAGAAAATGAGCAGAATAAAATATCGCCTGGAGGAGAAATACAGATCCCAGAACCCATGAAAGTTCTTGGCTTATCGGTAAGTATTACTGTTCTCAAATATTAGGTACGAACACAGGTTCAATAAGTATTTATTGTTTATTTTCTGTATGAAATGTTAAAATGTTGTTTAAGGTGAATCTGGTTATCCAACTAACTCCTGTACTGCAAGCTCAACCTAGATCACCAGAGGAACATTACTCGTAATAGCAGCTTGTGCAGGACAAGAAACTGTGTGGAGCGTTGCATTGGTGTACTCAGAGGCAGATTCAGATGCCTCCTGAAAGACAGAGTTCCACACTATGCTCCACCCATGGCAGTTTCTATAATCAATGCCTGTGCTGCCTTGCACAATTTTCTTCTTAACAGAAATATTCCTTGGGATGATGCAGTATATGAAGATGGTGAAATTGGAAATGCAGGTATGATAAATAAAAAAAATGTATATCCAGTTAGGAACACCATTTTATTTGTATTTATATTCCTAAATACTGTACATCACAAATACACTTTAGCATTGTAATAATAATAATAACATTTTATACAATTTATTTTTTCTAGTTGCTGGTGAAGAACATTTGCTCTTAGAGGGCAGGCAAGTGAGAGCAAGAGTCATCAGGCAATATTTTGCTTAACAAACTTTAACACAGCAACAATTTCTGTATTCAACACAAACATTTTACAGTTTTTTAGATTATACATATTTTCTATTTGTGTTACACTTTATTTTCATTGAATTAATTAAGAAACTGATAGTAAAGTAGAAAATCAAAATGTACAAAGTATCACTTTTCTTTATCAAACAGTAGTCTCTTTCTACAAGCAACACTCTTCAGGCATATGCACTGATGCTGAGAACTGATGCCATTACATGCTTGAAACCAATTTGATCAGCTGACAAAGATATAAGTAGTGAACTCAGAAAGAGCTTACCACATGTTAGACTTGTACTAAACCACACTAAATTCATTTACACAGCAATATTGTATAAGTGGTGATAGTAGGTGATGCAGTCTTAATTCAAATGTGTGAAAGAAAATTCTTATACCTCTAGTTTTTAACTCTGTATTTTATTGAGGAAAATATGTAAGAGTTACAATTCTGAAAATTGACTCAGCCTATTCTGTATGAGCAAATATTAATTGTTCTGAGTGCAAAATTTTAATGTCTGTTTTTATTTCATGCTGAGGTAGTATAGTGTTACTCTGTATATAATAAATATATAAAGATGGATAACAAAAGCGGTGATGTTATAATTATTATTTTATATACTCTACTTCATTAAAATTCTTTAATTATTATATTATATTTAAAAATATAGATATGCATAGATTACAAATGAGAGGATGCTACATATTCCTTCACAGCAAAGGGGAGTTTGTTAAACAATGCAGTTCCCCATTGAGAAAAGTTTGTATTTAAAAATTCAAAAATAATAACAAGGAATTTCTCAGAAATAACTTAATTCAACAGAATGAAAATTTACTTGAACTGGGGCTTTAATGAGATCAGTATTCTTTATTCAATAAAGTTTTGTCTATTTCTTTATAGTTTACAAGTCATTGTAATTTACGGTGCCATTACAAAAATTATACTAATTTTGTTCCAAATCATCAGAAAAATTAAACAGTACTTCGTGAATTTTTAAAACAAAAATTATTAATGAAGTTCATATGACTTTAGTTGGTAAAAGGTATTTATTTCAAATTCTCACCATTAAAATCAAGTTTTCAACTGTGTTTAAAAATGGAGACATTCCAAACAATTCATTTTGGTTATCTTTAGCAAACTTTCTGGTGCTGAATTAAGAGGTACATTAATTCAGCTACCCAAAAATATCCAAATTCCATTTAGAGGTAGTGCAGAAATTCCATATAAAAGAAGAAAATTTGTAAAAATTTAAATTTCATGATACACAAATTACTTAAATTTTATGCTCACAAAAATATAGATTTTATGATTCTAAAACTCAAATTGGACAATAAACATATAAGTGTTTTTTCCGTTGTTTAAAGTCAATAGTTAGTGCTACAGAGATATTTTGAAGTAAAGAAAGACTAAACTGTTACACTGTTTGTCAACAATCAGCTCTCTCCCTTCAAATAATACAGCTAAGTTCTTCTCATCTCTGCTTCAAACAGCCTACACTTTCTTTTCACTAAACTCCTCCTATCTGTGAAGATCTAAAATATAAGAGGTGTCATACAGTAGCAGGCTGTTTCTTATAAACTTCAATTATGACCAGCAGCATTGCTATAAAGACAGAAATTCAAAATAAACAATATCTGTAATTATATAAAATAACAGCTCATAATATTTAGCAGAAACTTATGTAACAAACTTTCCCAACATCTTTTCCTACATAGTATTAAATAAAACCTACTTAAAAAGATTGACAAGAAAGTCAGGCAAAATGTGTGATGAATTATATACAATTTCAGATTGCCAATATTCTGGAATTTGTCTCCCAGAATCTCTCATATTCCAAGGAAATAATGATAACACACATTTGTATAAATTAGCAAGTCACATCCCAACACTATAGGCAGTTACTCGCAAAATATTATAAACCAGATGGGAATCTATCCATTTTTAGTTGAATTTAGTGATTGTTGAATCCATAGGGAATTTAAACATAACCTACATTCTTAAAAATGGCGAAACTTAGTTATGGCCGACAATGCCTATGAAAATTCTAAAACTAACTTTTATCTGTAACTAAATGACAAATAGATCATACTATCCTATACTTACATGCTTCCACCATTTCACATTCTTTTGGGGTCCATTGCCGAGGCTGTTCAATCGCTCCACAATTGCTCCATATCTTTCGGCCCCATTTGTGGTGTCAAGCGCCCGCTTCGCAGTACTTGATGAGTATTTAGATAATCTAAATATATTCTGTACTGCTCCTGGCTAGTTTTGGAACTTGGCTTCCACTCCATTTTCAAAAACTGATTCGAAAGCTCTCGTAACATTACATACACAGTGGTACCACGCGAAGAACTTTCATTGCAAAATTTCATCCTTTTTGTCCATATGTTTCTTTCAAAAACAGATTTTTTTCCGTTTTAAGCTTTATAACTATTTTTTTTTTGGAATGTTCTAGGCAATAATAATTAAGTTTAGTTTAGTTTATTTGACAGAGCTGGTTTCAAAATGGAAATGCAGTTAACCGTTTTTCAGCACATAATTTGGCTACACGGTATACAAAATAAATGGCGAACGTATAGCAAGCTAATAATCGATTACTCTTTCCAGGTTTGTAAACGTTTCTCGTAACTACAGGGAACTTAGCGACAGTGTCAACGACTCGCAATACAAAGTAGTTAATTTCAACTACCTCGTTGAGAAACTCGGTGTGAAAGTAGTTGAAATTATAACGATTTTGTCAACGACTAACATAGAAAATAACCCTGAACATCTCTTATATTTAAGATATTTACAAGACTAATAAAATGTATATCTTGAATTTTCTGGGAATAGCCTCTGAAGACCTCTTTATTCTGGATGATTTTTATTCCATTTTGCATAACTGGTAAACCGTAAGAGGTAGACAAAAACTTATTAAACAAAGACGTAAATCTCGATAAAACCAACATTTACGTCATATACATTTTTTTTCGTGGAGATGGCCGTTTTCGAGATATTGATATTGATTTCAGTTTTAAAATACTTAAAACTTTTCTCAAACGGATACTTGTCAACTCCTGGCCACACAAAGAAAAGGATTTCAAACCCATAGCAACCACATTTTAAAACATCTGACTATCGGGTTAGCCTAGCGTATTCCCTTACTTCCCTTCTACTTACAAGGAACTAAATAATAAGGTCGTTTCTGCTAATGTTTTAGTATAAAATAGAAGAATAAGCTTATTAACAATAATTTGTTACAGAGATGTAGAAAAAGTCATGTGAATAAAACGCATTAGATTTTTGAAGTAGTTAACACCCGCTTTTACTACCTAGGCACCGCAGGCTTTAACACTGATAATGCATGGAATGAAGATGGAGCACCGGTGGAATGCGATGGCTGGGGAAACCGGAGCACTCGGAGAAAACCCGCCACTGTGCCGCTTTGTCAATCACAATTCCCACGTACAGTCATTTTGGATCGAACCCTTGGTGATAGAAGAGTGGTCTAACCACTCGGTCATGACGCGGCCTTCCACTCATATGTCTTTCTCTACATCTATGTAATAAATTATTGCTAAAAAGCTTTCTTCTATTTCATGTTAATCGGGAAAGAATTAACAGAAATAATCTAATTTCTTGCTTACTTGTAAGTAGAAAGGAAATAAGGCAGTACCGAGAGTCAAATCTTTTAAAAGCTGGTTGCTATGTGATTGAAATTCATTTGTTTGTATGGCCAGGAGTTGAGAAATTCCAGTATGAAAAAGGTATAAGTATTTTAAAACTGAAAACATCGACAAGGAATATCTCAGGTTAGGTCAAGTCTGCAAAAAAAAAAAAAAAAAAGGACTTATATGACAAAAATTATGTTTTTTTACTGAGATGTACATTTTTTATGTAGTAAATTTTTATCCGTCTCTTACGATTTACTAGTTATGCAAAATTCAGCAAAATTCATCAGAATAAAGAGGTCTTCAGAGGCTATTCCCAGAAAATGCAAGATATACATTTTATTTGCCATGTAAATATCTTTAATGTGAGAAATTTATTCAAAATCGTTAGAGCCAAATTTTTGAAAAATTGTCCATGTAAAGGATAATTTGGTGTGGGGTGATTTTCATAAAAATCTTTGCGTCGTATCCTTGGGAGATACTTCACTTAAATACCAAGTTTGGTATTTAACGGACTTTTGTTATAGAGTTGTCCTGTCTGAAGAATCATACACACAGAGACTCACACACACACACATCACACACACACACTGAGCTTTTTCTAAAAATGCTATTTCTTTGGATTCAGTATGTATCGAAATATATATTTCCGGTAAAATCTCGGTATCGAATTTTTTAGTACAATAGAATACCTTCTCATTCTCTACACCACACTATGTACGTATGGAGGAAATAAATATTTATTTCATACAAATAATTAGCATGCAGTGCAATTCACACTGTTAAGTGGCTGAAAACACGTGCTGGACAACACGGATCAACGTTCATTGATCTCTGGTCGCTTGACAGAAGGGAGTTTATGATAGATAGAATTTTATATCCTTCCATTGTTGATGTTATGTGATGCTTTTACAAACTACATGTAGCCATTAACAGACAATAAAAGGTTGGGTGTGTACTTTCCAAGAATTTAGACAGAGCAGGAAAAAAAGGACAGAGCTAAACCTGACAAGTTAAATCTCACAGTATCTAGGAATACCGAAAATGAAGATGAATTCTGGGAAGCTTTAACAGAGTACAACTACTAATATGTACACAAACTACATTTCGACTTTTTCTGGAATTCAGAATAAGTTTTGTGTTAAGCATAAAATAAATGTTGACTTCGAATTATCCGAATGTTGGCTTTATAAATTCGAATAAAACTTGGATTTTAATATTATTTGAAATAGCAATTTCAATGGGATAGCACTTTTATTCAAATTAACATAAAATTCGAATTATTTGATGTCGTATTACAATCCTCATAAATATAGTGCACAAATATAACGTTCTTTAACAATCTAAAATGTTACCATTCCTGGTTGGGTCGTCCTCCGTGAACTAGGGTTAACATGCTAACCTCTGGAGGGCAGAGGTCGATAGACTTTCTCAGGCGTAAAAATCCCCAGCACGGCTTCCTTCGGAAGGGAAGTAAAGCCGTTGAAAGAACCTCAAGCCTGATAAAGAGGCCTTTGAGAAAAATTAAAAGAATTTTCATGCCCAATATAGAATAATACGCAAAGTCCGCAGCAGTAAAAGAGCATCCATAAATAAAACTCACATTTATTCCTGGCTGGATCCTTGAAGATTTGCACTTAATGTCGCTAGGATCCTTAGTGACAGCACAGTGTCTGAACAATAGCATTGCTGTGTACCCTGTCAGGTGACTCAGGCGTTTCGTCTAGGACTGGCATTCGGGATGTCGTGGAATCGATTTCCCGCGGCCGACCTCTTTGGTCCATGAGTTTTTCAGGGATTTTTTTCGGTTCACTAGGCAAATACCGGGCAGGATTCTTCATTCCCCCGAACAGTCCCTTCATTTCATATTCATTACATCCCAACCGATCTGTTTCAGAATTGTAAGTGACGACATAGGCCCATTTCGTGGAGGTGACTGCGCTCTGGAAATACAGCTCTCGGCTGCGGGATGGAGTTAGTGGTCTATCTGGGACTGAGTCACGGTCTCTTGGCGCTCCCCACGTCGAGATGAAGAGCTGCTTGTGAACTGTTAGGAATACACCACGACGGCTCTCTCCCTGTGGATTTCGGCCACCCTCTGAAATTAGACTCATCCCATCCTTCCTCCAGGGGTCTGATGTACAATAAACCCATGTCTGCAGTATAGTTTACCCCTCCGAAACGTACACATCACACATCCCATACTATGTACGAGAATTGGAATTTTAATAGTGACAACTTTTACTTAAAACTGATACATGTTACCAAGTTTTACTGCCCTTCAAAGTAGTCTACCAGCATTGAGTACAACCCGTTGCTAGCAATGTGGAAGTCGTAGGAGTAATTTTAGCAGTCTGTTGACATGATATCTAGTTCTAATGGAGCGGTATATTGCCTGATGAATCTCTAGAACAGTTCTGAAGCAAATGCCATAAGTGGTTCCTACATCTTCGGAATGAAATAAAAGTCGCAAGGGCTCAAGTTCCAGGTTGCTGCTTCTTTCTTAAAACTGGTCGCAGGTAGCGTTCCAAAAATTAACTGCAATACTGCATTGACTGTTTTCTGTGGAGGAACGTAATGTGTTTGGATACACTAAAAAGTTGTACACGAAAAACACCATAACTTTCACATTGCCAAGGTACCTACGAGCTTTCGATCTTTCTGTCTTCGATTTTCACTGTCTGAATCCTATCTTTTTGCTCGACAATGCTTGGCCGCAACTGTGACTGATGTGTTCGTCGATGATGCTGGGAAGTACTGCACCATCATACCATACTTCCCAGACTTAAAGCTCTTGTGACTTGGACTTGATTCCGAAGATGAAGGAACCATTTTGTAGCATTTGCTTCAGAACTGTACCCCAGTTGTTCGTCAGGCAGTAGACCACTCCATTCGAACCATCAACATAATCTTCTTCTTCTTCTTTGACGCTATGACCCTTCTAGTCTACCCTTGGCCTCCCTTAGGATTTTTCGTCCATTTCTGTCTAACCACAGCTTTTTGCCTCCACCTTCTCATACCTAAAGCTCTTAGATCTTACTCTACTCCATGTAGTCACCTTAGTTTTCGTCTGCCAATATTGCATCTACGTTCAGCTTTTGAATTCAGGATCTTTTTGGGTACTGTGCTGCCATCCATTCATATTATTTGTCCTAATCATTCCAACTTACGGCCTTTAATTTCGGTTACTAAGACTGGGGATTTATATTGAGCTTTTAATTCTGTACTGCATCTGATTCTCTGATGACCTTTCTCATATTTAGGACAATTGATCTTCCTAAAGGTCTTCCTTTCTCACATCCATCAGTTATCCATCAACATAATAGGTTCTGCCAAGGAATCTTACAACTGCCACATCACTGGCAACGGCACTGGTGACTACTTTGAAGGATAGTAAAACTTCGTTTGCCACTAATAAAGTTAAACCCTCGTAAGGCTCCGGATACAACCAGTTGATCAAGTAGTCTTGTAAAGATCATGAGAGCTGCAACTAGTTGACAAACTGCAGTATTTCTGAATCTTTGCGTGTACTACAAGTGTCAAACATGGCGTTGAGTAGTTTCATTTTCTAATCAAAAAGAGAAAGCGTAGAGTAAGAAGGTTTCGAGACACCTCTTGTTAATTAATGTCTAGGTTAAGTAAAGGACTTAACTACACTCTTTTCGATGATTGCAATATACGAGTAGATAGAGAAGGCTGTATTACAACCTAAAATTCTGTACAGAGGTTTCACCGGAAATACATGTTTTGATGATCCTGAATCCAAAAAGCAATTTTAGGAAAAGGTCCGTGTCCACCTATGAGTGTGTACTTGTGTGTGTGTGTGTGTGTGTGTGTGCGTGCGTGCCTGTGTGTGTCTGTGGACGACATAACTCAAAAACGAAAAGTCGGTATTTAAGTTTATTATCTTCAAGGGATGAGAGGAAGGGAAACCACAGATTAGCACACAGGAAACAACGGAGCTAAGCGTAAATACGCATGGAAGTCCCTAACAGTCCCTAGATGGCAGCCCTGGCGCGCCACGGCGGCTATACAGGCGCCGGGAGGCCGTAGCACCTAGTCTCAACCAGCGGAACCAGGGGGAAGAGAGTTTCACTTGGAGCTAGCAACAGTGCTATCTGCCTGCAAATTCTCAAGCCACACCTGCGCCGACCTGAAAGATAAAGAAGGGAAAGAAATGAAGGAATGAAAAGGACAGGAACCGCGGTAGATATACAGCACCCCAACATTCGCCTCAGCGGCCCCAGGAAAACCACGGAAAAAACCCAGGGCCAGAGTGCGTGGTCAACGGGTATCGAACGCTGACCTCCTGAATGATGAAACGCCTGAGCCACCTGGCTCGGTTGCATAACTAGTAATCAGTAAGGGTCTCTTTACAGGGCATTGTTTCTTTCGAACACAGAATGGGGCAGCATGCGAATTCTGCCTGTAAACGGTAACAACAGGTAGAGGAGACATTATTCGACACTTGATCACCAAAACTCGCTTATTTTTGATAATCGAGTTCCAAAATTGGAAGATATTTCAAACAGTACAGCTCGGGTCTGGTTCGATTCATTATGAACATCATAATTCTGGATCGGTGAAAATAAGACTGATGACGCGAAATAGATCTGTGACGGTCACCTAGACGGCCGGGGTTTGATCTAAAGCGACCGCATGTGAGATTTGTGATGGACAAAGCGGCGCTGGGGCGGGTTTTCTCCGCCATCGCATTCCACCGGTGCTCCATCATCATTAGCAGACATTAGTAGAGGTAGAATTTAGTGATACTTCTGCACAGGTGCTACTAAAACTGATGTTTCCAAGAAACTTTGTTCGTAGTCGGGCTACCCCTCCCCCCCTAGGACTTACAAGCCCCTAGGAATCCCCTAGGGGTCAGAAGCCCTCAGGGAGCTAATGACACGAAACCAAAGAATGAATAACCTGGAACGAGTGGTGGGCCCAAAGCCAGGTATGAGCATGAGGAAATGGAAGAAATGGCGTGAAAGCGAAAAGGATGATAGGAAAGTGAAGAAACTTTCGATATATTTCTTCCGTATACCACTCCTCAAAATCCCCTCTTCGCTCAGGTAACTGGCGGGTAGTGACTGCATTTGCAAAAAAGTTTGACTTATATCTATATCTATAATTAAGTGTATAAAGGTATATCTGAATTAATAGGTAGACGGCCTCGGTAGACGTTGGGCGCCAATTTAAAATAGGATCTATTACAGGTTCACGTTGAGGTAACAATCTAAAATTTGGTTTTACGGTGGGACTTAAAAGATGATTATAACGGTGAAGGTAGGATGGGTTTTTGTATTTATGCGAGTTCTTGTAGGAACGACGCAGGTTTCAATCTCCTGTTCTTTATTAATCTCAGTTGAACATGGATGAGAATTTACGTTTAGTCGTTTAACAGCCTGATGCAATATTGACTAAGGTATTTGAATGTATATTGTTATCGTGTATTTTAAATTTTGATTCACAAAAAACTAATTACTTCTCCTTTGATGTTCGCATGACATTCTTGTAATATCTCGGGCATCGAGATGTATGAAAAACCCATTGCAAGAGATTACAAATATGATAATTTACGTATTTATACGTAATAACTCAGCGAATAAATTGTAAGTACATTTTTGTGTTTCTTCTTGATATATGAATATTATAATGGCTCTAATAATAATTGCCTAATCCTCTTCATATTCAATATTTAATTTAGATTTGTTAATTCGAAATAATGCGGAGACATCAAGACTTGTATACGCGACGTATTTCGGATCCAATTCGGAACAGGGAAATTGATTTTTCTGGTGTAGGATCGTGACGAATTATGAACTGAAAATATATCTTCTTATTTACAGTGGTTATATGGTAATAAACATGTTTATATGTCAAGAATGATCTATTTTGATTTATTTTCTCGTTATCATATAAAAATGTTGTATATTATGGCGTTGCTAAAACAAGCCACATTCGGGACTATAAATAAAATAAAGTATACGCTTTATATTGTGCCTACGAGATATCTGCGCTAATATATTAATTCTTGTAATGCCATATATTATTATTATTATTATTATTATTTACCGTCCGTTTTAAGGGACGAATTCAAATATATTTCGATATTAGGAGCGTTACGGGAGCAAAATATGCAGCTTTTACAGGTAAAAATATTTATGAAATTGTTCTTTAACATAAATTTAACAATGAGAAAAAGCACAGATACCATTAACATTGCAAAATAACATTAATATTGATAAATAACAACGATAATATAATATCCGTCTAAAAAAATAAGCTATTGAAAGCGTAGTTTGTGGAAGAGAGAATGGTGAAAGTCACCTGAATGCAATGTATTTTTCTACTCTTTACCTTTTTATTTTAACCCTTTGCAGCCCGATATATTTTCAATGAAATTACGTTTTGAAAACTGATGCCATAAGGTGCAGATTTACCTTAAAAAGTTGGTATTACCTGATCTCTTATTGGTAGCTCATTTGTTTAAACTTCCAAAACACTGAACATCACTGATCTAGATTTTAATGACATGGTTAATCTAGGTTGGAATCCTCACTACAATACTACTGTGATAAAGGAAGGAATGATAAAATAAACGCTGGTTGGCATATCTAAACTCGGTATCATTGTAGTGAAATAAAGTTATGTATTTGCTAGAAAAAAGGTATATTTGAAGGGATTTTATGTTCACTTTTAACAAAATACTGAAACATTAACAATGAGGTAAATAATTATTGAATGTTAACCTTTGCTCTTCTAGATCAACAAGCACAGATAATGATGCCATATGGCACCATTGGGCTGTAAAGGGTTAATAAGAAATCATTATGATCAGTATTTTACTGAACATTTAAATATTTCAAGTATTTGGTGGCAAATTATGCTTGCTGATAAAGAACGATACAAGAAAAGAAAAGTGTATCTTTCTTAATATTTGAATTATTTTGACATTGGTGTGCAAGGTATCTAGATACTAATATGGGTATCTAATGCTGCAATGTTTTCCAAATGAAAACGAGCAAAGAATTTATTTTATTCAACCGTATCATAATTAATATTACTATAAAGGATGGGTGACTTTACAAGTAAGTTGATTGGTACGCTGTAATGTACATTAGTAATATTATTTGTAATGCCTATCACAACTTCCAATACCATGCGATTACATTGATATTTCCTGTATATAAAAAGAGGTAAAAAAGAAAAGAAAAATGAAAGACGATTTCCCATTTGAGAAAAGTATAAGCATTGGAAATTTTAATCAATACAAGGAAAATCTCGGAAATTGTTATCTGAAAAAATATTATGGAAATAAATTGTGTATTTTAATTAGACCTGGATTTTTTTGTGTAGAAGATTTTGTCTATCTCTACTAATTATACAAAGGTCATCTAAAATGAAAAGGACTGCAGAGGCTATTCCCAGAAAATTCAAAGTATATATTTTACTTATCATGCAGCTATATTTAATATGTGGAATTTTAATAAAAATACAACCTAGAGGCATTTTAGATAAAATAAAAAAAAATCGGAAAATCTTCCATGAAGTGTAGTTTGCGATCAAGGAATTTTATCTTCGTGTTGCATCCTTGGAAGATAGTCATACCAAATTTGATACCCAATTTTCGTTTTTGAGTCATGCTGTTCACAGACACACACACACAGATTTTTTTTTTCTAAAAATGCTTATTTTTTTGATTCAAGGGTCATCAAAACATATATTTCCGGTGAAATCTCGCTATCGATTTTTGGGTGGAATGCAATGTATATTGTACGTGATAGGGACAGTAAAAATTATAGGTGTCAAAGAACATTAAAGACATATCTGTATAGTGGATTCATTATGAAATCCATTGAGGAGTAGTAAAGTCGGAAAGCTTATATTTCAGTCACGAATTTTCTCAAAAGAGTACTTATAATTACTTCAACTCTACTAGATGGGTCAAAGGCGGGGTAAAGGGAAAATTATATTCTGCAAGGTGAAATTTGAACAAAAATTGTAACAAATTAAAACATGCTTTTCCCTTATTGTATTGATCAGAATCTATAATTTAAGAAACTATATAATTTTTTCAACTTGACTCACTTTAACTATCAATTAACTGAAACTATAAATGGGTTGGCACATGCTTATTAATAGGCATTCCCAACTTTAAACCTTCTCGTAAACCTTTTTTGAACACCATTTCACACCCAAAAAGTTTCACATGATGCAGTTTTTCACTAATTTATTTCAAATTTGTATGCTGTCTCTCAAAAGCAGATTAAATAAAATTGTCATATAGTTTTTTAAAATAATATTCCAATTTTGAGAAATAAATTAACTTTTTAAAAATCAAGTGTTTTGGAGAATACGAAAAGTAACATATTTTCTGCATTAACTAGGGCTAATATATATATATATATATATATATATATATATATATAATATTAAATTGTTTTGTAAAGAAGATATAAATCCTTTAGTATCTAACTATTTATTATATTATATTTGTCCTATTTTTTCTTTATTTTTATCTTTAATTTTATGAAGATTGATGTCTTATATAAGAGGATTATATACTTTTAATTTGGGAATATTTTTTTTTTTTTTGGTTTGTACGAGTATAGGAGCTATTTGTCCACCCATTTGCTGTAAAACTGGATTTGTATCTGAATATTTTGAAAAATGCATTACGCGACTCACTTTTATTAGAACAACGAATTTAGAGAGTAAACAATTATTATTTAAATGATCATGCAAATTGTAACTTTTATCATAGCAAAAATATAAACTATAATTGTGTGCAATAACTGGTATAAATTTGAAAAAATATACATTTAATTGTGTGGATTTGCCAATTTTACAAAAGAAGACCTTTTACTATGGGCGAGAGGCAACGTAGTAAAATTGAGAATCGCGCCTCAGTTAAGGGACCAGTAAGTGAAAGATTTGGCAACAACGAGGGTTGGTTCCCAGCCGCACACTTCCTAATCCCAAACTTTATAGTCACGCCGCCTTTGGCAGAAGAGTGTGGCAGGTTTATCATGTTCTGAAAAACACTGTAGCTGAAACCTAAAGTAAATAAGAACTGGATGGTGCACTCGGATATGTCACTATGCGGAAAAGTCATTCACTGGAAATGGCCCGTACAGATGTTTTGAAGAGCATGCTTTTCACGTACAAATATCTTTTATTCCTTCCACAGCACCGTTCACCAAGCTATTGTTTAATGCCCATCAAGGACAAGGCACAAGCATTCCTTGCCCAAAGCACAATCCCTATTATAACAAAGGGCTTTTCTAGTGTCAGCTTTATCTATAGATGGGCGATTTCATTTTAGTTGAAAATGTTTATTTGAACAACGTGTAGTTTTAGTGGAGAATGTGTTTATAAAACTCTGTTGTGTTCCATCCACATAACTTTCTCTATATCTCTATAATAAATTACTGTCAAAAAGCTTATTCTTCTGTTTCATGCTAGTCGAGATAAAATTCCTTGCTTCCTTCTAAAAAGAAGACAAATCAGGGAATGCACCAGACTAAAACGACAGTCAAATCTTTTAAAAGTTGTTTGATATTGAAAATCCTTTCTTTGTATGGCCAGGAGTTGACAAATTTACATATGAGTAAAGTTTAAGTACTTTAGAACTGAAAACAATTACAAAGAACATCTCAGAAACATCCAATTCTTCAAAAAAATTATATATGACATAAATTATGTACTCTTACAGCTTACCAGTAAAGCAAAATTCAGCAAACATCCAGAATAGAGAGGTCCTCAGTGGCTATTCCCAGAAAATTCAAATTATACAATTTATTTGCCATGTAAATATGTTTAATAAATGGTATTTTAATCAATATCTTTAAAATCATTTTTAATAAAATCAAAATTTCCAACAAGTTTCCATATAAAGGGTTGTTTTGGGTTCTTATTGTTTTACTATTTGTTTCCTTTTATTTACATGTAGATTCACAGACATATATACATTTAAAAAAACCTTGTAGGTGATTCAACTATATTTTGAGTGACGTATCTTGTAATTCACTGCAAAGAATTCTGAGTGACTTGGCTATATATGCTCACTGTCTATTCAAAGCTCTGCACATTATTAACCCGAATTTCTTGTATCAAACTTTATATTTTATTTATAAAAGTACAAGGTGTTTTATTTACTAATCAAATTATGAAATGATACCTTTGTTTGTTACTTTATGAATTAGAACTATACACATAATATCAATATCTATGACCTACTTTTGGAACAGATTATACTGCAGCGTGTGCATGTTTACGCTAGATACCCCTCTCCATTACCCTCTTCTTTATACCGCTGACTAATGCTGTGTTCATTACTGTGTGCACTCTGGAGCCCAAAACCGAGTTCTAATAACTAAGTTATAACATAAACTTAATCAAAGTGTTTAATATTCAAGTCAAACGTATGAATCAGTGTCTTTAAGTTGGGGAACAGTTTCAGAGTAATCTGTGATTATATATAGGTATTGCATTCCACCCAAAATTCGATTCCAAAATTTCACCGGAAATATACGTTTTAGGATCCCCTGTATCCAAAAAAAAACATTTTTGGAAAAAGGTCCATATACTTTTTTCGTGGAATTGATCATTTTTGAGATATTCCTTGTTATTTGTTTCAGATTCAAAATACTTAAACTTCTCTCACACTGAAAGTTGTAAACTCTTGGTCCTGCAAGGAGACGGATTTCAACTACATGGCAACCAGCTTTTTAAAGATTCAACTATCACTTGAGCATAGTGTGTTTCCTTATTTTCCTCCTACTTACAAGGAAGCAGTTAATTAAGACAGTTTCTGCTAATGTTTATCTCAATTAAGTAGACAGAAAAATATGTTTTTTTAACAATAACTTGTTACAGCGATGTAGAGAAAGTTATGTGAATGAAACACATCAGATTTTTTTCTTTCACATTAGTGTTTTCTACAAATTCATCCCAACCAGTCCACCACTGTAACTTTGCAAATGGAGTCAGGGTTACTACTGCACTCCCAAAATTCGATTATGCCGGGATTACAATGGACTTATGCAGGTAATGTGACTTGACAACACAACGTAACGCGAAAGACTAAGACACTATATTAAATGTAGCTTCTTAGAGTTGACTTAACGTGATATAGCTTAAGGGGTGTCGAAATGGGATTTTTTTTCCATTTTCATGTTTTAGTTGCATATAAATATTTCGAATCTGCCTCTCATTTTAGTATAACTTTCATAGATATAGGGTAATTGTAAATAGTTTGAATATAGTATAGAAAATAATCTGGTGTAGTAGAGTGTAGAGCATTTTGGTACACTCACTTAGTAAAACATCAGTAACTCTGTAAATATTAACGTTAGAGAAGAGGCATTATTTAATTCTGGTTTGAAAGTGTTACTTTAGCTATTCACTGCATTAACATCCTGCTCATATTTCCTTTATATGAGAGTTTAGAAGTACTGCGAAGCAGTGATCAGAAAGTTTGGTTACATTTTTACTTTCTCTATACTCACTATGTACATAGTGAATAGAGAATGTATTGCACTCCACCAAAAAATTCGATACCGAAATTTCACCGAAAATATACGTTTTAGGGTCCCCTGTATCCAAAAAAAGTATTTTTAGAAAAAGATCCGTGTGTGTGTGTGTCCGTGTGTCTGTGAACACGATAACTCAAAAACGAATAGTCGATAAAATACCAAACTTGGTATTTAAGTTTAGTATCTTCCAGGGATGCGACACGAAGATTTTGCGAAAAATTCCCCCTTCCCCAAACTACCCTTTACATGGAACTTTTTCGAAAATGTCAATTTTCTCAAAAATGGCTCTAATGATTTTGATTAAAATTTCGTATATTAAAGTTATTTACCTGACAAATAAAATGTATATTTTGAATTTTCTGGGAATAACCTCTGAAGACTACTTTATTCTGGATGAATTTTTCATAATTACTAAACCGTAAGAGATGGACAAAAACTTAACACACAAAAATGTAGAGCACATTAAAACACACAATTTATGTTATATACATTTTTTTCGTGCAGTTGATCGTTTTTGAGATATTCCTTTTTCTTAGTTTCAGCTTTGAAAAACATACTTTTCTCATACAGGAATTTGTCAACTCCTGTCCATACAAACAAAGGAACATTAGTCACATAGCAACCAGCTTTTGGCTTTCACTTTAACCTATGGTACTCCCTTATTTCGATTCTACTTACAATAAAGCAAGAAATAAGACTATTTCTGCTAATTTTTTTCTGATGAGCATACAGTAAATAGAAGTATAAACTTTTTAAAAATAATTTGTTGCAGGGATATAGAGAAAGTCATGTGAATGGTACACATCAGATTTTTTTAAAAATGTTATGTTTGAAAGCAATTTCTAAAGAATTAAAATTTTCTATGCAAATGCCTTATTATCTCAGAAACTGATTGTCACTAAGGGCTGAAATCTTCACCACTCGTTTGCACTTAAATGGGCTTTATTTTAATGAACTTTTTTATGTATATGGATGAGATTTTATAAAAGAAAACATAGCTTTCCTTCTAATCAACAGAAGTATTCTTTTTTCATCAATCAACTGTAAAGGTATTACTGAATATACCTTGAAAAATTTGGCTCATTATCTTAAATAGTTGTTGAAATAATGGGTCAAGCTTTAACATTGGCAAGATAGGGCATTTCCACTCCCCTTAAGTGTTTGTCAGTGTGAAACTTTTCCTTCCCTTCATGTCCCGTTCACATTAAGCGAAGTTCATTGTAACCCGGAGTTATTTCGTCACTGTGCATGTATTTAAAGATCACACTGTAAAAGATATCTATTTCCATTGCAGACAAACATTGCCTAGTATCTGGTGAGGAATAAGGGATTCTAAGATGGGATTTACAAAGTGCATCGAATATTTCTTGTGCAATAAAAGTACGAAATATGCATGCATTAAATCGTATATGGATCCTCAGAAACTCCTGCAGGAATGCCTCATGTGTCACGAAGACTTGAGGGTATACACCTTCATTAATATTTTCACTGCAACGGTCGAGATAAATCGATCGCGGAAAAACATTCCAGCCGTGCTACGGTCGAGTTAACGATTGTAAGTCTTAGAATTTCATATTCTTCTGCAGCAATTTTTAAATCAATTATATCTGTCAACTCTCATGGACTGTTACACTAATTCCGAGTAATATAGATAAAGCAAGGGAAAACTGCAGGTAATTTGGTCCGAGTCAAGCTGCACTCTGCCGCAAAACAGTCTCTTTTTCACGGCCGGAAATATGCTATTGGTGGGGTGTGGGGAGCCCCGCCGAGTGCTCTACCTCACCTGGGGTTTAGGATGGGGAGGGCCCAGGTTGCATGCCTGTGTGCTAACAGGGCAGGTAGAAGCATCCGGCGAGAGACCTGTTTTTAAATTTTGAAAAAATTACTATACTTACTTTTTTTTTAGTTATTAGAGCATATTGTTGCATTTTCAACTTGAAGTACACAAATTTATGTCCAAATGTAATTGGTTAAAGCCAAATTTCGGACTTTTGGCAATTTTTCACCATCGTGTCCCCTTAACTGAGCACAGAGGTGTTTCTCGCCTAAAAATATGTTAGCAGTGAAAAGGTTAAATAGTTGACGATTCTGAAACTGCAACACTGAAACAAACACGTGGAGCTCGTTGTTTGGATGTAAACAAGCTTGGCCTAAGTAGGATAATTGCGTTCGGATGCAGCATAAGGCAAGTAACTACATTTTCAAAGTGAATTACTCCGTACTGTTTTTAACTGAGTGGTCTAAAATCAATATTCTCCACTGGCTGCGTCAGCGTGCTGCTCGTTAATCAAGAGGAACAATATTTCAATTTGTGATTAGTTGTTATCCTCCAAGCTGCTGAGCAATGATGTCTCTCTCAGAATTATAATGTTTAGAAACAATCACAGTAGAGTTGCAGTAGTCTGCATGTCAATGGTAATAAATGAACTTCATGACAAATAAAATAGCTTCGGTGCATTTAAATGTCATGAATGGTTTTAAATAATGAATTGTAATGAAGCATTGTTGTTTACCCTCTCAGAATAGCAGACACCAATAATGTACATGATAGAAGTAAAGATTACATCTATAATAAACCACGTTTTAAAGCACTGGAGCCTATTCATTAGTTGGATATGCAATAAGTAAACAAGTCGTTTGGGATTAAAATTGGAAAGATATTTGAACAGGTGAATACATTTTAGTGCATACTTAGAGCCGGTCTAGGTAGCTTATCTCAAGGTCGAGGATTCAAATCCGGTCCAGACCGATGGCTTTTAGTGTGTTCAAAAGTGACAGCCCCATATTAGTAGATTTACTGGAAAGTAAAAGAACTTCTGGGGACAACATTTCGGTACACCGGCGTCGCTGATATGATCCTAGCAATTGTCGTCATTACAAACAAATCATTTTTTAGCATATACTTAGGTAATGGCAATGCGTGCAACGCGCACTCGGGAGGCCCCAGGTTCCATTCCGGTCGACCACCCATTCTGACCCGGTCGTCAGACGAATGCTGGAGTGGTTTCTTTTATCCCTCGGATTTCATGTTCCTTCACATCGTTTCAATTAATTATTCCATTTTCCTTCATCCCATTTGGTTCTGTTTCAGTATAGGAAGTGTGGGCGATGGTGTTTCGTTTCAGCGTGGCAGGGAAAAATAATTATCTCCGTTCCTCGGCCTACGGCTGGTTGCCGGGATATGGGGACTCCACTTACGGCGGCCTTGGACCATTGAGGCGGGTTGTCGGCTCGGTCTACCTGTTTACCAATCTATAAACTGTAGGTATCCTATTATTGTTGTGCCGTCGCTCGTGGTTCTGACCGGTATCTCCCCGCACCGGGCGTAGGTAAAGTATCATCACTGATTTGGTGCCGAGGTTCCTCCAAAAACGCCCTATCCCTAGATAACGAGGTAACGTCCCATTGTGTAATCAGGAATGATATGATGGAAAATTAAATAATTATAATAAATGCACAAATTAGAAGAACATTTGGAGAAGTTTTATATATACACTTAAGAATACACAACATACTTTAAAAAACAACAATAATATTTGCTTCCTAAATCTGCGTGTTAAAAACACTGTTGATTAAAGCTCAAAAAGTGAGATCTTTTATGTGTCTAATGGAAGCTACGTTTAGAGATCACTAGGTTTCGCATACAAATTTAGATTAAATTAACTTCTAGTACACTGGTACGTTGTTTTTAGCGAGCGGAGAAGGGAGAGACAGATGTCCCGACTACTGACGTATTGAGTTTGTGCTATAAGTATAGGTAGGCAACTATAGGCAAGTAACAATACAGTTATATAGGATATAAGTTTGTATTACAAAATATAATTAATAAAATTGTATATAAATATTTATTTTATTTAATTTATTTATTTTTTGTGGTACATCAAATAATCGGTTTATATATGATTTTCATGCGTGGACGACTGTTGTAATGGATTACAATATATTTTCTGAATGTATTAAAAGCAAAACGTCTTATGTTGGGCTTCGTACCTTAAGAACAGGCTGTGAATTCACTACTATTTTTACTTTCTCTATACGCACTATGTACATAGTGAATAGAGAAAGTATTGCACTCCACCAAAAAATTCGATACTGAGATTTCACCGGAAATATATTTTTAGGGTACCCTTTATCTAAAAAAAGCATTTTCAAAAAAAGGTCCGTGTGTGTGTGTGTGTGTGTGTCCGTGTGTCCGTGTGTCTGTAAACACGATAACTCAAAAACGAAAAGTCGGTGAAATACCAAACTTGGTATTTAAGTTTAGTATCTTCCAGGGATGCGACACGAAGATTTTGAGAAAAATCCCCCCACCCCAAACTACCCTTTACATGGAACATTTTTCGAAAAATTTTATTTTCTAAAAAATGGCTCTAACGATTTTGATTAAAATATCACATATTAAATATATTTACCTGACAAATAAAATGAATATTTTGAATTTTCTGGGAATAGCCTCTGAATACTACTTTATTCTAAATGAATTTTGCATAACTACTAAACCATAAGAGATGGACAAAAACTTAACACACAAAAAATGTAGAGCACGTTAAAACACACAATTTATGTTACATACATTTTTTTCATGGAGTTGATCGTTTTTGAGATATTCCTTTTTCTTGGTTTCAACTTTGAAAAACTTATACTTTTCTCATACAGGAATTTGTCAACTCCTGTCCACAAAACAAAGGAACATCAGTCACATAGCAACCAGCTTTTGGCTTTCACTTTAACCTATGGTACTTCCTTATTTCGCCTGTATTTACAATAAAGCAAGGAATAAGACTATTTCTGCTAATTTTCCTCGATTAACATGAAATAAATAAAAGATAAGCTTATTAACAATAATTTGTTACAGAGAGATAGAGAAAGTCATGTGAATGGAACACATCAGATTTTTTCACACTTAGTTCAAAGTATAAGCAAACAAATCCTAATGTATCACTCCGCCGAACACCCGGCAGCACCGTGTGGAGATATGGCGGGAAGTCAGTAGTCGTGACGTGAGAATAGGTTGCCTCAGACAGAATACGCATATGCATATGCCGCAACTTAGAATTACTGACTTTTTAATATTTTCTATGTCTTATTTATATATTTTTTCTTACATCCCTGAAGTTACTTTCACCACCCCATCTATCGCGAGAGAAGATCGCAGAATTTGAACAAAATTACCACAGTTGTCTTCTCTCCACTTTTTAACGATTTTCCGTGTTTATATTTCTCCACGATGAATTTTTCTGAACCATGATATCACTGAAAGTAATATTTGCACAACAGACTTGACCATATGACAAAGAGTAGACAGACTGTTTAAACAGAAACCGGAAATGAACTATTACGCCTGCGCATAGCATCATCGAACCTATGTCGTAACGATTCAGTTACTTAAAGGTGATTCTGAAGAAATACATTTTATTTTATAAATTGAACTGTTAAGTTAATATAGTTTTTAGTGTATCCCCTCAGGTATGACCAGAAAAGGTCTGAACTGAACTGAACTGTTTTATGCAGAGGAAGAGACGAATCTTAACTGGAAAAGTTGTAATTCGTCCACCACAATGAGATGTTCATTTATCACGTGGTATTGTTTACATCCTCTTTGAACCTAGAGTTAAATACTTTTAGTCGCTTGCTTAGAGCGAAAAATTGGCAGAACTTGGGTATGGGAAGGTCCCAGTAAACCACTGTGTGCACGTAACTATACGAGTATTTCAACAGAATGCAACCAAATCGCAACCGTGTCCGAAGCCTATAAATCAGATAACATAATTAGACAATTAGAGTCTAGTTGGAACACCTGAATATAGTCTATAAAATAAAAAATAATAGCAAAATAATAAATACTTGCTTAGAATGGATATCGTATAGGCCTTTGCGAAGGAGAAATGTGTGTAGGCCGGAAAAGAGATTGAATTTAGACTTGGAACAGGTCCTGGTGGCCTAACCCTTGCACGCCTGAAAAAGAAAAAGATATTCTTTGAGTTGGGGAACAAATGAAACTGGAACACACCACCCACATTGCCTATCTTCTCTTTTTTTTCTTTTAAGTGCACAAGCCCGTAAATCACACACTTTGTATTAAGTAACTTAAGACTTATATAGCAATCTCACAGAACTTTTTCACGCACTACATATTCACATCTATTCCTCTTTTTGTTATTATTCATGTAAAAAGTAAATAATTACAATAAAATAAATATTCTATCATCATGCCATAAATAATTTGAAATTGGGTATTATGGCATTCTTTACATTTAAGACGAGGAAATACCAAATGACTTAAAACAACTTGAAGCTTTCCTGGTGTGGCGCCGAAGTTCTCTCTCTGCGCAGATGATGTACTGTAGACGTTTGCCTCCGATGGTTTAGAAACCAACCTAATTTTGACCTGGTTGTAAACTAGTCGGAATGCCTCAGGCGGTTTCGTCAATGGCCAGCTTTCCTAGTCAACCATCCGCTTGGGATTTTGAGGTTTTTGTATTTTTTGTTGTAGCCAGGCGAATGTTGGAGTGGTTTTTCCAATACCACGAAATGTTTTCGCTTCCTCATTTACTATTGTTTCCTTTCACATATCTTTTGGGATACGGGGCTTGACGGTGGTTGGCGATGCACAGTGGACACACAGTATACACACGATAACATATATTTATATCTAAATTATTTTGTAAATTGCCTGTTAAATCATCTTCGTTTCACTAAATCTTATGTACTCCATCTAGGGAAGCTACCTAGGTATAACAGATGGAGATAAATACCCTAAAGGCAAATTGTATATCTCATTAAATGCATAATTTATATCAAATAAGTTCTTTCGTAGCATTGGCCCTGCTTCCACAACAATGGAATTTTAATATGAAGAATTGACTCGACAGTATGTGTTGCATACAGTCAAGAATGTCTTCAGAATATAAAATTAATATAAGATTAAACGAAAAACATATGTTTATTTGGTTAGTATGATATGAATAAAATACATACAAATTGGTAATGGGTAGGGAAATTTGTATACGTTATACTTAGATTTTCTTATTTTGTTCTGATACAACTTTGTTATCACCCTGTGTTTGGGTGCTAACTTTTAAGCTGATATAACTGTGTTGTGTAATGTTTGTTTACGCGGCTGGATCGATTTCTCACTGCGTCGTTCTTGACCTTAGATTATGTGACCTCCTAACCTTAAATAACAGACTAAAGGTCATATTGACGATACAAAGCATTACTAAAATTTAATTTCACTGTGCTTTATCTAACTTTACTTTTTACCTTGACCGAATGACCGGTTCTAGTATACGTATGATCAACAGTCTTAACATAAACCAATAATGTATATATGTCCATTGTAGCAAACCAAGGCTACATAAGATGCTTATTTTACTAGAACTTATTACGCAGTAACAAATTGGCACGGTTCGAATAATCGTGAATCTTAAGGTGATATGTTGGACTGCGTTTCCATTCAAAAAATCCGATGTGTTCCATTCACATGACTTTCTTTATATCACTGCAACAAATTATTCTAGTTACTTCATCTAATGGAGCAAAAATTAGCAGAAATAGTCTTATTACTTGCTTCCTTGTTAGCAGAAGCGAAATAAGGGGGTACCATAGGTTAAAGTGTTAGTCAACTGAAATTCCTTTGTTTGTATGGACACGAGTTCACAAAGTCCTGTATGAGAAAAGTATGTCTTTATAGCTGAAAAAACAAACAAGGAATATCTCAAAAACAAGCAACTCCACGAAATGGAAATGGAAATGGCGTGTTATTTATGGACGCTCTTTAACTACTGTGGTTCTCAGCGTCCTATTCTAAATTGGGTGTGGAAGACCGCTTAATTTTGCTCAGAGGCCTCTCTTATCAGGCTTGAGGTTCTTTTACGTGCCGTAAATCTACGACACGGGACCCACGGCTTTACTTCCCTTCCGAAGGAAGCCATGCTAAGGATTTTTACACCCGAAAAAATCCATCGTCCTCCGCCTTGGGTATATGAAGTCAGCATGGTAACCATTACACCACGGAGGGCGACCAACTCCACAAAAAAAAAAATGTATATAACATAAATTGTGTGTTTTAAGGTGCTCTACATTTGTTGTGTGGTAAGTTTTTGTCCATCTCTTACGGTTTAGCAGTTATGAAAAATTCCGTAAAATTGACCAAGAATAAAGTAGTCTTCAGAGGCTATTGCCAGGAAATTCAAAATATACATTTTATTTGTCATGTAAATATCTTTGATATACAATATTTTAATCAAAATCGTTAGAGCCATTTTTTAGAAAATCAAAATTTTCGAAATAAGTTCCATGTAAGGTAGTTTGGGGTGGAAAATTTTTCTCAAAACCTTCGTGTCGCAATCCTGGAAGATACTAAATTTAAGTACCAAGTTTGGTATTTTACCAACTTTTCCTTTTTGAGTTATCGTTTTCACAGACACACGGACACACTGACACACGGACACACACACGGACCTTTTTCTGAAAATACTTTTTTTTGATACAGGGGACCCTAAAACATATTTCCGGTGAAATCTCGGTATCGAATTTTTTGGTGGAGTGCAATACCTTCTCTATGCACTATGCACATAGTGCGTGTAGAGAAAGTAAAAACGTTGCAATCTCGAATCCCAACAATTGCAGTCAAATATGTCTGTGATAAAAGGCGGGGAGGACCCAAGTAATGGCATCCTTGGAAGCTGACGGAGTTGCTCCTTTTCTTAAAAAAAGAATAACTCAGTAAAATTTTATTGCAAAAGTTTAATATTTCTAAAATATAAAACAGCGGTAAAAACATATTTGTATTTTATGGTTGAAGACTTGTTTAATATGAAATTAATCCAAAAGTACAAATCCTATTTGTATTGTAGCGCGGGATTTATAAGCCCCGACAGACACTAAAGAGTTACACCAACAACGTTCAAAAAGCGTATATCATTAAAAAAGAAGCTACACTAAAGGGCTTCAGGATATTTAAATACAAGCGAATCAAACTTTTCCAAAACCATTTTACCAATCTTTTCAAGAGAATAAATAAGCATTTTTAGCGTGTTTGCTACGTGATTTATCTATTTATAGCTTTTTATTCGGTGTGTAAATAAGAAAATAGCGTGTAATTGGAGATATGAAGTTACACAACCCATGGTTTAGCCTTCGGTCGCGCCGTGGCCTCGTGATTATACTACCAAGGCGGGTTTCGCTCCCAGACGACCGACTGTGGGATTTGTGCCGGTTCTCCGGATTCCCCCGCCATCGCATTCCACCGCCATTCTTTATTCCATGTATCGTCAGCATCAATGCCTGCGGTGCCATATGAAGTATATAAAAGCGGGCGTTAAAAACTATTAAAACAAAAAAAACAAAAAAAAAACAAAAAAAAAAAAAACCTGCTTTAGCCTTTAGAACTGGAATACGATAAAATATGCTCTGTATTAGTAACAGAGGATCAAAATAATCCTTAAGTTAATATTACCAAAACTATACTGTAGTCGAAGAGCAACTGTTTTCTGGGGCGTATGATGCATGCGTTAATCCAGGTGTCACTAGCTGAGTGACCTTTGAGTAATGCAGAGAGAGCAAATTTTCTCAATGCTCTTGCGAATCGCTTACTGTGCACTGCGTGAAAGCAAGAACAGGTAATTCCTTCAGTGCTTAGGTAGTACGCAGCATTTTGTATTTGAAATAGGTAATCCACTTTTCATAGGTTAATACCTACACTATTGTAGGTTCAGGATTGCTAGAACAATTGCTCTATTGTGTTTCTTGCATTAGTATTTAAACTTCGGATATGCTTACAATACAATAGATATGAATAGGGAAGAAAACATAATAACTTAAAAAAATCTAATGTGTTCCATTCACATGACTTTCTTTACATCTCTAAAACAAATTATTGTTAAAAAGCTTATGCTTCTATTTGCACTAATCAAGAAAAAATTAGCAGAAATAGTCTTATTACTTGCTTCCTTGTAAGTAGAAGTGAAATAAAAAGTACCATAGGTTAAAGTGATAGTCAAATCTGGTTGCTATATGACTGAAGTTCCTTTGTTTGTATGGACAGGATTTGACATAGAAGTATAAGAGAGAGAAAAGTATAAGTTTTCCAAAGATGAAACCAATAACAAGGAATATCTCAACAACGATCAACTCCACGAAAAAAAGTATATAACATAAATTGTGTGTTTTAACGTGCTTTACATTTTTGTGTGGTAAGTTTTTGTCTATCTCTTGCGTATTAGCAATTATGCAAAGTTCCGTAAAATTCACCCAGAATAAAGTAGCCCTCAGAGGCTATTCCCAGAAAACTCAAGATATACTTTTAATTTGGCATGTAAATATCTTAAATATAACAGACTTTAATCAAAATCGTTTGAGCCATTTTTGAGAAAATCAAACTTTTCGAAAAAGGCTTCATAGTTGGGGTGGGGATTTTCTTGAAAATCTTCGTGTCGCATCCTTGGAAGCTACCAAACTTAAATGCCAAATTTGGTATTCAACGGTTTCTTCGTTTTTGAGCTATGCTGTCCACAGGCACACACACAAGGACCTTTTTGTAACAATGCTTTTTTTTTGGATTCAGGGGGACCCAAACCATGTATTTCTGGTGAAATCGGGCCGCGCCGTGGCCGAGTGGTTAGACCACTGGCCTCTCACCTAGACGGCCGGGGTTCGATCCCAAGCGACCGCATGTGAGATTTGTGGTGGACAAAGCGGCGCTGGGGCGGGTTTTCTCCGGGTACTCCGGTTTCCCCCGCCATCGCATTCCGCCGGTGCTCCATCATCATTCATGTATCATCAGTGTCACCGCCTGCGATGCCATTAGTAGTTAAAGCGGGCGTTAAACACTACCAAAAAAAAAAAAAAAATCTGGTGAAATCTCGGTATCGAATTTTTGGGTGGATTACAACACCTTCTCTATACACTATGTACATAGTACGTGTAAAGAAAGTAAAAATCTATTGTGTCCATTCACGTGAATTTCTCTACATCTCTACAACAAATTATTGTTAAAAAGCTTATGCTTCTATTTAATCATGCTAATCAAGAAAAAAATAACAGAAATAGTCTTATTACATGCTTCCTTGTAAGTGGAAGCGAAATAAAAAGAACCATATGTTAAAGTGATAGTCAAATCTGGTTGCTATGTGACTGAAGTTCCTTTGCTTGTATGGACAGGAGTTGAAAAATTCCTATATGAGAAAAGTATGTTTTTCAAAGCTGAAACCAAAAACAAGGATTATCTCAAAAACGATTAACCCTACGAAAAAAAGTATATAACATAACTTGTGTGTTTTAACGTGTTCTAAATTTTTTTGTGTTTCAAGTTTTTATCCATTTTTTAAGGTTTAGCAGTTATGCAAAATTCCGTAAAATTCATCCAGAGTAAAGTAGTCTTCAGAGACTATTCCCAGAAAATTCAAGATATCATTTTATTTGGCAAGTAAATATCTTAAATATAAGAGATTTTAATAAAATTCGTTAGAGCCATTTTTGAGAATATCAAAATTTTGGAAAAAAGTTTCATGTAAAGGGTGGTTGGGGGGATTTTCTTGAAAATCTTCGTGTCTCATCCTTGGAAGATACCAAACTTAAATACCAAGTTTGGTATTCAACGGTCTTTTCGTTTTTGAGCTTTGCTGTCCACAGAGACACAGACACAAGGGCACATACATACACAGACACACACACGCACACATTGACCTTTTTGTAAAAATGCTTTTCTTTTATTCAGGGGGACCTAAAACATGTATTTCCGATGAAATCTCGGTATCGAATTTTTGGGTAGAATGCAATACCTTCTCTATACACTATGTACATAGTACATATAGAGAAAGTAAATATCGATACTAAAACAGAAGTTGTGATCCATTACGGAAAACTCCCAGCTCAGTCTAAGATTATTATCGAAAAAAAGGTACTTAAGCAAGTTCAGCTGTTTAGCTTGTGACATGAGTCTCGACATAGATAAAGACGTAGAAAATAAACCGATATATGTATTTCAATATATAGGGTCTTTCAAATCTCAATTCAAACTTTAAACAATTACAAACATTATTATATTTGAGAGGATAAAAACAATAGAAGTCACATACCAGGCAAGCAATGGGATTTGGATTTCTTTTGTTTATTTTAATAAAACATTAGCGGTTTTATTAACACTGATATAAGAATTGTAAGTTACAAATCATGGCTCTATCACTAAATGGTAGAATATTCAATGTAATTAGGAAAGCAAGAACAGTTTTTCTCAAGGTCTGAGAAAATTTAGAACCCTTAACAATTTAAGAGCAGGCTCATTCCAACAAAGTGACCGCCGTGACCTCAAGATCTCGATTCCACCGAATTTTGATTGTGGGGTGGTTTTAAAGAACGAGTTTTCCTGACATATCCAACAGCCCACCAGCAATTGAAAGATGCTACTTCATAAGAAATTGCTAATATTCCAAAACATCTGCAAAATGTTCTACATGGAGTTGCAGAAAGAATGATGTTTGTCGAACAAGAGAATTGTCCTCATTGTTTGCTCATGTGTGATTTCTTTTGTTTTGTTTTTCCCCTACCTAAAATGTTATAATATTAATAACGGTTTAAAGTTTGAAGTGACTTTTCAAATACCCTATATATGTAGAAATATAAACAAAACTTCAAGAAATTAAGATAGAAAAGACAACATTAAAACTATGTAAAAATGACAATATGCTGCTCCATGACAGTGAATCTTTAATTGAGAAAAGATTTTATAAAAATAACAAAAATGAGATTTTTAAGCACAGTCAAAGTCTTTTCAAGGAGAGACCATATATAAAATGCATGCATCCGGGCAGAACCGACAACTTATAATTTAAATGAGAATATTGAAGAAAACAAGGAGAAACGGAGACAACAACGCAGGCCAATGGATGAAATTGGAATTCCAGCAACAGTAAACAGATACAAGCCCACAGGCAGAAGAGATACGGAACGGCCTACAATATCATGGAAATAGTTTTATGAAGTCAGAACGTGCAGATTGCCTAAGCCTTGAAGTACAGAAGAAGAAGAAGAAGAAGAAGAAGAAGAAGAAGAAGAAGACCGGATATGAGACTGGGGATCAGATGACCTCCAAATAATGATAATGAACTTTCTAAATGGAATACAAGTAGTAGAGAAACTAAAATTACATACGTTTGAAGGAGAAAATGCCAATGTACCTAAACAAACACAATGCAACACCTTTAACGTATTTGTAAAATGTATACCGAATTTTACTTCACTGCTACATATAGCAAGCAAAGGAAGTATTACATTCCATCAACAAATTCTATATCGAGATTTCAGCAAAAGTACACGTTTTGAGACTTCCGAAAAATAGTAGTATTTTTAGAAAAACGTCCGTCCATTCCTGTGTATATGTTGTGTGTGCGTATGGATGAGTCTATGAACATCATACATCAATAATGAAACGTCGGTTACATGCCAAACACAGTGTTTAAGTTCCGAATTTTTCAAAGATCCAACACAAACATGTTCAAGAAAACTCCCCCATCCCAAACTTCGTTTACAGGAACAAACTGTCTTATTTTTTATCTCTTAAAAATGAGTAACAGTTTTGATTAAAATGACATACGTTTAAAATATTTGCATTATAAAATGTATATTCAGATTTTTCTGGTAATAACCTGTGATGTCTTCTGTATTCTGAACGAGTTTTGTATAATTTTTAAGCCCTAAGAAATAGTAAAAATCTTGCTACGTGAAAAAATTAAGTTTCACCGAAGAACCAATTTATGTTAAATAAAATGTTTGTGAGTTTATCACTTCGGATATATTTTATGTTATTAGTTTGAGTGTTCTTTCTTTAAAGTAGTAAGCCGCTATTTATTTTTTCTTGGGCTTAGACAAAGAACATGACATTTAAACTTAAGACACAGTGGTTTATCTTTAGAATTCTGATGTGTTTCATTCACATGAACTTCTCTATTTATTCTGTAAACGATTCTTACAAAAGCATATTCTTCTATGTACTTCATGCCAATCAAGATAAACATTATCAGAAATATTATTATCTTATTACTTAGTTCAATATAACTGGAAGAGACATAAGTCAATACACTAGGCTAAAGCTATAGTCAATTTTTTAGTATATCATTGCAATGCGATTGAAATTCGTGTCTTTGCATGGCCAGGAGTAAAACATCAAAAATGGAATGACAAAATCCCGTTTCAAAAAAGTATAAGTATTTTAAAATTGAAACCAATGACAAGGCAGACTTCGAATATGGTTAACTCAAAAAAAAAAAAAAAAGAAAAAAAAAAGTATATGACGACATAGATTCCGTGTTTTAATAATATGTCTATTTTTTATAGCAAGTTTTTTTTTACGATTTCTTACGTTTTCCATTTGTCAGAAGTCTAATCGTTAGTCATTCTTGAGAAAATCAAAAGTTTTTAATATTTTCCCAGGTAAATAATATGTTAAGGGGGATATTCTTGGATATCTTCATGTCGCATCTTTAAAATACTTAACTTAATTATCAAGTTTGGTATTTAACCTTTTTTTCATTTTAGAGCTATGTTGTTTATAGATACACACATAAACACACCTTTTCTGCTTTGTTTTAAATGCTTTTCTTTTTTATTTCTTTTTTCTTTGCATACAGGAAGCTTGAAACTGTATTTAAGTTTGGTATCTCCCAAGGATTAGGCACGAAGATTTTTGGGAACGTTTGTGAAACATTTTTTCAAATGTTTGATTTTCTCAAAAATGGCTCTAACGATTTTAAATGTTAAATACCATATGTTTAAGATATTTGTATGAGAAACGAGATGTATATCTTGATTTTTCTGGGAATAGCCTCTAAAGACTTTTTCATTCTGGATGAGTTTTGTCTAACTGTAAAACCGTATGAGATTGGCAAAAACCTACTACGACAAATGTAGATCTCGTTCAAACCCACAATTTCTGAAATATATTTTTTTTATAGAGTTTACTGTTTCCGAGATACTCCTTGTTATTTGTTTCAATTTTAAGCTAATTACACTTTTCTCAATCGCTTTAACCTAGTCCCTTATTTCCCTTCTATTTACGAGAAAGCAAGTAATAAGAACATTTCTGCTAATGTTTATCTATTGGCATGATGTAGATAAAAGCATAACGTTTTATAAGAATAGTTTGTTCGTGGAATAGCTAGAGAAAATCGTGTGAATGAAGACATCCGATTTTTCAGTTTTACATTCACAGGGCAAAAGTCTACCTTTACTCGAAATTATACCGAGGGGGTTACCTCAGGCGGTATCGTCTATGCCTGCATTCGGGCGGTCCTCGGTTCGATCCCCGGTAACGGCCCATAGGTTTTTCATGGTTTCCCCGGGTCAGCAGGGGAATACTGGAGTGATTCATATTCTGAAACGTCTTTCTTGCCCATCATCTATTTTGATATCTATTTTAGGATTGAAGGACCAACTGACGAAGTTCTGCGGGTCGTGGCTAAATTTCTTCCTGGCGTCGTTGCGGGATCACTGTCAGGAACCGCCTAGGGTGATTTTGGGAGCTCGGGTCCTCTGGGAGAGGCGTCGGATGCGTTCGATCTGGAAATTTTAGGGACCTCATCCATGCTTGCGCCATCATCATCTTGATCTGGCCGCACTACGGGCGTGTCTTCTCAATTCTACCTCCCAGAGTTCAGGTGAGTCGCAAAGAGCCACAATTGGCCTAATCAGGAATGGAATCAATGATATATGTCATTCCAATACCTTGAATGAGTTTCTTAGTTGATAATCTCCCTTTCAGAAGAAACATATTTTGATAACGATGCTGTCAATTGTCAGAATCATTTCAGCGCCACCGGTGTACCGGTTTTTGTCCCGCAGGAGTTCTATTACATACCAGTAAATTTACTGACGTTGGGCTATCGCTTATAAGCACACTTATAAACCATCAGTCTGGACGGGGTTTGAACCCGTGAAGGTCAACGCCTAACCAATTTGATTTGCACAAATATATATTGAACTATCAATGACCTTCTTCTTCTTATTATTATTATTCCACATCAAGGATTGGCTTTAAAATCTGTTCATTGCAATCTCCGGTATATAAGGGCTGTGTTGAGTAAAGCAGAACAATTGAATTTGCGCAGAATTCAAATTTAAGGGTGTTCAAAACATTGGTCTGCTTAAGAATACTTCTTGTATTAGTTCATACAATACAGATGCCTATAATTATTGATCTTCTGCCTCGTGGAGTGTAAAGAAAAACTCGCTTTATTAATCAATTGAGACCTATTTTTTCAATATGCCTGTACCGTTGTTACTTCACAAGTTCAACTTATTCTTGCACTGATGTTTAGTTGGTCTCTTATACCTGTGTTGCGTATTATACGATCTCCTAAAATACCTATCTAATTTTTTCTTAAAATTATTATCTCTGTAGACTTCTTTTCTCTTACCTCTACTCACCTAGACGGTCCGGGTTTGATCCCAAGCGACCGCACGTGAGACTTGTGGTGGACAAAGCGGCACAGGGGCGAGTTTTCTCCGGATTCTCCGGTTTCCCCCGCCATCCCATTTCACCGTGCTCCATCTTCATTCAATGTATCATCAATGTCATCGCCTGCGGTGCCACAAGTAGTAAAAGCGGGCATTAAACACTACCAAAATAATCTTAGCTCTATTTAGGACTCAATATTCACAGGCGCATATTAGAAGTAGAACAGCTAGAACGTTGTAAAGTCTTATTTTTTATTTATTTGTTTATTTTTGTAACTTAACGTCATTTAACTTGGTTGGTCATATCGGACCATGAATGAAATCGGTGAAATGACACTCAAATGATTTTGGGATACATGAAGCTTAAAGTCACTCGATATTCTTCTTCTCAGGATAAGTGAAAACCTCGGAAAAAACCTTATCCGGGTAATTCACCCTAAGCGAGATTCGAACTCGCGACCAGTTGAATGTGAGGCAGACACGCTGCCATCACAGTACCGAGGTGGATTTCTTTATTCTTATTTCTCAAAGTTCTGTGTATATATTGAAATGTAGCTAATTTATCTCATTAATTTTCTTTGGCATATGAAGTTAAAGTTCTAGATAATTAGAGTCATCCTTAATTATTCTTAGATTAATTAAGAAGCAATTCGCTGTAATGAGTTTGCGGTGCTGTGCCTCTGTGCCTAGAGGGCACATACAGTATAATTCTAACGCTATTCGAAATTAGGAATGTTTAACATTAAATTTTAGAATTATGTTGAAGGATTCAGCAACAGTATCTGTGTTTGACAATCTTGTCACACCTTTCAAGGCTTTCGAACATTAAACTTGCGAATAAATTGCTCATTCCGATATTAGATTAAAACGTAAAATTAAATTGCTAGTGTAATCATTCCAGAACACTTCGTGTTGCCATGACCTCAGCCAGTCAGCGGGCGGCGTCCGATGCTGCGAGTCTTGTAGAGTTGTTAGCTATAATCATGCTCCATGCTAATAATCCTAAATTACTGCTGTGTTCGTTCCATGTTCCAAACACGAAACTCAAATTTTGTTCATTTGAGCAGTACATCTTCAACCGAATACAGCTGATATGCATGCCCTCCTTTGGTTGGGGTTAGGACTGTAGAGGGCGAGCGCATATAACGTTACTCTATCTTGTAGTTCATGGAAATTCAGATCTGCAAGTGAACTGCTCATGGTTAACTTTAAAATGTCGTAATTACATACTATAATTTTTACTTTCTCTACACGTATTATGTACAAAGTGTACAGAGAAGGTACTGTAATGTACCCAAAACTTCAATAACAACATTTCACCAAAAATATACGTTTTGCCTACCCATGAATAAAGAAAAATTAGAAAAAGGTCCGATGTTTGTGTCTGTCTGTAGACAGCATAGCTCAAAAACGAAAAGACCGTTAAATACCAAACTTGGTATCTTCCAAGGATGTGACACGAAGATTTTCAAGAAAATCCCCCCCACCCAAAACTACCCTTTACGTGAAAAAAAAAAAACATTTTGAATTTCTCAAAAATGGCTCCAATGATTTTGAATAAAATCTCTTATATTTAAGATATTTACATCACAAATATAATCCAAATCTTGAATTTTCTGGGATTTTTATTGAATTTTGCATAAGAACTAAACAAAAACTTATTACACAAAAGACGTAGATCTCGATAAAACACACAATTTATGTTATATACATTTTTTGTGGAGTTGGCCGTTTTAGAGATATTGATTTCAGTTTCATAGGGGAACTTATCAACTTCTAGACACGCAAAGAAACGGATTTCAATCGCATAGCAACCTCATTTTAAAACATTTGACTATCGGTTTAGCCTAGTGTATTTGCTTATTTCCTTTCTACTTACGAGAAATTTAAATAATAAGATCGTTTCTGCTAATGTTTTAGCATGAAATAGATATAAGAATAAGCTTGTTAACAATAATTTGTTACATAAATGTAAAGTCATGTGCATGAAAACCAAGAGATTTTTTTAGAAACAAATACAGATAACCAGATAGGGGTGGCTGTGAAGGTAACGACTTTAAATTAAATTCAATTCAATTTTTTCAATTTATTTTATTTGTTATTAAGTGCAAAATTATAGAATCATGTTAAAATTAGCTCAAAGTATTCATCAGTACTATAACATGGGTTTTAAACAATCAAATGATGAATTGTCTATTAAGGAACCTTGGGAGTGAGCCAATCGTCAAAAAATTGAAAATAGTTTTTTCTACTAAAAATTGTTGTAGGAGCCTTTAAGCATCCATTAAGAATCAAAATTTACATTTCACCCTCCCTATTTTCCAGCTCTATAACTATTTAAAGATCATACCATAAACTGTTATCTAGTATACAAAATTTAAACAATGCGTTTTTCTTAAAATTACATTTTCCCACTTACGCGCTTCACGCGTCTCAGTTTTTGTTTAGAAACAACCAAAATACTTTTATGAAAAAAGTATTAATCTTACAGATAAACTTTTCTAACTGCTTTAAAAAATTATCATAATAGAGTTATGAAACTTATCAACATATCAACAGGTAAAGATTTTCTCTATGGTTCAAAGCTTCAATTAAAAATCACAACCAATTTTTCAAAATTTTGAAGCGTATGGAACATTTTTATTATGAAATATATTTTTATAATAAAATGTATTAAATGATATATATCTTGTAAAGTTTTTATCCAGTTTAAATGAAAGTTGATATACGTATTAACTTGAAATCAGTGCAACCACAATAAAATTTTCAGAAAAATCTAATCATACATTTAGAAACTCGACATTTCACTCCAAGTGTCTCTTCCGTTAAATCCAAGGGGATCTATAGAATAGGTAGCCTCAGATAGTCTGTTGAATATGTCAATAGCTAAGTAATAAAGCTTATGTTAATTCGTAGTCTGTCTGTCTAACGTTTGACTGCATCAGAATATAATTACCGCGAGTTGTATCCTGATGGATTTGATATCTTCAAGAGAAATCTTTACCTTTTAAAAAAACAATTAAAATACATTGATTAACAATAGTAAATTAACACTGGTGAAGAAATATTGGAAGGTGTGCAAAAATCTGTTGTGCTTCATTCACGATTTTCTCTACCTGCTATGCAAACAAACTATTATTGTAAAAGATTATTCTTTTATCTACATCGTGGTAATCAATATAGACATTGTCCTATTATTTGCTTTCAACTAAGCAGAAGGGAAACAAGTGACTACACTAAACTAAAACGATAATCAAGTCTTTTAAAAGCTGGTCGCTATGTGAAGAATTGAACGTCGGTTCGCTTTGCATGGCCAGTAGTAAAAAAAAAAAAAAAAAAGAAAGAAAGATGAAACGAAAGGTTAACGTAATTTAAAATTGAAACCAATAACAAGAAATATCTCGTAAACGGCCAAAATGTATGGAAAATAAATTGCATGGTTTAACGAGATCTATATTTTATGTACAAGTTTTTTACTATTTCTTCCGGTTTACCAGTTATGCAAAACTCAGCAAAATTCATCTAGAATGACGAGGCTTCAGAAGCTATTCCCAGTAAATTCAAGATATACATTTTATTTATGAAGTAAATATCTTTAAAATGCCTATGGCTTTTTAATAAAAATATTAACAATTTTTGAGAAAAAACAAACTCTTTTTAAAAATGTTTCTATGTAAAAAGTAGTTTGGGGTGGAAGATTTACTTGAAAATTTTCGTGTCTATCCTTGGAAGATACTAAACTTAAATAAGTTTGGTAATTAACAGACTTTTCGACAGACGAACAAACGCACACATATGCACACAAACATACGAATCTTTCTCTAAAACTGCTTTTTTTTGGACTCACAGGACCTCAATACATTTCCGTTGAAATTTCATCCTCGAATTTTTGGGTGGAGAACAATACCTTCTCTGCCTGCTATGAACATAGTACGCGTAGAGACAATGAAAATGTAATAAAGCTGTGGTCGAAGTCCGCGAAGTGCCTTACTCAACCAGCTTAAACCAGTTTGTTTATTTTTAATTTTTGAAATTTAAAATGGTAGGCCATGAGTGCTCAGTTGTCCATCTTCCGGGAATGTTTACAACTTTCTTCTTGTTGCTAAGTGAGATTATTTATCTCGGTCAGGGCATGTGACTGGTCTCTGGTATACCGTAAAAGCTGGTATACCGTCAGCTGTTGCTGAGTACTAAGAATAAAACCAGAGGAAAGCCACAGGCCTTAGGCTGTGTTTGAAGATTTGTTAAACAGATATTTTATTTCACTGTCGAAAGCACAAATGCCAGTTGCGAAGTACAAGAAATCCCATGCGTTAACTTAAATAAAAATATTAGAGGAGTTACATCACAAGAATTTTCTACTCACTTTTGTATAAGCCACTTACACTATTTCTTCTTTCTTCTTCTATCTACTTCATGGCTAAGAGAAAGAAAGAGAAGAGAAAAATATGATGCGTTCCAATCACATATTCTCTAGCTGTTCCACAAACGAACTTTCCTTACAAAAGACTGCTCATTTATTTACGTCATGCTAATTTAGATAAACACCAGCAGAAAAGGTTATATTGCTTGCTTAATTTTAAGAAGAAGAGAAATAATAGAATATACTAGGCTAAAGCGATAGTCAAATCTTTTAAAATCTGGTCAATATATGGACAACTGAAATTCGTTTCGTTTCGCATTGCCAGTTACTTAAACAGGAGATATGTGAAAAGAAAGGTGACTCCATTGAGAAAAATTACCTAGGTAGTTTAAAATTGAAATCAACTAGAGCGATTATCTGGAAAAAGTCAGCTTTACAACAAAAATAGTATATAAAATGAATTGTGTTTTTAATAAGATCTACATTTTTTGTGTATTAAGCTTTTTCCATTTCTTTCGGTTTACAGTTATGAAAATTTCAGCAAAATTGATCCAAAATGAACAACTCTTTAGAAGAAATTCCCAGGAGCTTCAAGATATACATTTTCTTTGACATGTAAATATATAATATATGGTATTTTAATCAAAATCATTAGAACCATTTTTGAGAAAATCAAAAGGCTCGAAAATGTTTCCATGAAAAGGTAGCTTATAATGGGGGAAATTTTCTTGAAAATCTTCTGTCCAATTCTTAGGATATACTAAACTTAAATACCAAGTTTGGTATTTAACGGACTTTTCGTTTTTTAGTTATAATGTGCACAGACACACACCTACAAACAGATATACTGACCTATTTCTAAAAATCTGAGGTATTCCATTCACATGACTTACATATCTGCAGCGAATTAATGTTAAAAAGCTTAGTCTTCCATCTACTTCATGCTATCGAGATAAACATTGGCAGAAATGGTCTTATTACGTACTTGTAAGTAGACGGGAAATAAAGGAATACATCAGGCTAAAGCGATAGTCAAGTTTTTTACAAGCTTCTCGTGTGATTGATATTCATTTCTTTGCATGGTCAGAAGTTGACAAATTCTCGTATGTGAAAGGTTATAAAGTATTTTAAAACTGAAACCAATAACAAGAAATATCTCGGGAATGATAACTCCACGAAAAAAATATATGATATGAATCGTGTATTTAAACGAGATCTACATATTTGTGCAGTAAGTTTCTGTCTATACCTATTCACAGAAAATTCAAGATAAACAAGATAAACCACCTTTAACCACGATATGTTAATCAAAATTGTTATACCCATTTTTGAGAAAATAAAAATATGCGACACGATTAATTTAGAAGGATCCCCCAATCTAAACTTCCCTTTACAGGGAATATTTTTGGAAATTTTTTATTTTTTAAAAAAATGGCTGTAACGATTTTGATTAAAATACTGTGTATTAAAGATCTTAACACGGCAAATAAAGGATATATGTTGAATTTGTTGGGAGTAGTCTCTGGGTCTTCTTCAAGCTGAATGACTTTTAACAAAGCTATGTCATTTGCATTTTTTTGTAGAATTAATAATTTCCGAGATATTATTTGTTATTGGCCTCAATTTTATTAAACTTTATGTCAAACGGGAACTGTCATTTGCTTCATATATCTTTTGCTTTACTCCTGGATATGCAAACAGAATCGAATTTCAATTGTATCACATCGCAACCAGCTTTTAAAATATATGACTATAGTTTTACCTTAATGTATTTCTTATCTCCCTTCTGCTTACAAGTAGGCAGGTAATAATGTAATTTCTGTTAATGTTTATCAGGATTGGCATGATGTAGATAAAAGAATAATCTTTTGTAAGAGTAGTTTATATAGCAGGGAGAGAAAGTCAAAGAAATGCAGCAAATCAGATTTTTATTACTTTAGATGATAAAATTGGTTAAAACTGAGATCATTTCAAACATTAGTCTTTGTGTGTGTGAGTGTATGAGTGTGTGTCTGTGTGTATGTGAGTGGGTGTGTGTGTATAATACACTCATGTATCTTATCTTTTGAAAATAAAATTCACATCCCTTTGCTTCTGATTTCCTCATATATAAAGCAGCTCTGCTGAAAGGGGTATGATTCTGGAGGACTACCTCATTTGAGAACGTTATGAATGGATCTTGATTAACTGGAAGCTTATTATTACAGCTATTTTGTCTTTTTTGTTGAGAAACTGTCTGCTTAGTACTGAAGCTCAAACCACAGCAGGCTACTACTTATTATAATGGTTAGTCTTAATTATGTTTGATCTGCTGCTCTTTGAGAAATGCCATGTAATCTTGTGAAGATGAATCACAACACTGAGAGTGGAATTGCAATATCAGCAACAGTATTACTGGCTTGCTATACATAAAGTCGAGCGCAATTTGTAAAAATCTGATGTATAATGTTCATTTGACTTTCTCTACATCTGTGTAACAAATTATTATTATTATTATTATAATAATAATAAATCTTATTCTTCTGCCTACTTCTGTTAACCAAGATATACATTAGCAGAAATGATTTATTGTAGCTAGAACAGAAATAATGTAAAATATTAGGCTAAAACGATAGTCAAATCTTTTAAAGGTTGGTTGCCATGTGGAGAAATTCGTTTCTTGCATTGCCAGGAGTTGACAAAATTCTCGTATGGGAAAAGTTTAAGTATTTCAAAACTGAAACCAAAAAGAAGGAATATCTCAAAAAGAATAAACTTCACGAAAAAATGTATATGCTATAAATTATGTGTTTAAACGAGATAAACATATTTTTTTTGTTAAGTAAGCTTTTGTCTATCTCTTACGGTGTATAATTATGCAAAATCAGTCGCCCTCCGTGGTGTAATGGTTACCATGCTGACTTCATATACCCAAGGTCGCGGGTTCAAACCCGGCGGAGGACGATGGATTTTTTCGGGTGTAAAAATCCTTAGCATGGCTTTTTTCGAAAGGGAAGTAAAGCCGTTTGTCCCGTGTCGTAGATTTACGGCACGTAAAAGAACCTAGAGCCTGATAGAGTGGCCTCTGAGCAAAATTAAGCGATTTTTCACACCCAGTAGAGAATGGATGCTGAGAACCACAGCAGTTAAAGAGCGTCCATAAATAACACGCCATTTCATCCAGAATAAAGAGGTCTTCAGAGGCTATTCCCAGAAAATTAAAAAAAATTACATTTTATTTTTCGTATAAATATCTTTAATATGCGGTATTTGAATCAAAATAGTTGGAGCCATTTTTGAGAAAATCAAAATTTTCGAAAATGTTTCCATGTAGGGTGGGGGATTTTCCTCAAAATCTTCGTGTCGCATCTTTGAAAGATATTTAACTTATATACCCTTTTGGTATTTTACCGATTTTTCGTTTTTGAGTTATCTGTTCACAGAGACACGAACACACTGACACAAGGACACACAAGGACCCTTAAAACGTCTATTTCCGGTAAAACCTTGGTATCAAAATTTTGGCTGGAATGCAATACCTTCTCTATACACTATGTACATAGTACGTGTAGAGAAAGCAAAATTGTAATTCTGATATGTTCCATTCACATGACCTTCTCTACAGCTTTGTAATGAATTATTATTAAAAAGCTCATCTAATTCATGCTAATTGAGATAAACATTAGGAGAAATGGTGTTATTATTTGCTTCCTTGAAATTAGAAGGGAAATAAGGAAGTTTACTAGGCTAAAACGATAGTCAAATCTTTTAAAAGCTGGCTGCTATGTGATTGAAATTCATTACTTTGCGAATCAGGATTTGACAAATTTCCGTATGAGAAAAGTTTATGTATTTTAAAAAATAAACCAATAACAAGGAATATCTCTGACGGAAGAGATGTATAAGGCATGAAATGTATGCTTTAATGATATCTGCATTTTTGTTTAGTAAGTTTTTGTCTAACTCTTAAGGTCCACCAGCTATGCAAGTTCATCCAGAATAAAGTGGTCTTCTGAGGCTAATCCCAGAAAATTCAAGATACACATTTTATTTGTCATGTAAATTTCTCTAATATACGGTATTTTAATACACATTTTCGAAATATTGTTCATGTAAAAGCTAGGTTCCTTAAAATCCTTGAAAGATACTTAACTTAAAAACCAAGTTTGGTATTTTACTGTTTTTCGTCTTTAAGTTATACAGAGGTCACAATACACACACACATATTGACACAGTTTTTTGTTCCTTCTAAAAATGCTCTCTCTGGATACAGGGTACCCTACAACATGTATTTTCAGTGAAATCTCGGTATCGAATTTTGGGTGGAGTACATTACCTTTTACTTATGTACTGTGTACTAAGTAGAGGAAGCAAAAACCTATTGAAGGAAAAGCGGACTGTGAAACATAATAGGTAATATTTCGATGGGAGTACATTCTCATTAGTTTCGCTACGTATTATCATTTATTTTTGTGTATTTTTACGAAAGCTTATTTTTTATCTGCCTATTGCATGTTAATGTCCTGCAGTGTGGCGCTGTGGACTACACGGCGATCTGGTTTCCGGATATAGAACTTTCTCGGATTCGAGCCCACCAATAGAGGTGTGGATTTTAAATCCTGGTTAAAGGACCGGTGCCACTCAGCAGAAGTAAGAAGCCCCAATAGGCAGAGGTCCCGGCCAAGAAAGCCAACTTTCCTCTTGGGAGGGGGGCAGATACTGCCCTCATCACATCCCCGCATCGTTTGGATGATCGCCCACATGTGTCACGTGTACGTGGGCGTGAGGCCGGCAGTAGGGCTGGCAGCCCCAGGCCTCACTCTACCTGTAGTGCCAGGGTATTTTTTTCTATATGTTAATTGAGATGAACATGTACAGAAATAATGTAATTTCATACTACCTTAGATACAAAAGGGATATAGGAAAACGAAGCGACAGTCTAAAGTTTAAAATCAAGACGCCTTAAGCTGGCCTTAAAAAATCTTATTCTTCAAATGACATCGTAAATGACCTGATTAGCGACACCTCTTTATAAAAATAACAAAATAGTGAAAAGTCAAACAAATAATAATAGATATCTCGAAAATGACCGATGCCAAAAGAAAAATTATTGGAAATAAATTGTTTCCGGAAGATATCTGCATCATTTTGTGAAGAAAGTTTGATTATACTCCTTAACTTTCCCAGTTATCCAAAAATATGCAAAAGTCCGTTTGAATGAAGTTCAACGTCATTTACTTTAAAGTGTCGTTATATGTTTTATGTGTCATGTAAATGTCTTAAGAATGTAAATTGTTAGAACTATTTTTGAAAGAAATATAAAATTTAAAAAGTATTCCATTAAAAGATTAGTTCAGGACAAAGTATTTTTTTTTAATTTTTATGTCTGGTCCTTGGAAGATACTGAATTTCAATGCCTACTTTGAAATTTTGCAGGAATTTCGAAAACCAACGTACAAACAAATACACACACACATGGTTTCTTAAAACTACTTTATTTTTTCATGGAGCCTCAAAATATTCATTCAGTCAAATATCCACATCAAATTTTGCTTAGAATAAAATACTTCTTCTTACCCTATAGTTAGGTGGTGGAGAAAATTATAATAATATCTATTTAATAGCTGCGGTAATCATATAAATTGTTTCTCATAAAGACATAAGACTCCACAGGAAACAACTAAAATAATGCTAGATGTCTCAGTGCTCCAGAGAAAAACAACACATCATTAGAGAAATGCAAACTTTTTACTTTCTCTAGAACGTATGTAAAATTTACATTGTGGATAGAGAAGGTATTGTATTCCACTCAAAATTCTATACCAAAATTTCACTGGAAGTACATGTTTTGAGTTCCCCCTGAGTCGGAAAAAATCGTTTTAGAAACATGCCCGTATGTGTCTGTGTGAGTATGAGCTAGAAAAAGTCATTGAATGAAATACATCGGATTTTTTATTAGCTGTGCAATTTTACGTTCAATTCGTAATAAGTTAGGTTTGAGAACTTAATTGTTCTATATTTAATAACGCACAAAAGTTTTTGCATATTCGTGGCTCAGAGAAAACAATACCACAAAATGGTTTCATCTTCTTTCTATAAACGACGGCAACTTGCAATACCTGTGTTATACCATTGCTATAGGAAACACTTCATTGATTAGTGGCATGCGTGCCAGAAGCCATTATGCTACAAATCAAGCTGCATAATACGGCTAAGCCTTTATATATATATTAATGTCTTATAAGCACAAAATATTAAAATATCATAGTTGCAAAACCAATTAGCTTCGTAGAAATCATTAATACTTGTTTGCATAATGTTAACGACAAAAATAGGAAGAGAAAAGAAGTATTACGTTTTAGATTTGAGCAGTACACAGTTAATGAACTGTTAATATATGGAAATAATTTAAGAGATTATGGATGAATCGGTATAAGTAATTTCAGATAGGAAATGCTTGATCCACGGTTAAGCATAACAGTTATAAGGTTTTAAACAAATTAGTTTCAAATACACACAAGTCGATGTTAAATCAAAGTCATGGAAGCCGGCTTGGAATGTCTTTAAATCTGATATGCGAGTTTAGAAATATCGATTTTTAGCAACTCGCTGTTCACTTTCTGAAGATTTATTGCCATAAATTTCTCTCAAATCACGAACAGATCACTTGATAGTCCGACGCTGTCCAAGGATTAATTCCTTCTTCCTACTTTAGAGGTATATGGCTAATGTGTAACGCCAAAAGCTGATGATCCGAAGTCTTAGATTCGTTTCCTGCCATGGATTTAATGTTTTTTCTTTTTTCTTTCCATACAAAGATTTGCTGATTGGGGGAGAAATTCAAACTCGAAAAAAATACTGCCTATTGTGCGAAGTTATCATAGCCATTACGACAGTAATGCACGCTCTCCAACGGTCGTTCATATCATCAGCCAGTGGCGGACTGGTACCTTAGAAATTCCTATCCATTACTTCGAAATTTGAACAGACAGACCAGAGGTCTCCTACTGTTTTCTCCAAAACATGATAGTCCTTAAACAGACCGCTCCCCCATGCCACTGGACAATAACCATCAGCAAACAAAAGGCGACCGTCTTCTAGGGTAGATAGGCAATGGACTTAGTAAAATATCTGTTTCCTGTAGACTCAGTTCCGTTTTTCGTATTAGTACGTGTCCAAACCGGTGAGTTACTCTACAACATGTTAAGGGACCAGTAAGTGGAAGACTTGACAACTGCGAGGGTTGTTTCCAGCAGCACACCTCGTAATCCCAAATGTTAAAGTCAAACACCACCTTTGGCAGAGAAGTGGGGTAGCGTTATTACGTTCTAAAAATACGGTATCTCAAATTAATTGTTTAACACACCTTACTCTTTGAAAATATTTCGGCCTAGTTCATTAACATTTGTATATCTATGCAGATACACGTTTTATTTTTGTACTTTCGGGATAAAAATCATATAACTGAATTGTCCACAGCTTCATCATCATTATTCCAATTGGTAATCCACCTATTAAAAGCAAAATCAAGAAAATCCAGTTGTTAGAAACGTTTATAATGTAATCACATCCTTAGAAGTTCCCTTTAATCAACGTATTAGACTCTGCAAGTGACGTAAAAATTAATTAAACACTTCTGAGTTTATCTCATCCCTTGGAAGCCATTGTTTAGATCGGTCCTTTGATCGCAGCGTTCGCGTTTCCAGTTAGTTTATTTTCTGAAGCTTGCTTGTTGAGAAGCAGACTCAGCAAACAGAGCCAATTCATCTTCTCTTTCTTAATGCTTACTTAGCGTTTTAGGAAGTTCCTGCCAGAAAATGTCATGTTACTTCCTAAAGCGTAGTAGTATTAGAAGTAATAATAATAATAATAATAATAATAATAATAATAATAATAATAATAATCTTCCTTTCAAATATTAGGCCTAGTGGCCTGTTACGGTCTCATTCCATGACTTCATCGGACGGCCCAACAGTCTTCTCCCTTGTGGCTTGTAATTTAATATTTGACGTGGAATTCTTGATGCATGGGGCCTACAATTTCAACAATAATTTTGAATGTTTTTCTATTATTGGATCTTCTTTCAATTCTTTCATAATATCTATATTCTTTTTCTTATCCAGTTTGTGTATCCTGCAGTTCTTAAAAATTGCATTTCATTAAATGTGATTCTATGTAGTAGTAGTAGTAGTAATAGTAGTAGTAGTAGTAGTAGTAGTAGTAGTAGTAGTAGTAGTAGTAAGAGTAGTAGTAGTAGTGATGGTAGTAGTAGTAGTAATAAAAATAATGTAACATAATAAAAATGCTCCGTTATATATATATATATATATATATATATATATATATATATATATATGTGTGTGTGTGTGTGCGTGTGTGTGTGTGTTTTAAACTTCTCTGCAGCATACATAGTGTTAGGTAGAGGAGACATTCTACTCCATCAAAATATTCATTGCTGATAGCTCAGTAGAATCAAAAACACTATTTTAAGACAAATCTAATATACTAGGGTCTAGATAAGTCCCGGGCCTCTCAATGAAAACAGCATTTAAACTTTTTTTTTTTTTTGCTTTATTTCTCAACATAATCTCCAGAAAGACTAATACATGTGTCATGTCGGTGTTCTAATTTAATTAAGCCATATCTGTAGTGCGATTTATCAAGGTCCTCAAAATAGCTATTTACCGATCAATGACCTCCTCGTTGCTGTGTAATCTTCGTCCTTCAAGAAATTGTTTGGGGTTTGCGAACAGGGGGTAGTCACTGGGTGCTAGATCTGGCGAATAGGGTGGATGCTTAAGCAATTCCAACTTTAATTCGCACATTTTTCCCATTGCAAAGATTGAGCGATGGGCCGGAGCATTGTCGTGATGAAACAAGATTCTTTTTTGTTACCAAATGAGACTTTTTCTTTTCACCTCATCACTGAAACGTTGCAGTAAGCTTGCGTAGTAGTCATCAGTGATACTTTTGCCCTTTTCCAAGTAATCAGTAAAAATAATTCCTTGTGCATCCAGAAAACACTCGCCATAACCTTGTTAGCTGACAAGATTGACTTTGACTTTTTTGGAGTTGGTTCACCTGACGCAATCCACTGTTTTGACTGTGATTTACTTTCTGGAGTGTAGTGATGCATCCAAGTTTCATCCATTTTAATAAGCCGTCTCAAAAATTCACTGGGATTTTTACGGTAGAGCTCCACATTCTTAACAGAAACAGTTTTTCTTTACAGCTTTTGATCAGGTATCAACAAACGTGACACCCAACTTGCACAGAACTTGTGAAAGCTCAAAAAATTACATAAAATATTACCTGCACATTCTTTTGATATGTTTACAGCCTCTGCTATCTCCAACAACTTTAATCTGCGGTCTTCCAGTACTAAACGGTGACTTTTTTCAAGTCATCTTGAGTTGCCACTTCTACTGGGCGTCCAGAGAGAGGCTCATTACTAGTGCTCGTGCGTCCCATTTTAAACTCTGTAACCCATCTTTTAATCATTGAATATGAACAGGCAGAGATTTTCAATGTACTATCCATTTCGTCCTTGATTTCTTTAGGTATTAAGCCTTTCAAATGGAAGTATTTAATCGCTGCTCGTTTTTCCAAATCCTCCATTTTCGTGAAAACTCTGAAGTTGTTTTGTTTAAAATGCTGTCATTTGAAAACTAAACAAGCTATTAACCTGTAAGTATGGTTACAAGCTAGCCTAGAATTAAACTATACGATGCTAGCGTCTAACTTTACTAGTGGGGCCATATCTGTGTGAGGCTCGGGACTTATTAGCCGACGCTCGTATTCTATTCAAGTGATTTTCTCTGGTTATTCTACAAACCAATTATTCATAAAAAGAGCTTTCTTCTGTCTACTTCATTCTATTCCAGATAAACATTAGCTGAAATGGTCCAATAAATGAATTCTTTGTAAGTAAAAGAGAAATAAGGAACTACACTAGCTAACTCGATATCCAATCTTTTAAAAGCTGTGTGATGAAATTAAAATTCGGTTCTCTTTGCATGGCTCAGAGTAAAACAAAGAGATTTGAAACGAATGACAACTTACCGTTTGAGGAAATTTTAAGCATTTCAAAACTGAAATCAATTGCAAGGATTATCTTGAAAATAATTAAATCTACAAAAGAAGTATATGAAATAAACTGTGTGTTTTAGAGAGATCTGTATTTTTGTGTAGTAAGTTTTGTCTTTCTCCTACGGTTTAGCAGTTATACAAAAGTCATATAGAAACAAAAGAGATACTTAAAGGCTTATCGCAGAAAATTTAAAATAAACTTTTCATTTGTCATGATAATATGTTAAACATGTGGTATTTTATTCAAACCGCTAGAGCTATTTTTGAGGGAAAAAAATTGACAAAAGTCCTGTGTAAACGGTAATTGAGGTTGGGGGGTTTTCATGAAAATATCCGTGTCGCATTCTTGAAATATGCTGAATTTAAATGACAAGTTTAGTATTTAATGCACCTTTAATTTTTGAATTATGCTAGTCACACACAAACACACATACCATACGAAACCTTTTCTATTTTTTTATTCAGAGTACCGCAAAACATGTATTTCCGATAAAATCTCGACATCGAATATATGGGTCGAATGTAACACATTTTCTAGCTACAATATCTTCTTGAGAAAGTGAAAATCGAACAAATATAAAATATACCCGATTCAGGGGTGAAATAAAGGATTACAGGTGAAGGGTACAAAAAAATAACAAAAAAAAAAAAACTGCCAAACTATGCGCTCTTTAAAAGAAACAAACTCTTGTTATTTATCATATTCTAAAACTCGGTATATTGATTTTGATTAAAGAATCAGTTAGATTTGAAGCATTCACATGACAAAATAAATTTCTTGAATTGTCTGTATCCACATTGTGTAGTTCTTAATATTATTGCATTTCTTTTAAATAGAAATATGAGATATACACAAAATTTACTCCAGAAAAAATATAAATAATTAAACTATGCAATTTTTGTGACATTAACATCTTCTGAGATATTTGCTGTTAATTGTTTAAATTTTCGAATATATTTTAGGGAATGGAGCTTTCAAATATTATGTCAGAGCATAATTATATAAAATTAGATCAACAAAATGTTAGAGAAATTGCCACAACTTTAGTTGGATCCCTAAACTCAAGTGTTTCCGAGTTAGTAAATGGTCTATCTATATTTTCCTTTGTATCTTGTTTATCAAGTAGAACATGTTTTTTCCTTCCTATAATGTCTAAAGGAAATACGGTACATTAGCGCACAATGAAATAATAATGAGGAGAATGAGGGGTTTATGAAAGTTATCATTTTTGCTTGATACTAAGTGTGTGTATGTTTTATATCGGATATGATTCCGCACTGCTTGTTATACTTAAGACCCCAGGAGGATAGGATAAGATGAGAGTATTTTCAAAGGGCGGCCGGTACCGGACGGCAGTGGAAGAGCCACCGTGGAGGGCCACCTTAAAAATCAGTTCTTCATCCCGACACAGGAAGAGCTAGGAGTCCGCATCTGAGGTCTGACCAAACTTCCTTGCAATGCCTACCCGCCGCCGAGAGCTGTATTTCCAGCACGCAGTCACCATCACCATAATCCACCACGGAACGGCGGCACCATCACAATCCTCGCCGACACCGGTTGGATGAAATGGATATGAAATAAAGGACAGAAAGTTTGGGGAAATGAAAAAACCTCCCCAGCATTTGACTAGTGTACCTGAAAAAAAAAAAAAAAAAAAAAAAAAACATGGGTCAGAGAGCTCGCCCACGGGAATCGATCCTACGATCTTCCGAATGCCAGTCCCAAAGTAAATTCAAATATTGCCTATGCGTACCGCTCTTTGTCTTCCTCTTCTTCAACTTTCCCTTCTGCCTTTCGCGGTCGGCCTTCTAATAATTTTAACTTTCTCTAGCGCGTATTTACAGTGTACATAGTAGATAGAAAAGCTACGTATTGTATTCCACCAAATACTCGGTACCGAGATTTCACCGGAAATATGTTTTGAGAACCCTTGATTCCTAAAAAAGAAATGTCCGTGTATGGTGTGTGTGTGTATGTGAGTGAGTCTGTGTGTCTGTGTTTTTATAGCACAGCTCAAAAACGAAAAGTCGGTTGAATATCAAACTTGGTATTTAGGTAAGTGCACCACGAAGATTTTCAAGAAAATCCCCCACCCCAACTACGCTTTACATGAAGCATTTTTCAAAAAGTTTGGTTTTCTCAAAATCGCTAATACCATATGTTTAAAATATTATCATGACAAACGAAATGTATATCTTGAATTTTCTGGGAATAGCCTCTGAAGACCCCTTTATTCTGGATGACTTTTGTGTAACTGGTAAACAGAATAAGACAAAAACTTACTATACAAATATTATAGATCATGTTAAAATGCACACTTTCTGTCATATACGTTTTTGTAGGGTTAACCACCTATAAAATATTCCTCGTTATTGGTATAAATTTTAAACTACTAAAACTTTTCTCAAATGGGAAGTAATTTTTCTTTGATACCCCTTTTGTTTCACTCCCAACCACGCAATATTTGACTATCGCTAGCCTAGTGTATTCACTTATTTCTCTTATACTCACAAGGAAGCAAGTAATATGTACATTTCTACTAGTGTTTATCTCGATTAGCATTAAGTAAATAAATGAATAATCTTCTTTAGAATACTAATAATCTTCTTTAGAATACTTAGTTCCAGAAAAGGCAGCGAAAGTCATGTACTCATTGACGTATTTCTTCCATTCTTTCTTCGGTTTACCTCATCGTATTCCTTCCTCTTTCTTCAAAAACCTGTATGATGTTTGTTTTATGTTATTTAATTATTCTGGTCATATGCTGGTACCAACTCCACTAGTGCTTCCACATTCAGACTGCTTCTAATTTATGTATTTCTTACTTTGTCTTTTCTGGACATGCGTTTAAGGTTCCTCGAGTTTTTCAGTTCTGATGAGATATTCTACTTCCATATTAATAAGAATATCCATGTTTCTGAGATATTACGAATATGGGTAGGAAGACTATTCTGTATGTTTGAATTTTCCTTTGTTGATACTTCTTTCTTTCCTAACATACCATTGTAAAGCTGATAATACATTCCATTTGCCTTATTTTCTGTATTATTAATTTCGTCTTGTAAACCTGTTCCTGTTGGGAAAATTATTGCACTCAAATATTAACATATATTCGTTTGTTCCAACCTACATTTCTAATGTTGTATTTAATTTTTTATTTTCATTCCGTTTCTCCCCCTACTTTCATAACTTTAATTTTACTTGTATTTATTTTCATCCCTGTTTCCTTTAATATGCTTGCCGATTCTAATATCTTGTAATTCTTGAACATTGGTACCAATTAAAATTATTATGAGCACATACATCTCAATTTCCAATTTCCAACTTAGTATTTATAGTGGTCTTTCAATTTCGTGCAAATTAATCCATAAATATTAAATACAGTATTGGGATCAAAGTATCTCCTTGTGCCAATCGAAAATTGCCACTCACTTTCCCATTAAGTATTACTCTCCCATAAATAATTTTATATACGCTCTGAATAACTCTAATATTTCACATCTCTACAATTTCTAATTCTTTCCATATTTCATTTTAGGAATTGTGCCAAATGCTGCTGCCAAAATATAATACTGATTACACCTGGATAATTCTCCCTGACGTTGTCATCTCAGGAAGTGGACATCGTGACTAAGTTCCAACAAAAACTGTATATGACATAGTTGTGTGTTTTAACAAGATCTACACTTTTTGTGTAGTAAAAATGTTGTTTATTTCTCACAGTTTATCAGTTATGAAAAAATTATTCAGAGTGAAGTAGACTTCAGCGGCTATTCCCAAAATATTTGGGCAATATTTTTTATTTGAAATGTAAATATCTTTAATATACAGCATTTTAATTAAAATCGTTTAAGTCATTTTTGAGAAAAACGAAAATTTCTAAAAATGTTTCATGTAAGGGATAGTTTGATGTAAGGCAATGGCCCTGAAGATCTTTGCGCTGCATCCCTAGAAGGTACTAAACTTAAATACCAAGTTTGGTGTTTAACAGACTTTTCGTTTTTGAGTTATACTGCACCTCACACACGGTGCGGACCTATTATTAAAAGTGCTGCTTTGAATTTAGAAGTACTCAAAGCATATATTTCCGGTGGAATCTCGGTATCGAATTTGTGGGTGGAGTGCAATATCTTCTCTAACTACTGTGTATATTGTACATACGTGCTAGATAAAGTAATAATGAAATATAATCTTAAAGGAAGGGGATCTGTCGGCTGATTCAGGAAACGTTGGCTGAAGAACCTTGAAGGCGAAACTGGTACTTGATTGCCTATGTCCTCCTGCGGTGCCATAAGTAGTTAAAGAGGGCGTTAAACACTACCAAAGAAAAAAATTGGCTATGTCATGAAGTGATGATGATGATGATGATAAAAGTAGATTGTTTCGATGGTAAATTACAGAGGGGATTCCACACTGCAGTCACAAGAGGCTTATTATACCTGAGGAAAGAATAATAGGAGGGGATTTAACGGGCGGCCAAAACCGACCGCGGAGAAAAAGCCTCAGTGAGGGTGCCATAGTTCAAGCAGTTCTTCATCTCAACACATGGAGCGCTAGGAACCTGCACATATGGACCAGACTGAACTTCTCAAGTCCTGTTGATGACTCCCGCCACTCTGTCGCCGGGAACTGTATTTCCAAAGTGCAATTACCACCACGGAGAAGCGTCGCTACCGCAATCACGCCGACACTTATAACCCTGAAGGAGACGGTTGGAATGAAATGGAGATGAAACATGAACATGGCAGGGATATGAAATTCGGGAAGGAAGAAACCTCCCCCAGCATTCGCCTAATAACCTGGAAAACCCCCCAAAAACCATTAGTTACGTTGCTCTCAGGTATCGAACCTACACCTCCCGAATACAGGTCTCAGACGAAATGCCGGAGACAAAGGCTCGGTGGTATTATGAGTAAGGGAATCTCATGGGAATCTTGTGGCTCTCTTTAGAAAACGCTGGACTTAAATACCAGTACGGATTTATCTGAATTTCTCTAGCACATATGTACAACACATATAATAGATAGAGAAGGTATTTTATTCCAACCATAAATTCGATACCGAGATTTCAGCCGAAGTTTTGAGACCCGTGAATTCAAGACTGGAGCATTTTTAGAAAAAGATCAGTATGTGTCTGAGTGTGAGTGTCTCTCTCTCTCTCTCTCTCTCTCTCTCTCTCTCTCTGGCTGTGTGTGTGAGTGTGAACAGCATAACTCAAAAACGAAAAGTCCGTAAACATCTCAAAGTTGCTTTTTAAATTTAGTATCCACCAAAGATGCGACAAGAAGAATTTCAATAATTCCCCCCTCCACCCGAAACTACCTGTTACGTGGAAAACATTTCGAAAATTGTGATTATCTCAAAAATGGCTATAACGATTTTCATTAAAATATCCTCTATGAAAAATATTTACATAACACGTAAAATGCACATCTTCAATTTCCTCGAAAAAGCCTCTGAAGTCCTCTTCATTTTGAACTAAACTGTTACTATATATACTGTAGGTCTCGTTAAAACACACAATTTATGTCCGTTACATTTTTGTTGTAGAGCTAACCGTTTCCAAGATATTCCTTGTTATTAGTTTCAATTTTAAAATATTTATCCTTTTCTCAAACTGGAAGTCTTTGTTTTACTCCAGGCCATGCAAAGAAGCGAATTTCAATGACAATCGCATAGCGATAGTTTTTTAAAATATTTATATATTTATATCGCTTTAGAATAGTGCATTCCCATAGTTCCCTTTCACTTTTAAGGATATAAGTAAGACTATTCTGTTATGCTATCTCGTTTAGCATGGAATAGAAAGAAGATTGTTATTTTGTATGATATTTGCTGGCAGAACAGGTAGAGAAAGTCATGTGAAAAGTACACATAGTTTTTAGTTAGGAATGTTGTCACACATCATGAACACTCTTTTTTATAAAAATATCCTTTCCTGTTTTGAGTTTAGGGATAGAATACAATAGATTGTCTAGCGCTGGGAAATTTTCTTTAACTAGAATTATCCGCCACAGAGTCTGTAAGTATGTTTGCGAGAGTGAATGTGGGTGAGTTTGAGGAAAATAAAACGATTTAAACCCAACGCAAAAACTCTACAGATAGTTGTTTTTAATGCAAAGCCCCAGATATGATCTTAGATATTAAAGGGGTTTATATAAATGAAACAATTTAAAAAAAAATACTATTGATAGGTGGTAGAAAAAGTAGAAGACAAAACATCAAAGTTTGTAAACGTATCACAGTATATGCCATTATGAACATAATACATTTCATTCAAAGAAATTATTTCAGTAGTAAAACTCAGCTTATAAAATAAATATTGTTGAGCAACGTCTATTTTAATAGGATACAAATTACTGATTTAGTTGCAAAAAATTTCTGGGTGTACTTAATTTCAGGTCAGGATTATATTTTCACATTTGCAATATAGATGCATTAAGTGCTATATGCTTATTGTAAATATGTTAAAACTGGCGGTATCCTATATCATACAAAATGATGGCATAAGGAATAAATTGGACTGGATTTTATTTGGGAAATGCTTTTAAAATAATGAAAGCACAAATAAACATTAAACGAGTAGTACGTTAAGTGCATAATTAGACAGAGAAGGGGTGAAATATAACCAGCGCACACTAATAAATACAAAGTCTCTCGTATAAATATATGCTATATTCGCATAATTTTCACTCCTATGCCGCTACAAACTATTCTTACAAAACTTTATTCTTCTATCGACTTCGTATTTATCAAGATAATTATCAGGATGACTTTATTGCATATTATTTCCTTGTGCTATGGGGATATGGAAATGGAATAAAATAAAGCTAAAGTCAAAACGTTTCAAAGCTGGTCGCTTTGTAAAGGTATTGAAATTCCGTTCTCTTTGCTTGAACAGGATGAAGAAATGTGAATAGCGACTCTACATTTTTTTCATAGCTTCCTTTATTGTAAGGTTGCCTCATGGATAAAACTTAACAAATACAAGTTTAACAAGAACACATATAAATGCTTGAATATTGCAATAAGAAATAGCGTAATAAACAATATACAGTTTCAAGATTCAAATTATAAATTTACAAGTGAAGTAATAGAAGAATATGGAATAATCATTGAATAAGAATTTCATTGATGAAGACTATAAACATAATTCCTTAAAAGACCTATAGAACTGTATTAATTGATCTAATATCTGTGGTGTGTAAGCCGAGCATCTTGCAGGTGTAGGCGAAGAACGGGCACCACTTAGTAGCCCGAGCACAGTGATATGGTCGAGTGCACACTTTTCTTTGTAATATGGAGCTGTTGGTTGGTAGATGTACTCCTTGGCTTGGGCAGGGCTCGTTACAAATCGTATTGTGGGATCTAATAAGTAGCCAGTATGTGAGCCAGTTATTATGGCGTGTGCTCCCTAGTGCGGCGATTCCGGAGATCTCTTCGTGGGTCACATACTCAACTTTCTGGAGAGAATTACCCAACATATGTTGAATTGTGTGGTGGCGAATATTCCTTGGTGCTTGACCGTATGGACAAAAGCCAAGAAAGTGTGGAAGGGTTTCGAACTCACTGTGGCAGCGCCGACAGAGGTCATCGTCTTGATTTCGACCCGTACAGCTCGCACAACAGCTATGTTGCATGTCATGTATAGTAAATGTTATATAAACCATAATATATTCCTTGTCCAATAGTAAATAAATGGAAAAAAAATTGAGTCAACTTTACTTTTTGCAGATTAAAATTTTTTTTAGATAGTTTAATTACTACTTTATTTTTAATCTTCAGGGCCTCCTTCCATTTAGTGCTGGATAGTCCTTTGTGGTTCACAATCCAGTTGTTGGCCGGAGTATACTCCTTATAGAACTACACCTTTGCCGTTATGAGATAACTCACACCAATGTTTATCTGGTAGTTCGTTCCTGATCTTACGAGGATCGATGTAGTGATCTTCAGGATTGGTGTATTTGGTTCGATTTTCTTTGGAATATTATGGAATTTCAAGATGTATGGATACAGACTTTTGGCTACACTGCGTAAGCCGTTGAGCTGCTGGATTGCGACTTCCCAATGAGTTTTGAATAATCCGAGGCCTTAAAAGTATATGTATTGGAAAATTGAAACCAATAACCAGGAATATCTTGGAAATGAGTATCTCCATAATAAAAACGTATAGGACATTAGACATAAATTGTGTGTTTTGATGATACCTATGTTTTTGTTTAGTAAGTTTTTGTATGTCTCTTAAGATTTACAATTATTATAAATGAAATGCGCACAATGTGAGTTTTCTACATAGTATCTTTCATAGTGTTTGTTGCACAGTTTACAGATACAGTCTTCATCCGGTTGGTGAAATCTCTTGTTTTTGCAGAACTTGTGGAAGCCGTGTGTTATATATCACGTTAGTACCTATATGTCGAAGCTCGTAGCTTGTCTGCTTCTATTCTTCCGTTGCCATGGCGTTGGTTAACTACGAGAAGTCGCTCCAGATAGATTTTCTTTTTACTTCCTCTACACGTGCTATGTACATAGTGTATAGAGAAGGTATTGTAATGCACCCAAAAATTTGATACCGACATTTCATTGAAAATAAATGTTTTGAAACCCCCTGAACCCAAAAAAAAGCATTTCTAGAAAAAGGTCCGTGTGTGCGTATGTGTGTGTCTGTGGACAAATTATTTTAATTATTATATCAAAAATATATTAACTACTTAAAAACCAATAATGCTCATTTGATTTTGCTGTCTAACCGCGGATGCTGTCATGTTAATTTTTATTGCCTTACCATCTATCCGTATTCTTTATTTAATTGTTGAAAGTATTAAATCCGAAATATTGTATCATCAATAGGGTCAATAATTTCATTTATTGTAGTTGTTATTTTCATAGCTCAAAAACGAAAATCCGTTAAATACCAAACTTGGTATTTAAGTTCAGTATCTTCTAAGGATGCGACCCGAAGATTTTAAAGAAAATACCCCCATTCCCAACTACCCTCTCTATATGGAACATTTATAAAAAAATTGTATTTCTCAAAAATGGCTTTAATAATTTTGGTTAATCTACCGTTTGTTTAAGATATTTATACGACAAATAAAACGTATATCTTGAATTTTCTGGGAATAGCCTCTAATGAATGAATTTTGGTGAATTTTGCGTAACTGGTAAACAGTAAGAGAAAAAAAAACTTACTATACAAAAAATGTAGATCACATTAAAACACACAACTTATGCCATACACGTATCTTTCGTAGAACTGATCATTTCGGAGATATTCCTTGTTATTTGTTTCAGATTTAAAATACTTAAACTTTTCTCACACGGAAGGTTGTAAACTTCTGCTTAGAAACGTATTTCAACCTCATGACAACCAGCTTTTAAAATATTTTACTATCTTTTTAGTGTATCCCCTTATTTCTGTATTGCAAGGAAGCAAGTAGTTTAGATAATTTCTGCTAATATCTATCTCAATTATCATAAAATGTATTTCTATCCATTTCTTTTAACAATTTATTCTTCTGAATAAGCTGTTTAATAATAATTTGTTACAGCAATGTAGAGAAAGTCATGTGAATGTAACACAGCAGATTTTTTTCCATGAGCATTGGCGGGTGTGTTCTCGTAGGCCGTTGTATTTGGCGAGAGTATCTGCATTCTGATGTCTTCTATGAAGAAAGTTTCTTTTAAGACGTAGGCCAATCTTGACGGTATTTCCTTCCTGATTCCCGGGATTCGTTTTATGAAGCGAGCTTTGACATTTTTTAAAGATTTACAACTATGCAAAATTCGCTCAGAATGAAGAATACTTCAGAGGCTATTTTTATAAAATTTAAGATATGCATTTTATATGGCATGTAAATGTCTTTAAAATGCGCTATTTTAATGAAAACCATTAGAACAATTTTAAGAAAATCATAGTATTTCAGAATTTTTTTTATGTAAAGGGTAGTTTGGAGTAGGCGGATTTTCTTGAAAATCTTCGTGTCACATTCTTGGAAGATGCTGAACATGAATATGATTTTGATATTTATCGGAGTCGCATTTCTGAGTAATGATGTTCACACACGCAAACGCACACACGCACATGCACACACACATCCCTATGGACGTTTTTCTAAATGTATTTTTTTAATAAGTTTAGGAAACTATAAAACGTGTATTATCAGTGCAATCTACGTACTATGTACGAAGTAGAGAAAGTGAAGTAATTTTATTAAGCAAACTGTAATTGTGTATTGTCATTTTTAAAATAGATTTTGCAGTTTAATACTTCTTTTTGATAGACTGCGCTTAAGTAGGTTGTTTCATAGTTGAAGTTTTAAAAAACTTAATTTATTTCCAATTATTATTGTTATTATGTTTATTATATTAATAATAAAAAGCTACTTCCTTCGTTTAAAATGCACAATATTCATTGTAGATAGACAAGTATAACAGTACAAAACGTATATAATTATATTCCAATTTCTCAAAGAAAATCTTAACAGGATCAAACATACAGATTTGAATAAATACAACTATATCATTTTTATTAATCTTAAAAGGTTTTTTTTTTTTTTTTTTTTTTTTTTTTTTTTTTTTTTTTTTTTTTTAATTAGATCGCATGTGGGATATTTGGTGGACCAAACGAGTCTGGGAGAATTTTCTCCGGGTCCTACTTTCCCCCTCCACTTATTCTACCCATTACTCCGACGAAACCTTTCCTATCATCCATGTCACTTTCATTTCATATCCTCCACTTTCTCACGCTCATGCCTGGCTACGGACCGAACACTTGCTCCAGGTTCTTCATTCTGTGGTGCGTGCCGTTGGCTCCCAGGCAGGCCTCTGACCCTAGGCAGCCACTTGTAAGTCCTACATATGGGAGAGTAAGCAGTCTAAAAAAGAATTTATGTATTAAAAAGTTAAATACATTCCTAACAAAATTTTAACTCCTTGACTTTACCGGAGCTGAATAAAAAAAAAACATTATAAAAATCTCCTTGTGTGTCTGTGAATAGCGCAACTAAAAATCCAAAAGTTCAGTATCACCCAAGAATGCAACAATCAGATTTTCAGGAGAATCTCTCACTCCAAACTACCCTTTACATGAGAGACTTTTTTGTTGGAAATTTCGACATTTTGCCAAATTGGACCTAACGATTTTGATTAAAATGCCATGTATTAAAGTATATATGTATCTCGAAAAGAAAATGTATATACTTTAAATTCTGAAAAGAATCTCTCATGCCCTACATTCCAAGTGGCTTTTGCATAACTGTTAAACCATAAGGGGTAGCCAAAATCTTACAATACAAAACTGTAGATCTCATTGAAACACATTCTTTATGTCAAATACTTTTCTTGTGAAGTTTACCTTTTCCGACATATTCCTTGGTTTTGGCTTATACTTTTATCGAATGATAAGTCACCATTTGCATTTCCTTATTTTTCTTCCTGGCCATGCAAGGAGAACATTTCAATAATAGCACCTAGCGACCAGCTCTTAAAAGATTTGACTTTCTCTTTAGCCCATGTATCACCTTATTTCCTCTTTCACCTAAAAGAAAATATCTTATAAAACAATTCTGCTAATGTTTATCTTCATTAGCATGGCATAGATAAAACAATAAACGTTTGTATGAATAGCTTTTTCCAGTATAGATAGAGAAGGTCGTGTGAAGTAACACATCAAATTTTTCTACAACATATAAAACCAGGGAAGCTTTGCATTTCATACAAAACTTTGATGTCGGAATTTCACTGGGAGTGAAAATTTTGAGGTTCCCTGAATTAACAATAATAACAAAAATACATCTGTAGAAGGTTTATATATGTATATGTTTGTGTGAAGGTGTGTATGTGCGTGTGTGAACAGCATAACTCAGTACCAAAAATCAGTTAAATATCAAATTTCATATTTAAGTTGTGTGCCTTTCAAGGACGCTTCAGGATTTTCAGAAATCCCACACCCTCGCAGTCCAAACCATCCCTTATATGGAAAAACTTTCGAAAACTGTCCTTTTCTCAGTAATATACCTAAGGATTTTCATTCAAATATCATACTATAAAGATTGTCGTGACAAATAATATGTATATCTTCAGTTACCCGTGATGTCCTTTTCAGTGACTGGTCAACTGTAATAAATAGGCAAAAATCTTGCTACACAAAACATACAAACACACACACACACACACACATATATATATATATATATATATATATATATATATATATGCGAGATTGTGCACGTGACTGATATAAGTAATTTGATATCGGCGAAGCATGGTCCCCGGATAATCATAACACAACTACATAGCGTTAAACGTGTGGGTATCAAGTGCTGATAAGTCGGTATTAAAGCAAAGCAGGTTGAAAAATGGCTTACAATGTCTTTAAAACTGCTGCCCAAGTAAAAAATATTGATTTTTAGCAGCTCGTTAATTGCGTTCTCAAGCTTTAATGTCGCAAAAATCTTTAAAATCTCGAACTAATCACTTGACAGTGCGACACTGAAAATTCATTAACTACATTCTTGAGGTAGCCTACTCTGGAGGCATTTTTTTCAACTGCTCTAGTGGCTTAATGCGTAATGCGGGAAGCTGCTATCCCAAAAGTCATGAGTTAGATTCTTTTCATAGAGTAAATGTTTTTATTATTATTTTTTTTATTCAAGACGAAGTGCCGCGATACGTGAACGAGACCCGAACTCGGAAACTATCTTTCACTTGAAAGCCATTATTATAACCACTACGCTAAAGAGGTACGCTGTAATATGTCCCTTCGTTTTTCATGTGATGCTCTCGAATGGTTGATAAATTAGCCAGTGGCGTACTGGCACTTCAGAAACTTATAGCCGTTACTTCGACATTTCAATAAACAGACCATAAGTCTCCTGTCTCATATTACTTATTTAAGTAATCCACATATTCTGTGAAAATATTTCGGTATAGTTCATTAACACTCTGTATATATAGAGGTATCTGGTTAAAGCATCCAATTTATGGCAAATACATTTTTTTCAAGTTATTCCCTGTTATTAGTTTCAATTTTAATCACTGATGCCATTCTCAAATGATATTTTGTTATTAAATTTTCTCTCTCCTGTCAGTCAAAGAGAACGCAATTTGAATGTTATAATATAGTGATTGGGATGAAGTTGATTTTATAAGAATCGTTGTTGAAGAATGGGTATGGAAATATATGTGATTAAACACATTATATGTTTTTTTTTTTCCAAATATCTATATCTCAGTTAAAGTAGATAGAAAAATGAGCCTTGGTAAAACTTAAAGAGTTCCATACCCATTAATAAACGACAAAGGGTAGAAAATGTAATACATGACAGCCTAATGTTTCTTGCAATTATGATATTCTTATATATTCTATGTGTGGTAGGTTAAGATGAGGTAAAAAGCTTATTTCGTCTGGTTCACATAAATCGGTTTATCCTCCCCGTATGGGGTACTAAAACCTCCTAGATCTTACAGATGGCTCTAGGGTTGGAAGCTATGAAGAACCCGGAATTAGATTAAACATTATTTAGATAAGCTAGAGAAACGTTTTATTTTTTACTTTAGTGTGCGAATTAAAGACATTCTTTTAAAAGAAAATCTCTGTAACTGAAGTGGAAAGTAGTTAACGTTTTCATTCTCTTGTATATCATCACGGGCTCCAGCACAAGTCTGCGCGAGCGCGATTCTCTCTCCGATTTCGCTGATATGTAAGAGGTGTGTACAGAAGATTGCTCAACACTGACCGGTGTTTGCTTCCAATTGCCCCTTTGAATTCGGCAGCTTCTTAACGCACGAAGATTTATCTGCACACGTGAAATACCGGGCTGTTGGGCCTCTTGGTATGTACAATGTACTTAGTAGATAGAGAAGATCTTGATTTCACCCAAACATTCGATATCGAGATGTTTTGAGACCTCCTGAATAATAAAAAAAAAAAAAGAACAAACAAACAGTTTTTAGAAAAATGACCGTATATGTATCTGTGGGCATAGCAGTAAAACGGATTTTCTATTGAATACGAAACTTGGGATTTAAGTTCAGCATCTTTCAGGCATACGACACAAAAATGTTCAACCCCAACCCCAACTACCATTTGCATGGAACATTTTACAAAAATTTAAGTTTTCTCAAAATTGGTTCTAACGATTTTGATTCAAATGTCACATTTTAAAGATATTTTCATGAGAAATATTAAAATACAAATTCAAAATCTTAATATTACTAATCCATATGATAAATAATCATAACCAAAAATATATCTTAAACCTCTTCAACAAAAAAAATCAATATTCACTAAAAATATTAATCTCAAAAAAAATAATAAATTCTGAATTAAATATCATCCTCCATAAATAAAACATAAATTTTCATGAATTTTCTGATAGTATTTGAAGACCCCTTCTTCATTCTGGATGACTTTTGTATACGTCGTAAACCGTAAGAGATATAAAAACTTACATAACTCCATGGCACGACATCTCACAAGGAACCTTAGCCTACCGCCCGGCCGTTGCATCCCCCATCTCGGTCCAGGTCTCCCAGCGGGGGAAAAATCCCCACGCCGGTACCGGGAAACGAACCCAGGTCTCCAGCTTGGTAGGGAGCTGCACTGCCACCGCGCTAAGGAGACGACCGGTATAAAAACTTACTACACAAAAATGTAAATCTCATTTATGTCATACATATTTTTTGTAGAATGAACCGTTTCCGAGATATTCCTTGTTATTAGTTTCAATTTTAAACTCTTAGTTTTTTAAAGCGGAAAATTCAACTTTCGTTTTATCTCTTTGTTTTACTCCCGGGAATGCAAAACAGAAACGAATTTCAACTGTATCACAAAGCAATAGCTTTTATAAGATTTGATTGTCGCGTTGGCTTAGTGTATTACTTAATTCCCCTTCTACTTATAAGGAAGTAAGTAATAAGACTATTTCTGTCAACGTTTATCTCGATTAGCATAACGTGGACAAAAAAAGTATTTTGTATGGAAAGTTTGTTTGTTGCATAGTTAGAGAAAGCCATGTGAATGAAACTCATCAGATTTTTAAAAATATGGCTATCACTTTAACTCAGTGTGTCATTCTTACACTAACAATGAAATATGTAAATATGTAGTGCAAATTTTTTTCTCGATTAACAAGTATAAAGCTAATTTTGAATAATTAGTTTAGAAGAATGAGTAAAGAAGTTCATGTGAATGCAAAGTATTAGGTTTTTATGATTCTAACAGCTAATTGACGTATTTGAAATATGGGAGTAAAATAAATAATTTAACCAACGAAAAGACGCAGATAAAAACATTTGCACGGCATTTGTTTCCGTTATCGAAACAAAAGAGAAATAGAATGAGGCAGCAATCTAACCAGCGTTGCGTAACTTATGTTTTAATAATGCAAATGATGTTCATCAAAAGATGTGTTCACTGAGAAACGAAAACAGCAGAAAGAACATTTGAAAGTTCTTTTCTACGAGATTAAAATTTGCTATTGAAATACGAAGTATATTATTTCGCTGCAAAGAGTATTCTTCGTTTAAAAAGATCGATCAAAAGAACGAAACACAAAGCAGGAACATCTTATCGACTTGCAATAAAACTTTTAGAGAAAGCTTTACAATCTCACTTAATCGATTTCTTTGAAATTGAGAGTGTTATACCTGTTCAAAAGCAATTTAAGTGCTGAAATATATTGAAAAGTTATTAGTTATTTTGATAAAAACATTGGTTTTGAAATCCCACGGTACAATTCGTGATCTAATATGTTTTGATCTGTCATTAAAGATATTATGTGTTCCATTCACATAACATTTTATGTCTATTCTGCAAAAAAACTATTCTTAAAAAAACTTATTTTCTATCTAATTCATTCTTCTATCTACTAATCGAGATACTTATTCCCTTGCAGGTATCTACTACGGAAATAAAGAAATAGCTTATGTTAAAGCGGTAGTCAAATCTTTTAAAAGCGGATCGGAATATGATAATATCGAAATAATTCTCTGCCTTTTGTGCGCGCGAATGTATATCAAATCTATATGACATAAACTACGTATGTTCTTTAACGAGATTTACATGTTTTGTAATAAGATTTTTTCTACATCTTACGATTTACCAGCAAAATCATTCGAAATGAAGAGGAAGATTCAAGTTAAACATTTCATTTTTTATGAAAACTTAAACATTTTAATTAAAATCGTTAGATCTACTTTTGAGAAAATAAACATTTTCGAAAAATGTTCTATGTAAAGATTAGCTTATGGTGGGAGCTTTTCTTGAAATTTGTTTTTTTCAAACATTTTGATAAAAATACCGCATACTAAAACTATCCACATCACAAATAAAATGTATACATACATACATCTTTATTTGGGATGAATTTTACTTAAGTTTGCATAACTGATAAACCGTAACAGTAAACAAAAACTTCCTGAGCAGAAATGTAGATCTCGTTAAAACAGATAAATAATGTCATAAACTTTTTCTTGTAGAGTTGACCTTTTCTATACAGGATGTTTCAAAAATACGGGGCATAATTTTAGGTATGTATTTCCCACATGTAGACAATCAAATTAGTTCATTATAACATTTGTCCGGAAATGCTTCATTTCCGAGTTATGGCCTTCACAACATTGAAATTCACTGGAACGTTTTTCTTTCCGCAGGTTGTTGTCATTACGGAAGATGTTCAAAATGTCCACCTCCTGCTTGAATACAGACCTCACATCGATGTCTCATTGACCTGTGAACACGATCCCAAACTCCAGGAGTATTGCGTATGTCCTCACAACTTGCCACAATTCGATTCCGAAGGGATTCCAAATCCGGCACCGGAGACGAATAAACCAATGATTTTAAATGGCCCCACAAGTAGAAATCGAGAGGGTTCAAATCAGGTGAGCGTGGAGGCCAAGCAATTGGGCCACCTCTACCTATCCATCGATCAGGAAACCTTCGATCCAAGTACCGGCGAGCCGTAAGACTGAAGTGTGCAGGAGCGCCATCATGCAAGAAGTGAATGTGTTGATGATTGATCAGTGGAGTGTCTTCGAAAACGTCAGATATGGTGTTTTCCAGGAAGTTTGGGTACGCCTGCCCCGTAAGTCTGTTTACAAGTACATGGGGTCCAACTAATCGATCACCAATGATACCGGCCCACATGTTGAGGGAGAACCGCACCTGGTGAAGAGATACAACAGTTGCACGTGGGTTTTCATGCGACCATACATGCTGATTGTGGAAATTTGTTATGCCATCTCTTGTGAACTGTGCTTCATCTGTAAATAATACGACGGCAGAAAAGTTCGGATTTACACCACACTGCTGCAAGAACCACTGACAGAACCTAACTCGTGCAGGGTAATCTGCTGGTGACAGGGCCTGTACACCTTGCAAATGATAAGGATACAATTGATACTCGTTCAACAGTCTCCAGACAGTCGTATGAGGAACATTGACTTGCAACGCTAACCGTCGTGTGCTGATAGAAGGAGTCCTGTCCACAGCCTCCAGAATCTCCTCCTGCATTTCTGGAGTTGTAGATCTTGGTCGTCCCCTTCCCACACCAGGAGAGGTGAATGTTCCATACTCGCACAGACGGGAATGGAGACGTACAAATGTCTTCCGATCTGGACATTGTCGCTGTGGGTACCTCTCCTGGTACAAACGACGAGCCAGCGCAGCATTGCCGTCCGCCTTACAGTACATGAAGTGCATCTCTGCCAGCTCTTGATTTGAATACATGTCGCACAGTCTTAACGCCTTAAGAACATTGAATGTGACCTTCCTCAGAATGAACTATCAGAGCGCCCTCCTAATGCCTCCTTTGACGGCAAAGACCTGCGGAAAGAAAAACGTTCCAGTGAATTCCAATGTTGGGAAGGCCATAACTCGGATATGAAGCATTTCCGGACATGAACTATTTTGATTGTCTACAGGTGGGACTTTCAATGTTGTAAAGGCCATAACTCGTAAACGAAGCATTTCCGGACACATGTTATAATGAACTATTTTGATTGTCTTCATGTGGGAAATACATACTTGAAATTATGCCCCGTATTTTTGAAACACTCTGTATATTCCTTGTTATTGGTTTCAATTTTGAACTACGTTAACTCTTCTCCAACAGGAGCCTCCTTTCGTTTCGTTTCTCTAGTTTTACTGCTGGCCATGCTCAGCGAACCCAACTTCTACTGTTTCACATAGCGATCAGCTTTTAAAAAAATTGACTATCGCTATAGCCTATTATATGCCCTTATTTCCTTTCTATTCAGAAATAAGCAAGTAGTAACAACAATTCCGGTTATCTCGATTAGTATGCTGTAGATAAAAGAATAATGTTTTGCAAGAATAGTTTATAAATGGAACAACTAGAGAAAATCATGTGAATGGAATACATCAGATTTTTGGACGAAAACATTCTTAGTATGGCTTCCCTTGGAAGGAAGGGGGAGCACTTGGTCCTTTGTAATGATTATTTGCAAGTAAAAGAACAGCATACCTTGAAAGAAAAGGTCCCTGAGCAAAATTCTTTCAGTTTCTCGTCCGCAATCGTGACTTTGTCCATTGGTGCCATCTTTGGACGATGACGTATTTCCGGTGAAATCTCGGTATTACAGTTTTGGGTAGAATACCAACACCTTATCTACCTACTATGTACATTGTACATACGTGCTAGGGGAAGTAAAATGAGTATCTCGTAAAAACATGCAAAATATGTTTGGAAATAAATTAGAATTCGAATATGTATGTATTTATTCTCTGCAATTGGGCACTGCCCGGTGGCAGAGTTAAATGTAAAATTCACTTACAATAATAATCTTACAGTTAAATTAATAATAGTATTACAACCAACATATTATATATACATGTTTTTTTTTTAAATACCTAACTTCTTATTATTCAGTATAGCAGTTACTAACCTCAACATTAATAGTTACACATCCTTAATTACTTCACAATATTTACTTTAGTTAATGTCTAACATTTTTTCTCTTTAAATTATCCGTAAACTTCTTTAAGATTAGAGGGAAGCTCTGAAAGGCTGCTACAGACAATTCATTCCATTCTTCAATGGTCCTATTAAAAAAAGAAAAATTTCCTACGTCGGTTCTATACCTTCTACCCTTAATTTTATACAAATGGTCGTTTCGTCCGTAATATGCCGGGTTTTCTAACCTCTTTCTAACGTCCATCCATGCATTTAGCCAGTATAAGCTTTAAATAGAGACACTAACCTATGTCTTTTACGCGTAACTTTAAGCGGCTCTCATTGGTTTCTTGCTGGGGTAGCATATTCCATTTTATTTATTTAGTCTTTAGGAATAATAACATAGGATCGGTAAGAGAGTTGAAACGTGTGAGGAATGTCTCGGTGATTGCTCCTCGATGTTCCTTAATGAGGGAGAAGTGGAGTAGAAGATGTTATAAATGATATGTTGAAGCACCTGCTATGCAGGTTAATAACCGTAGCGTACCCGCTCGTTACCCATGCAAGTGCAATTCTCATTGTCTCGTTAGGTTCATGTCACTAGAATCATCATACATTTTCCATGGCTTAATATGAATGCACAAGCGAGACACACAAGTTCCCCAACCAGCAACTTATACTTCCGAAAATGTACTAACAGTTGTTGCAACAACGGGTGCCTATTTACGTAAGGCAATACCCGAAAGCAGATTAAGGAAGTAGCCTCATGATAAGATTGCTAACATTTAGGCGAGAAACACCTCCTTGCTCAGTTAAGGGGACACTATGGTGAAAAATTGACAAAAATCCGAAAAATGGTTCTGACCAATAACATTTGGCCATACTTTTGTGTATTTCAAGTTGAAAATGATAATATGCACTAATAACTAAAAAGTGAATATATTTACAAAATAGGTTTCACATGGGTGCTTCTATCTGTCCCTTCATCATCCAGACATACTGTATCACCAATCATTTAACATGGGTCCTCCCCATCCTAAGCCACAGGCGAGATAGAGCACCTGGCCGACCTCGCCACACCCCACCAACAGCATATTTCTGGACGAGAAATAGAGATTGTTTTGGCAGCAGAGTGCAGCTTGACTCGGACCAAATGATTTGCAGTTTTCCCTTGCTTTATCTATATTACTCGGAATTAGTGTAAACAGTCCGAGAGAGTTGACAGATATAATTGATTTAAAAATTGCTGCAGGAGAATATGAAATTCTAAGAGTTAACAATCGTTTAAACCTATGGTCGAGATAGGGATGTTTTTTCCGCGATCGAGTTATCTCGACCGTAGCACTGAAAAGGTTAAAATAGTGATTAATAAGCCAAGGGATTTAGTGACATACAATTAGTTAACAGGTCGTTTCGTTTCGTAATCGGCTTACGCTCCCCGCATTTGTAGGACTGATACCCCCCCTAAATCTTACAAGCCTAGGGGTCAGAAGCCTGTCCGGGTGCCAACGGCCGAAACCACAGATTGGAGAACCTGTTACGAGGGGTCGACCTGTAGCCAGGCATGAATATGAGGAATGGATGATGTGAAATGTAAGCAAAACTGATGATTGGAAAGGTAAAAATGTACAATTGCTGTAATGACTGACGGGGGAAACCGGAAAACCCGGAGAAAACCTACCCAGGCGCCGTTTCGTCCACCACAAATCCCACGTGCGTTCGGGATCGAATCCGGGTCGCCTAGATGGGAGGCGAGCGGTCTAACTACTCAACCACGGCGCCACCTTAGCTAGCAGATACCAAATATAAAACAATTTTACAAAATTTTGAAAATCACGGATCCCATATTTGAATGCACTACATCAAACAATGCTTTTGTTGGAAAGGTAGAGTCAGACTGAAAAATTCAATGTCATAACCGGGCTTTGGTTTCCATCCAGTTGCTCTAACCGCTGAGCTACCTCAGCAACATGCAGAGACACAGCACTAAATTCCTCAACTGACACATAATCCCCTGTTCTCAAATAATTTGGAAATGACATATTCGAACTTACAATGTCATAAGTATTTTAAGTCCGGGACAAATATTAGGCCAATTAGTATTATTTGTTTCACACTATAGTGAGGATATGAATTGATAAGGTAGATATTTTCAATCCCCGCCGGAATTTGAATCATGGATCTCCTGATCTCCGTCCAGGCTATGAAGCCTGGAACTAAGATAAGATACTTACGACCTTGTAAGTTGTCATTGGGGAATGTCATCTCAAAATAATTTGAGATCACCTTGTGGTTTACCGGGAAAATCTCAAATCAGTTTTGGGAATTTAGCATCATGTCGGCATGTTGCCATGGTAGCTTATTGGCTTGTGTGGAAGAAACAATTAATTAATACTGTTGTTATTAAAAATCAGTTAAATTGGTCGGGAGAAAACCACACAAAAAATAAAGGCAGCAGTTTACGATGCACGTCGCATAAGAAAAGCCTTAAGGGGAGTCAAAATGGGATTTTCGTAATTTTTTCCAACTTAATGTTTTAATTGCTTATGAATATGTGGAGTCTCCCGCTCATTTTGGTGTATTCTTTTTATAGAGGTACCTAATTGTAAATGGTTTAAAATATTGTTGAAAATAATCCTGCGCAGTAGGCAATTTCTGATTGAGAAAGCTAAGTATTTTAAAATTAATACTAATGACAAAGAATATCTCGAAAACGGTTGGCTCCACAACAAACACTATGCTAAAGCAACAATCAAATGTTTTAAAAGCTGCCGCTCTGCGATTGTCATTGAAATTCGTTTCTTTACATTGCCAGGAGAAAAGCAAAAGAAACACGGACGATTTGCAGATTGAGAAAATGAAGTATTTTAAAATTGATAACAATGACAAAAAATATCTCGGTAACGGTTGGCTCCACAATAAACACGTAGAGGCCATAAATTGTGTATTTCAATGAAATTTACATTTGTGCAGTACATTTTTTGTTCATCTCTTTCGGTTTACCAGCTATGCAAAAGTTATTTAGAATGAAGAGGACTTCAGAGGTTATACACAGGAAGTTTAAAATATACATTTTATTTGTAATATACATTGCTTTGATATATGGAATTTTACTCAAAATGGTGTACCGTTTTTGAGAAAATAACAATTTTAGAAAATGTTTGCACGTAAAGGTTATTTTGGAAGTGGGAGGATTTTCTTAAAAGTCTTAATGCCGCATTCTTGGGAATACTAAACTTAAATATCAAGTATAGTTTTTAACGGTATTTTTGTTTATGTGATGACACACATACATACCTACCTTTTCCTATAAATACCTTTTTTTTTGGATTCAGGGGGTCTCAAAACATATATTTTCGGTGAAATTTGGTTTCGAATTTTTGAGTGGAACGAATACCTTTTGTAGCACATATGTACATTGTACATACATGTTAGAGAAAGTAAAAATAATCACATTTAGACAAGGTAAAATAAGCAGACTACAGTGAATAAAAGTGTAGCATTGATATTTCTGACGTAACAGCAAGTTTTATCGTAAATAATATTATTTCTGACCACATATGTATTTTTCACCACCAAGCTGTAGTGTGCACTTGGTGTCCAATCGTAAAATCTGCTTAGTGCGAAGAAAAATCTGCGATATGCAATTCAGATATCTCAATATTCAAAGGGATACGCAACTTAAATGTCTGGTAAATAACGCGGGTACGCAACTAGACTATGTGTTCAGTTTAGTCCGCAACTAGTTTACACCGTTTCCGACCTTTCGCTTTTGATAAAATCTTATCTACTTAAGAATATTTGTATACACGATAATGACCGATTGGAGGTAGATTAAGTCATGTGGATTTAATATATTAGATTTTGAATGTAGTCCTGAAATTAAATTGAGTATTATTTATGTGGCTCTCAGGGTCCCATTCTATACTAGGCGTAAAGACTGATTAATTTTTCTAAACTGCCTCTTTATCAGGCTTGATATTCTTTTATGTGCCGTAAATCTACGACATGGGACCCTTCCGAAGCAAATCATGCTAAGGATTTTTACCCCCGAAAAAATTCATCTACATCACCGGCTTTGAATCCGCGACTTTGGGCGCCAGAGGGTAGAAGTTACCCCTAGACCAAGGAACATAACAATTATAGTACTGTACAATTATTACCACTTCTCAATTTGTGTGCTCGATAAACATTTTAAAATTATGTACTATACTCATCCATATGGCGTATTGAACCGATAAACTAGACAGCCTACAAGTGTTGCCTTTGCGGAAGGGAAGTGAGCAGGTGTTACGGACTCTTATGTAGCTCATTATTAGCACAGCATGGTAAGTAGTAATTATAAAATATTTTAATAGGTCCGTATAATAACGTACAAAGATGTTTGCATTTTCGTTGCTCAGTAAAAGGAATATCACATCTGTTATCTATAAGTTACAGTAGCCTGGAATAACGCTATTACGTCAGTGCTATAGTTAATACATTTTCGTTTGTATTTCTGCCTACTCGTGCTATAATGAGCCAATTATGTTCATTGTTGAATACAGCAAAAACGTTTATATAATGGTGGGGTTGCCCAAACATTTGAAAACATTTTGTGTTTTGTTTGGGTTTCAGTAAAGCACTAGACCACAATATCGAACAGCTTTTGTTTCACTTCCTTTGGCAGTTGTCTTCGCATAACAAAAGTAGCAATCTTCTTGTGATGTACATCATCACGCCACGTTTATGCTATTGTTTTACGATCCCTACATCTCGCTGAGGTGTTTATCTACTCGTCATTTTGAGAGCTCCTTCTTGGTCGCCTGTGACGAAACGATGAAGGCATTGGCACTTAGGATAATAGCTTACTCCGGAGATGTACGTCTACGTATTTTAATTCTCGTGTTATGCTCCTCTAACAGGTTATTATAAATACGGTTTCCAAACTGAAATTCCACGATATTGATTTCTTTCTTCAGCGGGGACTCGGTTACAGCCGCATAAAATGTCCTTAAGCCGCAACCCATTAAGTCGAATGTACCTTATTTCGCTTTCTGAGGAAGAACTAAGACGTTTAAGAGTATCTTAGACCGAAACATTTGATTAAAGGATAAAAATAAGGCGATAAGTAGTATAAATGAAGACATTTGAATTGATAATTGTGGACACTATAATTACTTCAATATTTACTTTATTTGCAGACTAATAATTTTACTATTAAGAGTAGTATGTCTTCAGCTTGGCTAGTACCTCCAAGTAGGCGTGGCACGCACAAGATGTGTTTATTTTTCCCCAAAACGCGGGTCGGAAGGGTAACGTTAAGTGGGCAGCCTCGCGGTCACGAATGAAGTACCGGAATTGCGATCGAATGCTTTCTGCTAGCCAATGACATCAAACTAGTTAGGCCAGCAGGTCACGAATTAGGGTGTGAAAATAGAAGCAAATGGGATAGTATATACGACAGACGTTTTTCATTTTGCGGGGCACTTAAGACTATGCAAGAAACATTAGGGAATACATTATAGGATTAGATTGTGGAAAACTATTACGAAGACAGTTCTAGAAAGAAAAAGCAAATATCACACTAAAGTGGATATGTATGAAAGCGCCTTTTACCAAAATGTCTGTACCTATGCCCCTAAAATCCTGTATGTGTCGTATTCACAGGCCTGCTGTACTCGCTCTTTTGTTAAGTAACAAAGGCTTGTAAAACAAAAGTAGAGTATATTTTGTTTGATAGATGGCCATGATATAGCAATTTTAAGGCAATGAAGCTTTCTTGTTTGCTTTGATTTTTACTTACGCTGCATAGTAGGTAGAGAAAGTATTGCATTTCACCCAAAAATTCGTTACCAAGATTTCACCGGAATATATGTTTTGAGAAATCCTGAATCAAATAAATAGTGGGTATATGTCTCTGTAGAGCACGCCTCTGTAGTGTGCGTACAGCGTGTCTCTCTCACATTAAAGAGGTTCCGAGTTTGAATCTCCAGCAGGGTGAGTTACCCGGAATAGGTGTTTTCCTTTGTCCTGAAAGACGAATGCCGAGTAATTTTAGGTTACACGGACCCCGGGCTCATTTGAGCATAGTTTCAGCGATTTCACATTTGTTCGTTATGACTATCAGGCTAAAGGATGTTAAACCGCAAACAAAAACCAACAACAACAACAACAAGTAGTTAAGTATTAAACTAGACAATTAAGTTTGGTAACTTCCAGGGATCATGCACCAAGATTATCAGGCAAATCTACCACCAAAAACTATCATTTTTCTCAAAAATGTTGCCAAGGATTTTGATAACATGTCATACATTAAAGATGGAAAATGCAATGTACTTAGCATATATCTTGAATGTTTTTGGAAATAGCTCTGGAGCCCTTTTCATTCAGAATGAATTTTGAATAACTGGTAAACTGCAAGAGATAGACAAAAAACTTGCTCCATAAGAAATGAAGATCTCGTTAAAACACATTATTTATATCAAATATAGCTTTTCTGTGGAATTAACCATTTCTGAGATACTCCCTTTCGGTTTAAATTGCCCAATACATATTAGAGGGATGATCCGAAATAAAAGTTACAAGGTCAATATTCTTGGTATTTTGTCTTTTACAGCGAACTTAGTAGTTAGCGCAATTCTAACTACGGTAATGTAGGAGTTTTAGCCAACTGCCATCTACAACGCTACTGCAAGGTAAACAGAAACGACGACTCATTTGGAAACTGGTCTCGCGAAGATATCCGCTGAGTTATTCGAATTCTGTGGGCGAAACATATAACCGCGGCTGACATTTACCAACAGCTGAAAGAAGTTTATGGAGAGACTAGACTGTAATATCTCGCCAGCATGCCGCAGAACGGCGTCGAAAGTTTGCGGCCGGTAGAGAAAACGCCACCGACTAGGATCGCAGTGGCCGACCCAGCACGACATCCACAGATCTGAAGATAGCTCGCTTAGAGGAGCTGATTCAGGACAACAGTAGGACCATGTTACGACACAAGGCGGTGGAACTGGGTATGTCTTTTGGAAGCATTGATCACATTGTTCACGATATTCTGCGGTATCGGAAAATTTGTTCCCGATGGGTTCCGCGAAATCTGTCCAACCAACACAAGGAGAAGCGCATGGGGGTAAGTCTGTAACTTTTGCAGTGGTTCTCCCAGAAGGGAACACTTTTCTTCACCGCATTGTCACGGGAAATGAAACATGGATCCACCACTCTACCCCCCAACAGTAAGCGGTCCTCAGTGGAGTGGAAATACTCCTCTTCTCCAAAGACAAAAAAGTTTACGATGGTGCCATCTTGCGGGAGAGGTGATGGCCATGTGTTTTGGGAAGCGCGGATGTCATACTCGTGGAGTTTTTGGAAAGCGGGCATACAGTGACCACTGATCGACATTGCGAGATCATGACACGAATGCAAGAAGCAATCAGGAGGAAACGGCCAGGATTCCTCACCGAGACCTTCATGATAACGTACGACCTCATACAGAACCAGAAGACCACCACGCTATTGAAGCAGTTTCTCTGGGATATCATCGACTACCCTCCATATAGCCGAATCTTGTTCCAAGCGAGTTTTATCTTTTTTCTCACTTGAATGAAATCCTAGAAGGCCAACGATTTGCTTCAGATGAGGAGATGCAACACTTCACGACAGCGTGACTGAACACCAAGGATAGGATTTTTTTACCAGGAGGGAATAGTCAAACTTATACCACGAAGCGACAAGTGCGTCAACCGATATGGAGAATATGTAAAATATAACCTAATTTATGTATTCTCTTATGGTTTATTGCTCTTTTCACTGCAGGTTTTATAGCCTTAGTTTCTGATCATCCCTCGTAGTATGCCCTCTAGCAGCATTACGAGTCTTTCATAGAAAAAGACCAATTGATGGGATTATTATTTCAGCTTTGATTGAACACGTTTTTTCTGTTATGGTTATCTTCGACGAAACGGTGTCGAAGAGAAGTTACCTTCTCCTGTCCTCCATATTTATATCTCTGCAAGTAAGCGTGCTCCAATATTTAGTCCTCCAGAAACTGGGCTCCTTATTGGTCCTTGGATCCTTATTCTACTCGTACATCAGACCTTACCAACCTGCTTGATTTTATGTCGAAACAAATAGGTTTGCTCCGTGCATGCAGTGGTAAACACCCGACGCCCTGTAAAGTCCGTCGTCATTTTATAATGTATGGAACAGAAAGCAACCCAATATGCAAGTCATGGACTCCTAAGATTATGTCTGCCTAGGAGAATCTTTCTTATTTGTAAAAAATGGCGGAATAAGTGTTTAGTTTGTGGCAAAGTTCTATACTCAGAAAATTCAATTTGCAACGTCATTACGCAACCCATGCAAGTGAGTACGAGGCTACCAAGGAGAAGAGCTTTCTTCTTTTTTTAAATTGTGTTCGATCCCAATTAATTACCAATATGTCTATTCATATTCACATCTATAAATGTGAAAGTTTTCGTTACAAATTAATTCTCAGATTGTTGGCAATACAGTCAATTACAATGATATTAACCAAGTTAAAGCGCTTGTTGTCTTATTATGTTAATACTATAATAATTGTCACAATTTTATTGCAATTATTTCTGTTACGACTACCGGCCACCTCCATACCTATGAAAATATGTTTATATATGTATACATGCATACCCGGAGTATAAATATTAATGTAAACGACATAGTAAAACAATTGTTCTACCTAGCACGAACTAACAATATGTGTATTAACCTACATTTCAATACACAGAACTACCAATTACCAATACACACAATTACCAATATATACCAATTACCGCTAAACCTATGTAAATATGTATATTTTTCATATCCAAAGTGTAAATATTAATTCAAGAGAGTAATGGTTTTGCCAATCATAAACCTTAAATAGGTGTATTAACCAATGAAAGGTGAATTACGTATTTCAAATGCAAAATGTTGCATACTGCCACAGCTCTGACGGAATTATCTCTTCTTGCTTTCCGTATAGCTGGTCACTATGTGCACAGTAGGCGATTTGCTGGAGAACAAATTTGCTCTCTTCGCTTTACTCAAAGCGCAACCAGTTGGTGACTCCTGTGCTAGTCTGTTCAACCAAAGCTTGGTGGAACGAGGTTTTTCCGAAGGCATTGAGCACATCAGGAGCTTTGAAACAACATTACAGCTAAAATGTTATTAAGAAAACTTAGTCAGAATTACGTCCAGTATTCACCGGTTTAAATGAGAAGCTTATTTCAATAATTGCATCCTTACTGCAGGCTATTTTATGATCCGGCACGGTAAGTAGAGGGCAGTTCACAATGAAAATTAAGCATTAACATAACGGCGTAAGACTAAGCGTAAACTTAACGTAATGTGTTGACATTCACAATACAAACCTAAACATGAACAGCAGCCAACGCAAGAGAGCGTGAAACTGCTGAGCTAGTGTGGCGGTCTTATAAGTGACACCAACAGTACACATTACAAAAGAGGCTATGTATATTCATAACAATTAACAAGCGTTAGTTACCCAATCAAAGAACATTAAACTAAAACAAGAACAATTAACATATCACATTTTGTTTTATCAGAATTTTATGGATATCCCAATGATAACTGGCATGTGATCTTCATAGAAAGTTAGCGACTCAAAAAAATAGATGGAAAATATGATGTGAGTTGGGTGAGTCATCATGTGATGAGAACCACTCTCTATTGGCTAGTTTATAGTTTTATATCGAATTAACACAAACGTTTGGAGCTTAACGGTGAAGGAAGGAGGACGGGATGAAGCGAGGGAATCGCAGGAGACCACAGACCGTAGACAGATGGGTTACAGAGATGTGCGGAAGTCCCTAACTCACCGAGTGAAATGATTTTCATCCACTGTCAGGATTCGCCGTGCAGGCGCCATCACCATAGGTTTCGGGTCAGACCAATCGTCCTCGCCTCTGAAAAGAGTGGCCACAACGCTGCCTCAACGCCTACTCAACGCCAAGAGCAGCATTCATAGTGCGCATACAACCAAGCCATCTGCCAGCGCAACCACCAACCAAAAGTCTAAAAGCACTCCTGAAAGATAAGGAAATTGCATAAAAATGGAATGATGGAAAGAAAGTTGTGGAAAATAAACACCCCAGAATTCGCCTTAGTGATAAGGGTAAAGTAAACTATTTATTTAATATAATAAGTAGACTTGATTTCCAATCAAAAAATCTAATAGAAACTACGAAAAACCCCAATTCAGAGTGTGCTGTTGACAGGATGGAACCAGCGACCTCCCAAATGGGAATTGTATACGTTACCGCGGCGCCACCTTGTTCGGTAGCTTGGAGCTTACATTTTTTTTTTTTTTTTTACTTAAGGGGTGCTTCTTTATTAGCGATTTTTGTCAAAAATTCGATTTCTGAATTTTTGGCGCATAAAATACATCATACTTTAAAGTACAATTTACAATGTTTGATTATCCTAGGGCGGATATTACACATGTTTTAGAAGTAATTTTAAAGCCCTGCTCTAGTTAAATGACTTTCTAGATCAAATTTAAAAACAATTTTTCTCACGTTCAAGTTTGTTGTTATTTTCACATATTCAAAATCTCTCTTCTCGCACAAAAATACAGCTGGAACTCTGACATTTTTTTTCCATTTTTTGCACTTTGTAATGTATTTTTTTAATGTTATCACTTAAGAAAAGTTTCAAATGTAATATTAAAAGATGTAGCATTTAACTAAATATATGATTGTTTTAATTTCAGCTTCTTAAATCTAGTAAATTAACTAATATATACGAATGAAAAGATATATTTGAATGAAACTTGGCATGAATTTTTCTATTGTTCCCGGTAATACCTGTGCAAAAACTCTGATGTATTACACTCACATGACTGTCTCTGGCTGCCCTACAAACAAACTTCTTACAAAAAAATTATTCTTCTTTCCACAACATGCTGATCGAAATTAACATTAGCAGAATGTTCTTATTTCTTTGTTCCTTATAAGTAGAAGGGAACTAAAAGAATGCGCTATGCTAAAGTGATAGTCAAATGTTCTAAAAGCTGTCATTATGCGACAGTCATAGCAAATCGCTTCTTTGCTTAGCCAGGAGTAGAATAAAAGACAAATGGACATTTCCTATCAGAAAAGTATAAGTAATTAACAATTGAAACTAATAACAAGGAATATCTCGAAAACGATAAACTCCACGAAAAAATGTAGGTATGTGACATAAATTGTGAATTTTAACGAGATCTTCCTTTTTTGTGTAGTAAGCTTTTGTCTATCTTTTATGGTTTACCAGTTATGCAAAATTCGACAAAAGCATCCAATATAAAGAGTTCTTATATGTATGTATTTATTTCTCTGCAAGTGGGTATCACACGGTGGCAGAGTTATATATGTATACAAGATATATAAACAATAAATCAGCTGCCAGTTTATGGCTTTGTAAGCTAGATATAATAGTTATTTACAACAAATATGAAAACATTAATTTTTCTCTCAATTCAGATTAATTAATTTCATAATTAGAATCACCAACCAATTTAACATTTGTATTTACAACAATATAAAATCACAAGCATTTCATTTAAGGAATATTTACAAAAATTATCCAACATTAATATCAAGATTTTTCCTAAATTTCTTCAGAGACAGAGGACAACCCCGAAAGGCTGCTCCAGGCAATTCATTCCAGTCTTTTATGGTTCTATTAACAAAGGAGAACTTTCATACGTCAGTTTTGTATCTTCTACCCTTTATTTTGAACGGATGATCGTTTCGTGTATAGTAAGTTGAGTTTTCAGTTTGTCAGTAACGTCCTCCCATGCGTAAGCTTTAAATAAAGCGCACAACCTCTGTTTCTCACGCCTAACTTTCAACGGCTCCCAGTTTATCTCCTCAGCTTTTGTAGGCCCAAAATATTTACCCCTTTTTATGAATTTTATAGCCCTTCTCTGGATCTTTACTAACGAATCAATTTGATTTGCTCTATACGGGTCCGAACAAGTTATTCCAAATTCCATGACCGGCCGCACTAAGGACTTGTACGCGATTTCCCTGGACTTTGCACTCCCCTTTTTTAAAATCCTCATTAGGAAGTGCAGTGTTTTCCACGCTTTCTTAGATACAGAATTTACCTGCTCGTCCCATCCAACGTTACTCGCCAAGTAAACTCCCAAGTATTTGCAGCTGTCCACCTGTGGAATTTTTCCCCCACCCATGTGATAGTTTTGCAGAATTTTTTCCCTAGATCTATTAAATGCAATTGACTTACTTTTGCCAGCATTCATTTTCATTTTATTTGCAGCAGCCCAATCACTCATTTCATTTAAATCACCCTGAAGAGCAGTCTCATCTTCAACATTTCTAATTTTATTGTAAATAATGCAATCGTCCGCAAACAATCTTATCTGGCATTTTATATTAACAGTTATATCATTTACAAAAATAAGAAAAAGTAACGGCCCCAGTAATGAGCCTTGGGGTACGCCCGAGCTTACTATACCCCTCTCAGATAGCTCCTTGCCTACTTTTACCCTTTGCGATCTTCCTTCCAAAATTTTCTTAACCCATAGAACTACGTTTATCAATTCCTGTAGAAGTTAGCTTTTGGATAAGTAAATTATATGATACAACATCAAACGCTTTGGAAAAGTGTCTCTTTAGAGGCTATTCCCAGAAAATTCAAGATATACATTTTATTTGGGATATAGATATCTTTAATATGCGGGATTTTAATCAATTCCTTAGAGCCATTTTTGGGAAAATAAAATTTTTCGAAAATTTTTCCATATAAGGGTAGTTTATGGTGGGGGTATTTTCTTGTAAATCTTCGTGTCGCATCCTTGGAATATGCTTAACCTAAATACCAAGTTTGGCATTTAAGGTCTTTTCGTTTTTGAGCTATGCTGTCCACAGACACACTCGGACCTTTTTCTAAAAACATTTTTCGGACTCAGGGGGCCCCAAAGCATTATTTCCGATGAAATCTCGGTATCGAATTTTTGGGTGGAATACAATACCTTCTCTATCCACTATGTATATTGTATCTACATACGGGGCTTGAAAAAGAAGAGAAAATAAAACTAAAGCTCTAGCTTTGTATTAACGTCTGTCAAGGAGAATGCATGCGTTATGAATCAAACTATGTTTACGTTACGCTTATGTTTAAGTTTCGTTGTGAATAGTCGCTGACTATAGCAGCAAAGTTCAGCTATTCGCATGTGAGCGCACATACACGTGGCGATCCTGACAGAGACGGAGACACCAATATTAGTCAGGAAAGTACCCGCTGGCAAAGGAAATGGATCAATTGCTCATTTAATTAAAGGGCACTGGTCCTAAATCCATTAACATAACTTTTAGCTGCAAAGCTGTAATTACCTGCCATCAAAGGTAATTGAAAGTCAGGCAAACATACCGAAATAAAAGTGATATTAGTAGCTTCTAACATTTAATTACGTAATTAAATGAGTCCTAGAATCGAATAATCGTGCGAGTTTGCAGAATTATTAGTAAATACAGCTGACTGAAATCATTTGTAGCGACCAGCAAAGGTGTAAGTTTTGGAGGGTTGCAAGTTTGTGCACTGTTGTCTTGGGTTCTTGTGAAATTAATACATAAACGAGTTTAATACAAACAATTGTCCTTTGTCCACACATTTCGTTGAGTAGGTAGTGGAGCAATGTGTTGAATATCATTTATTTCAAATTTTGAGGACCTAAATGTGATGTGATTTCCTCTACCTGTTCTGTAAACAAGCTACTCTCACTAGAGATTATTCTTTTATCTACATTATGCTAATCGAGATAGACATTAGCAGAAATAGTCTTATTACTTCCTTATTTGTAAATAGAAGGGAAATAAGGGAGTAAACTATGCTAAAGCGATAGTCAAAACCGTTAAAAGCTGGCAGTTGTCTGAAACAGTTGAAATTCCATTCTCTTTCAGTGGCCAGGAGTACAACAAAAGGACTGAAAAGAAAGAGGCTTCCCATTTGAGAAAAGTAAAAATAATTTAAAATTGAAAATAGTAATAAGAATTGGTTGGCTCCGTAGCTCAGTCAGTAGAGCTCCTGCCTGCTGTGTGAAGAGTCCCGGGTTCGATTCTTGACTGGGGGCAGGGAATTTTTCTCTGTCCCAGATTATTCACTATTCTCCCCAGAGACTGGAAGTATGAATGTGCGTGTGTGGGTGGGTGAGATCTAACGAATAAAATGAAATAAATAGAAACCCAACGGCAATATACAGTACACGAGTTAACAGCATTGTAGATAGGCAATATGTTCCGCAGAGAATGCCTCGGTTAAGACCGTGCAGTATAAGTAGATCATAAAAAAATAATATCAAGGAATATCTCAGAATCGGTTAACTTTACATTGAAATGTATATGGCATAAAGTATATTTTAACGACATCATATTCATTGATTAGTAAGTTTTTGTCTATCTCTTATAGTTTACCTGTTATACAGAAATCGTCCAAAATGAACAGAAGAATTCCGAGAAAAATCAGATATAAATTTTATTTGCCATAAGCATATTTTTAATATGCTGCATTTTAATGAAAATCATTAGAGGCAGTTTGAGAAAAACAAATTCTCAGAAAATGTTTGTATGTAAAGGGAAGTTCGGGATGGAGGAATTTTCTTGAAAACCTTTATCGCATCCTTGAAAGATGCCACTCTGAATAACAAGTTTTTATGTTTGATGGACTTTTAGTTTCTGAAACGCTGCCCATAGATAGACAGACATAAACACCCAGACACACAGACCTTTTTCTTAAAATGTTTTTTTTTTATTTTGGGGTTTTCAAAATTTGTATTTCCGGTAAAATCTCGGTATCAAATTTTTTAGTAGTTTATAATATCTTATCTAGCAATTATATAAATTGTACACCCGCCACCAAAAAAATGTGTCATGTCTGGAACGCCAAATTCATCCTAGTTCTACACTGCCCAGCGCCCTGTGTACACCATCCTCGATACAGTTGTATAGCGGCAGCAACAAGTTGTCACAAGTTTCAAATCTTAATAATATAACCCATATGATTAATAACCATAATCAAACACATAACTTAAGCTTCTTCAATAATAATACATTATCAATATTAACACTGATGAAACACGTTATAGTTGGTATTGTACGGCATTACTAAACCTGCAACATTCCATGTGTGTTCGCTGTAGCACTGTGGCAAAACGTAGGTTACTCTTCTGCTGACGGTCGAAGGTTCGCTTCTCGTATATGGCAAATACTTTTTCCCTTTCTCATAATGATGTTGAATCAGGACATAGCAGCTATTTATTTTAGACACGCCTATTTCAAACACGACATTCCGTACAGTTAATAATATGGTAGTGATTGTTATGCTGCTCACAAAAGCACGTGGTGCGCAGAATGGTACGCAAACTTATCAGGTACAAACAGTTCTCTCTCAATGAAAAGGAAAAAGGTCTATATGGTATGAAAAAACACTAAAAGTATTGTTAAGAGAACCATGTTTTGAAACATTTTTAGGGATCCAATTTTGGGCAAGTTTGAATTTTTGGGGAAGGTAGAAACTGTGCCTGTTATTAGGGGTTTTTTGTTTATATATATATTACTCAACACACCCTTCACAAACCGATCCAACAGGAAAATGCCAATCGCAACTGGAATAACATGATATTCTCAGGTGAGGAAACATATGTAAGGGAAAGGTGATTGTCTGTCATTCAAAGGGATCCCGAAACGATGCAAAATACCTGGCTTCACAATATTCCATCTTTGTCGCCTATCCGTATTGTGTTGGGGACTGGATGTCAAGGGACGGTCACGGGCTGTGGCAGCATGACGTTGCAATGAACGATGTGCAGCACACGGTAATACTCGATAATATTTTGATTCCCGTGAGGATGAGATATCCTGATGAATTATTCAATTTGTAGAGGATAATCATCCTGTCCACACATCTCGAAAGATTTCAAATTGGTTTTCCTAGAGGCAGAATGTCAGAGTGATAGAATGTGAGAATATGTGAGAAGTAAAATGGGAACTGCGCTCCAATTTACTCGTAGATGGGTGAAGTACAAAAAAATGGCTTTTAGGCACAAATTTAAGAAGCCTGGGACCATACAGCTTCTCATTCACATTACTGCAGGCATTTAATATTGTCTATGCCTCGAAGTTTGAAGGTAGCTATATGGCCTGTGGGTTCATACGCTGCCTGCGGTGCAATAAGTATTTAAAGCAAGCGTTAAACACTAACCCCCCCCCCAAAAGGGCCCATACACCCGAAATTATTTATGTTTATTTTGTGTGTTTTAATTTTGGAAGATAATAGTTTATTTAAACTTTTTTTTTTTTAGTAATTTAACACGAGTGTTAGGAGTATTATGTTTTGTGTACATAGACAGACCCATATATTCAAATGCCAAAATTATATTAATGCAATACTATGTTCTACATATCCAGTATAAAATTAACAAACACAAAAAATGACAAGCAGTGCAATATTTGAACCTAGGAACTTATGAGTGTAAACAATGGCTTCTTAACCTCTCGGTCTCCAGAATGATGTTTTGCTCCCTCTTTTTAGTACTCATAAGTTAAGCATTACACTGCCAGTCTAGACCATTATACAGTTTTTTCGTGTGCATTGTGAACACAGCTTTTACGAAGATACACGAAGCTCTTCGACCAACATATGGAATGTGGGGATGATTCATTTTTTGTGTCCACGGTATACGTAGTACACGGTGGAGAAAATAAAAATTATATTTCACATTTAGTTACTTTCTGCATCATAATGATTTATTTTCACATATACACTACAAATGAAGTATCCAGGACATCTGTGAATAATAGACCTCATAGAATGAAAATAAATTACTTTCTCTACATGTGCTATCTACATAGTGTATAGAGAATATATAGCATTTAACCCAAAAATTCGATACCGAGGTTTCACCTTAAAAATGGAAATAGCGTGTTATTTATGGGCGCTCTTTAACTACTCTGGTTCTCAGCGTCCCATTCTAAATTGGGCGTGAAAGACCGCTTAATTTTGCTCAGAGGCCTCTCTATCAGGCTTGAGGTTCTTTTACGCGCCGTAAATCTACGACTCGGGACCAACGGCTTTACTTCCCTTCCGAAGGAAGCCATGCTAAGGATTTTTACACCCGAAACAAATCCATCGTGCTCCGCCGGGTTTGAACCTTAAATATATGTGAATATAAAAAGAGAATGTTTAGAAAAGCGTCAGTGTGTGTGTGTGTGTGTGTGTGTGTGTGTGTGTGTGTGTGTGTGGAGACAGCATAGCTCTAAAACGAAAAGTCCGTTAAATACCAAACTTTGTATTTAAGTTTACTATCTCCTGAGGATGCGGCTCAAAAGTTTTAAAGAAAATTACCCCACCCCAAACTACGCTTTACATGGAAAAATTGTTATTTTCTCAAAATGGGCTCTACGATTTTGATAAAAATATCGTACATTAAAAATATTTACACGACAAATAAAATTGAATTTTTTGGTAATAGCCTCTGAAGACCTTTTATTCTGAATAATTTTTCTGAATTTTGCATTACTGGTAAACCGTAAGCGATAGAGAATAGTTACTACACAAAAATGTAGATCTAGTTGAAACACAATGTATATACTTTTTTTTTTGTTTTTTTTTGTTTTTTGGTAGATCTGACCGCTTCTTAGATATTCCTTTTTATTGGTTTTAGCAGTAAAATATGAGAATCTGTAAACTCCTAGCCATACAAACATTGCATAGCAACCAGCATTTTAAAAAACGTGACTATCACTTTAGCCTATGGTACTCCGTTATTTCTCCGTTACTTACAAGAAAATAAAAACAAGACCATCTCTGCTAATGCTTATCTCAATTAGAATGAAGTAGAGAGAAGAGTAAGCTTTTTAACAATCTGTCTGTTGATGTGCATCCAATAGGATAGATTTGAGAGGAACTTTTTTCTAAAAATGCTTTTTTTTCAGGTAAAATCTTGGTATTGAATTTTCGGGTGAATTACAATACCTTCTGAATATACTGTGTACATAGAATGTGTAGAGAAAGTAAAAATTACATAATTTACCTATTGATATGTTTATCATGAAAATGAATAGATTTGCTTTATCCTGTTATGTTTTTTTGATAATAGTAGATTAGTATATTTTACATATGTATCAACATTGTCAAGATTTTTGTAAAAGTTTTGCTGTTTGTTTTAATGTGCTTTTTCCTGTAGTTAATTCTGTAGTATTTTAATATTTTTCATAAATGTTTTACTGTTATTATATCTAAAATTGTACTGAGCATTGTAATTGGAGAAAAATGTAATATTCACATGGAAAATAAATAAACTGGATGAAAAATATCATCCACCAATGGCTTTTCTACCCTATGTGGTTTGTCATAAAACAGGGATGGTGTAGAAAGAAAGACATGCTGAGAATTTCCTAATAGCCAAGAGCCAACTTACAACTCGGATTCTTATAGTAACACTAAATAAAGCCGATATTGTGAGAAACTTCATGAAAACGTAAAGTCCAACCCCTTGCATACTAATGGAATTCCAAATAATAATAGAATTACACACAATAGATGAAAGGCCTACAAGCAGGTCTTAGGTGTTGCTGGACCATACCATCTGAAGACCACGTGAAAGTAAACAAAATACCTGCTAAAGCAAACAGACTGTAAACTGTAGGCATAATAAATCTAAAATGCCATAGAGAATATGCGAAGGTGAAATCAAAGTAAAAACAAAGTTCGAACTATGTGAGTTATACAGTAAAGTACTGTTTTCTCCAAAACATCATAGCCCTCAAACGGAACCGCTCCCCCTGCCATTGGGCAATAACCAATGGCAAACAAAAGGCGAACCTCTACTAGGGGTGAGAGGCAACCTAGTAATATCTTTGTTTCCTGTAGACTCTGTAGGCAATTCAGTTTCGTGTTTCGTGTTAGTACGTGTCCAAACCAATGAGTTACTACACAACATGTTAAGGAACCAGTAAGTGGAAGACTTGGAACTGAGAGGGTTGCTTTCCAGCCTCACACCTTGTAATCCAAAACTTAATAAAGTTTAGCAGAGAAGTGGGACAGAGTTATGTACTGAGAAATACTGTACCAGCTTAAGGGAGTCCTTAAGAGATTTTCGATTTTTTGAACAATTGTAGTCACAATTTTACTTCCTTCGCTTTATCTCTCTCAATGAGCACGGAGACTGATGAGCAAGATTTTTTTGACACCCAAATATCCAAAACATAAGATATTTTAATTAGTCATATTTTTTAAAATCTTCATGACACTTCACTTTATAGGAAAATGGCATTTAAATACCAAATTTGATGTTAAAGAGATTTTTCGTTTTTGGGTTATGTTGTTCATGGACACACACGCGAGCGCGGACATTTATCTAATTCTTTGCTTTCTCTACCAAGTAGGTAGGTCTATATACGTACACATTAGGTAGAGAAGGTATTATATTCCTTCCATACGCTCAATATCGAGATGGTTGCAGAAATACACGTTTTGAGGACACTTGAATAAAACATGTAAAAAATAATCCTGTGTGTGACTATGTGACACCATAATTATAAAACAAAAACTCGGTTAAATATCAAGTTTGGTATTTAAGCTTAGTATTTTCCAAGGATGCCATATAAAGATATAAATAACAACATTTCCCCCAATCCAAAACTACCGTATACATGAAAAGGTTTTCAGAAACTTTTGATTTTCTCAAAAATCAAACAACTATTTAAAGAGTAGCTTGGGGTGGCGGATTTGTTTGAAAATCTTTGCGTCGCATTTTTGGAAGATACTAAACTTTTTTTTTTTTTTTTTTTTTTTTTGCGTTTTTTATCCAAACTATCCACAGACACACACATGGAATTTTTTTTAAGGATTTTTTTTTTGGATACATTTATTTCCGTTGAAATCTCGGTATAAAATTTTGGGTGGAATACAATATCTTCTCTACCTTAGTACGTGTTGAGAAAGTAAAAATAACTGCAAATTCCCAGAGGCTCTCCATCCCCTCCATTAGGTGTTTTTTGTAGTGCTTAACGCCTGCTTTTACTACTTGTGACACCGCAGACAACGTAGTTTCTTTACTTCCTCTTTAAGGCCAAAAGACAAGAAGCAGTAGCTCCCACATCTTTCTTCTTTACTAACAGATATCTTCCCGACAGATTATTTGGATATTTGAGGATACAAACTTGTTCATATTTAACAGAACTAAAAATGAGTGTAGCAGAGCTTCAGGAGCTTCATCTGAACAGCCGCCACTGGAATTAACCAACGATTTGCGTTATCACCGCCAGTATCATCAAGCTATCCAGTCATATACATCTGACTTGTACATCTGTAGACTAATACGGGCTTTGAGAGGCACTTTGAGGCTTCAACTGGAATGTTTCACGAGACTGCCGCTAGAGTCTCTGCTACATTTAATGGACCTCTCTGTTATTATAAGTGGCCTACTAGGGTGAGACAGTACTGTTGCTCCTCGCTGGCCTTTCCATTCCACAATTACGTCATTTATGGCTGATAGGGACGCCTGCAGCAGGGTGATATTGCTTATTGGGGTTGATGTTTGCTGCTGCTCCCATTTTATGGAAACACCATCTGCTTCCATTTATAACTCTCAGAGCTGGTGTATAATACTAAACAATAAAACTATTACAAAGCGAGGACACTAATAGTGTGTTTCGTAGTCTAAAATTTACATTACTTCATAAACACAGAGTATTCTATGAATTTAAAAAATCTAATGTTTACTCTCTCTACGACTTATTTAGTAGATAGAGGAAGCATTAAATTCCTTCCAAAGAAAGATGTCGAGCTTTGTAAATACACGTTTTGAGGCTCCCTAAATATAATTTTCATAAAAGGTCCGATGTGAATAGACGCGCAATGCCTCTGAAGAGCATAGCTCACAAATGGAAAGTCGGATATATTAGGTGGCCCAACTATCCCACACTTGACGTTTGCAGATATTCCCTCGTGCGTTAAAAGAGTTGCAGAATTCAACGGGACTATTTCAGGTTAAAACACACCAGCGGAGAACTGGAGAGAGCGACCTTCGCTTTACCCGTCTTGTTTATCCACGTAGACGGTAGATGTGTAGTGCTCTTAATATTTATCAGCGTTTAAGGACGATATGATTATCCAGAATTTTCAGTTTTTACGCTATTTTCTAGAGTTATCCTAATGAGGAAATTTCAAGATATTTTAGGATGGCCATTATTTCATATCTCAGACGTTCGATTGTTTGCGTCACAGTAGACCTCCTCTATCCTTTGTCCCCACAATAGGTGGTGTGATGAATGTAAACACAACAGAGATACAGCTCAAGGCCATTCAAAATACAGTTGATCCTAAAATTTGTGCTTCATTTATGACAATTAGTAAACGGACAAATAAGACACATTATGTCTTATACACATTATTATCTACTAAATATAAAATTATTTGCACTTATTCACCTAGCATCCGTATATACAGGATGTTTCAAAAATACGGGGCATAATTTCAGGTATGTATTTCCCACATGTAGACAATCAAATTAGTTCATTATAACATGTGTCCGGAAATGCTTCATTTCGGAGTTATGGCCTTCACAACATTGAAATTCACTGGAACGTTTTTCTTTCCGCAGGTTGTTGACATTACACAAGATGTTCAAAATGTCCACCTCCTGCTTGAATACAGACCTCACATCGATGTCTCATTGACCTGCAAACACGATCCCAAACTCCAGGAGTATTGCGTATGTCCTCACAACTTGCCACAATTCGATTCCAAAGGGATTCCAAATCCGGCACCGGAGACGAATAAACCAATGATTTTAAATGGCCCCACAAGTAGAAATCGAGAGGGTTCAAATCAGGTGAGCGTGGAGGCCAAGCAATTGGACCACCTCTGCCTATTCATCGATCAGGAAACCTTCGATCCAAGTACCGGCGAGCCGTAAGACTGAAGTGTGCAGAAGCGCCATCATGCAAGAAGTGAATGTGATGATGATTGATCAGTGGAGTGTCTTCGAAAACAGATGCGACAGATCCAAGAAAATTCATTCTAAACTATCCTTTACATAGAAAAAAGTTCATATACGTTTATTTCCTCAAAATTATTGTAACGACTTAGAAAAAAATACCCTATTTCTAAAATCTTTATATTAAAATAAAAAAATCTTGAATTTTCTAGAAATAATCTCTGGAGATCACTCAGAAGGATTTATAAAGTGGAGAAACCAGAAATCGACTAAATGTCATTGAGAAGAAATTCTTATCAATTTGTGTTATAATCAGGTTTAAATCAATGGACAGATTACATGGTATTAGCGGTCTGCATATTTTTGTAGTTTCCAATGTAACGCATCTTTGTACCAATTATCAATCAGGGATATTCTGAAACGTTTTGTTATGCCATAACAAATTGTAAAGGCTGCTGAACATTTGTTATGCACTGTTGGGCATTGTCTAGCATCCTAACATAACAATGTGTTGTTAAGAATAAAGATTTTTTTGTTGAACGCAACAAATACCAAAATTCTATCACTAACGCGTTTGTTACGGAACAGAATCGCATAGAAATTATTTTAATGCTGCTGAGGGAGGAAAGGTATGATAAAAATGTAACATTACAACTATTTAAAGCTTATTTATGCGTTTTAGCGTATGTTACGAACTACGCTTAGGCAACTAATGTTTCATGTGAAATGATGCACCCTATGTAACCTTTAAGAGACGGAAAACCTAGGAAAACCCAGAAAAAAACCATAGGTTAGAGAGGACGGCCGCTGGGAACCGAACTCAGGACCTCCCGATTATTAGTCCCAGATGAAATGCCTAAGCCACTTGGTTCGTTCATTAGACGGCGTTTGGCTAGTTTCGACTGGGCGATGGTTTTCATACTATGGAGTGAGGTGTTTTCGGGACCACTCTATCGGCTTCCGCCTTCGAATGCTTTTGGGATAGTGCCCTTTTGGGAAACCTCCAGAGGTCGGTTCTTGTGGGTTGCGCATGCCGGCGTCGGAGGAACCGTTAGGAGCCCCTTGCATGGATGCGCCTATCGTCATCCGGATCTGGTCACCTTCGCGGCTCTCCTCTTATCCCTCCCTCTCTGGGGTCGCGCAAGTTACAAAGGATCCGCAGGGTCTGTGTGCGATGTTCTGTCCCAGTGTCTGGGACACCGTCATGAGATAACCTAATACAGTTCAACTTGGTCACAAACTGCAAGCAGTACACGACGGCCTGTAATATCGCGAATTATATATCCATGAAAGCAGGCCTTCAATTCATAAAATTGAAATACGCGATGTTATACAGGACCGGGGAACGTGAAATATTTTAAGTGATGGCACGAAACGAACTCAAGTACCGGTTATTCACAAAGGAAATGTATCCTACGCAACTAATAACCGCCATAAATCCATCTCCACGCTCCAGAAAATGGAAACTTCTATCCTGGTTACTTGAAGACCAATAGTAACTGATTTTAAGGAAGTGACAGTCACTTATTGACTTCAGTGGAACTAAGTTGCCAAATTTCTGAAATCAAGTATTACATAGTCCACCTGGGGTGTGGTGGTAGCGTGTCTGTCTCACATTCAACAGGTTGTGAGTTCGAATCTCGCTTAGGGTGAGTTACCTGAACAGTTTTTTTTTCTGGGTTTTCCCTTATCCTGAGAAGACGAATGTCGAGTAACTTTAAGCTCCGTGGACCCGGATATCATTTGAGCATCATTTAACCAATTTCATTCATCGTCCGATATGACCAACCAGGTTATGGATGTTAAGCTACAAAGAAAAAAAAAAGTGTTACATGTATCTTTATATAGAGAAAGTCTCTCTGGAAACAAATAGTGATATGAAGAGGTTACAACTCCGCAGAAAGGACTGAAGAGGAAGGGCCGGAATTGTAAAACGAATGAGAGTTCCTCAAAGGGGCAGCAAAACTGCCCATGCACACAGACTAAATGCTCTTGAGGCCAGGATCAAACTACGGTAGAGGTGTCTCTCTCTCTCTCGCTCTCTCTCTCTCTCTCTCTCACCTTTGGCTACATGACGGATTCTACTCAAAGGGCAGTTAAGGAAATATGTATCTATAAAACGATTCAGCCGCTATAAACAGCTTTTTAGGCGTTTATATGAACATGTATATATACTGTATATATAACACGTAATATATGTATTCTCTGTAGTACAACTATTTTTACTGCTTGGCATTCTCAATGAAGACTTTCAATGGCTATTTAGTCCGTTACTAAAAGTCTAAAAGAGGTATTTTATAGACCATATCAGTCAAAAGAAATATTTGTTGGATAGTTTTTACGCGCGCTTTTACTACATAGGCATCGCAGGCGATGATTCTGATGATACATGGAATTAAGTTGGAGCACTAGTGGAATGCAATGGCGGGGGAAACCGGAAAACACGCACCTGCGCCGCTTTGTCCACCACAAATCCCACATGTATCCTGGGAGCGAACCCGGGTCGTCTGAGTGAGAGTCGAGTAAAACTACCCAGAAGAAATGGGTTATCGATGGTGAAAGAATCATCAAAATAGATTGTGAGTTTTGGAGGTTACGCTCCAGCACATTCAAAAAATTTCCGTCTATAATTTTATTGTAAAGGTATTTACAGGAGATGCACCGAACAGAAATTTATGAACAATATATTCTATCACCCTTTTAATTTAAGGCACATTATTAAAAATGTGAATTTAAATAACACCGTTATACATTTACATGCTATTTTCTAGCAATTTTCTTATGGAAATACCTATAATAACATTAATCATTGAATTTAAAAAAAAATATCGAAAATAAAGAAAATGACTCAACGAGTAGGTTTGTTAATATAATTTGCAGAAACATAAAACTTTAAATCCTGTTCGTTCAGGAACCAAAAGCGTCTCGTAGTTTTGTATTAGGATCGAAAATTCGCAAAAATGATAGTCTAGGTTATTTTGAGCATTCTACCCACATCTTTGTGTCTCACGGGCTCTTGGATAGAATATTGTATATATTGCATCCAGTAAGATAACCGGAATTGCCGAATAGCCTATAAACCATATTGTATTAGTAACTGAAGCAATTTGTATAAGGTGTTTACTTTTATTTATTTCTCTATTTATTACTACCGCATTCCATCAACGATTTGATATTTAGATCTCATCGGAATTACATCTTTTGAGGTTACCAGAATCCAAAAGTGCATTTTTAGACAGAGGGACTTGCGAGTGTGTATACATAACACAAAAAACAAGAATTTGGTTAAGCTCAATGTGTTTCAGAAGATTTTCAAGAACGTCCTTTATTCCAACTATCCTCCATGTGAAAGATTTTTCGAATTGTTTTTATTTATCGAAAATAGTGCTAACAATTTTGATTAAATTACCATATCTTTAAGATATTTTCTTCACAAATAAAAATAAATGCCTTGAACTTTTGGGGAATAGTCCCTGAAGCTCTCGTATTCTGGATGACTTTTACATATCTGGTAAACTGTAAGAGATAGACAAAATGTTATTTCACAAAAAATGTAGATCTCATTTTAACACACAGTTTAGGCCCAATAGAGTTTTCATGTAAAATTAATCATTTTCGAGAATCATTGTCATTGGTTCAAATGTTCCAATATGCTTTTCTCAAATGAGAAGTCGTTATTTGTACTTGTTTGATTGTTTGTTCCAAGACAATAACACCTGATGAACATGAGGAAAGCCTTTTGCTCGCAAACATTTCATTATGGCGCATAGCGGATTGCGCCAATGCTTCACACGGAGTGGAATGAGTTGATGTGCCTTTGCCTTTGCTCCTTTGTTTTTGTTTTATTTGTTTTTTACGTTTGGTCCCATTATCGAGCAAGGTTCGGGGACGTTGAACACGTCATACAGAAAACAAGCCTACTTAATGACAGTTGCTTGTCAGATTTATATGAAATTTCAGTAGGTAGAGGAAGACATTTGACAGAAAAGAAATGCAAACCTGTCCAGTGTGGGACCGATGTGTGGGATAGCCTGTTGTTTTGTGCATTAGGCTGAAGGACCGTGGAGTACCAGCCGTACAGAAGACCCGCTCAATAACACACAGCCATCTCCTCATCAGTCTCCAGTACGTGACTGCACAGTGATACGTAGTATAAGACTTGGTCAGCTGTGCTCTGAAAACGCTTAAGGGGACTGCCAATGTAATTTCAAATTTCTGTATAGATTTTTCTGAAAGTTTTGCGTGATTACGTTGCTGTTATATCAATATGAATAACCAATTACATTCAAATTGGATAAATACTTTTAAAGATATAAATTGTTTCATGCATGGGGCCGCGCCGTGGCCGAGTGGTTAGACCACTCGCCTCTCACCTAGACGGCCCAGGTTTGATCCCAAGCGACCGCATGTGAGATTTGTGGCGGACAAAGCGGCGCAGGGGTTGGTTTTCTCCGGGGCGACATTGCAGATTCTCGTTCAGTTTTAGATTTGACTCTTCAATTGGTCGATTGACCAACTTGGTTGCCCATGTTCAAGCAGACAGAACGAACGGAAGATTGTGCATTTCGCATTGGAATGCAGAACCGATTTTCAGAAAGTCCATTTTTACCCCTTATTTCAATCCAGTTCATTTACATACACCTAACCTAACGTAGCCTAACCTCGACGAAATCTCGAAACCTGTCGTTCACTCGTCACGTAGCCATATTGTCTCTGTAACCAATAGGAAGGCTCAGGAAAGAGCCTTAGAGAAAAACTGAACTAGAATCTGCAGTCTCGCTTTTCCGGGTGCTCCGATTTCCCCGCCATCGCATTCCACCGGTGCTCCGCCTTTATGTATCATCAATGTCATCGCCTGCGGTGCAACAAGTAGTTAAAGCGGGCGTTAACACTATCAAACATTTTTTTATTCATTTTATTATGTTATTCATTTTATTATGTAAATATATTGCATAATCAAAATGTACCATGCACCTCAAAATTTGAGAAAATTGTTTGGCATTTTCTGAATTGGAGCTTTAAACGACACAAAAAAACTTTAAATGGGGATACTTCAATATCCATTACTACTAAATTATTATATAGTACATTTTTAAAAAGTTAGACATCTTATTCTCTAAAATTCATAATTTTTATGAAAAAGTACATACTATATATGTAAATTTAAAATTACTATTGGTGTTAGGATGATTTTGCGCTTTGTAATATTACAACAGACACTTCTTCACATTCTGTTATATTTAAACAAAAACTCAAGACGCGTGGGAAATTTTGAAAGCTGAAAATATTGTTTTGAGGAAAATGCTGTTTAATGAAATACTATGTTCGGAAACAGGAGTATTTACAAATCTTTAAATAGCTGTAGAGCCCCAAGCAAGGGAATATCAGCTAAATGCTGATTCTCTATCGACGCCCAAAGATTCCAACAACTATTTTCTATAAAAACGCAACTTTCGATTTTTTAACCAATTGTAGTCAAAACTTTACTTCCAGAGTCCCTGGAGAAAGGGTATTTTAGGTGAAGGAATGTTCTTGAAAATCATCAAGTCACAATTTAGGAAGATTCTGAACTCAAATATCACTTTTTGTATTTAACCAACTTTTCATTTGTAGTTATACTGTTCACAGACACACATGGGCCTTTTGCTTAAAAATGCTCTTTTAATGGAAACAGGGGTTCTAAAACGTATATTTCAGTATCGTAATAGTACTCTGTATCTATATGTTATGCACGAAATAAAGAAATTAGAAAGCATCTTTGTTTTTGGAGATATTTATTCACTATATATAAAAAAGAGTAATGGGTGTATCAAATGTGTCTCTGCAGTGAGCTGAATGAGCTAGCACGTTCACTCATTACAGCTCAGTTGGCAACGGAGCTAGTTATTATTGGAAAAGAAGATAGGCTGAACTGAAATTGAGATATCTTTGCTTACCATTGTCATAGAAGATATTCGAAATATTACATCGAAATAAAACTAGCCATGAAATTTACTGCTCTAATGGAGGAGCGTCATCAGAAAGAGGTTTAAATTTTAAATTTGGCACGGATTATATAAGTAGTAATGTTCCCTTTAAAAAATAAAAAGCAGACAGTGCACAGGACTCGGTCCACATTCTAACATCTCTGTAGCACAAGTTAATGGGTGCAGATATCCTAAACACAGACGGCTGCTGTCGCTGATTGAACTTACATTTGTAACAAAGCACTCGTTTTTATTTCTGGCTCACTACTTAATTGAAATACAATAAAAACTCAATTTCTACAGGTATATTGAAATTGAATTTATAATATTTATGCGTTAGCTTACAGTGATTGCTGAAATGCTCCTTTTCAAAACTACGAGGGGAGCGGGTGGCTGCCATGATCTTTGAACAGCAAGAGAGCTACATCATCAGCATCAGCATCATCATCGTCATCATCATCACCAACTTCATGGCTTTGGCCTGTTGACCGTTCCGTTCCGCAATGGAAATCATGGAGATAATCTTTCCAACGAGTTTTAGGTCTTCCAATATTTCTATGGCCTAAAGATGTATAATTTAACATATTTTTTTAGGAAATCTGTCTTCTTTAATTATTATTACGAGTTGACACCAATTATAGTTATTTACCTTTATCTTATAAAAAATATATATATATATATATAATTTAATCTAAAATATTTAATTAATTCCTGATATCTTCACTCCTCTCATCCCATCTATGCAGAAAGGCCTGAGAATTATATGACCATTCACGCGGTCAAATAGAAATTGGGTATTTATTTTTATGAAAGATAGTACATGTTGTGGTAATTTTCTTTTATATCTTTTAAGTAGGAGAAGGGGAGGCAGGATCGGGTATCTAACAATAAATTATAATTGATCATAACATATATTGTTTCAAGAAATACACCTTATTGTAAATTATTGTATTAGAATTAGTAACATTTTAAAACACATGCTTTGTTCCTATCTTTTATCACATACGTAATATAAATTAAAAAGTTTTTGTTTGCAAAATACGGGTTTGCCCCTAGGATAGGGGCAGAACCGTTAAAACGGGGGGCACAACTGGGTACTACAATTTTTCTGTGCTTAACAATCATTACATTTAAAATATTTCAATACCTTTTGGGGCCAACCTGTGCAATGTTCATGGGCCCATCTGTTGGACTTCACACACTGAATCCAGTCGTCATTTCGTTTTGTCCCACTATATTTGTCTTTGCAATAAAAGCACTGGCTATCGCTAGACTGTTCTTCGCTATATTTGGCTTTCTTTGCTCTTGTTGTTTCAGCAAACTTCGACTGAAGCGACTTTCTGCAAATTGCTGGTGACTTAGGTTGAGTATTTTCCTTTTTTGAAGCTCAACTTTATATGGTGACTGTGTAAGGACAACCGTTTTCCCGCGGCGTCTTCCTGACGATGAGGGAAGTCTTTTAGCAGGGGGAACTGCTATCACATTTTTTGGTGAAACTGCAAATGTTTGTGGTTCAGCCGATCTTGGTATTTTGTGCAAGTCACTGGAGTATGTGTGGGTGGAAGGTGATGCGACATCCATTTGTTCTGAAGAACATTCCAATTCTTTTAGAGGTCTCTGATCTTCAATTTGTGTCTCTGCAATTTTGGAGGGAAGAAGAGAGACTAATTCACAAAGCTGGGTATGTAGTGTGGACCCCTCAGATGTTGATGCTGATGGCTGAGGAGTGTATTGTTTTGTGGTTTTAGTTGGCATGAAGTCAACACCACTAAACTTGCTAGGATTTGTTGGGAATATTCCAGTCTTGGCAAATGCTGAGGTTGCTGTTTTCACAGTTGCAGTTTCTGCATATGCACTACCCAATTTGCAGCTATGTCACAACTTGTCCTGGGTGATTTCTCAACCAAATCTTCACTTCTCGGCTGTAGTATTTACTTAATGGTCCCATAAATCCGACATTTAATGGCGCAACTCATGAGTGAAGTGAGGAGGAAGACAAAGCATAACAATTCCTTTCTTATGGGCAAGGTCAATTGCTTCAGTGTTTTTTGTGTGCGAAGTGTGGCCATCGAGGAACAACAGAACAGGATCATCTTTGTATGGTTTCACAGAATGAATGAAATGCCTCAACCAGTCAACAAATATTTCTGTTTGCATCCAAGCTGAGGGATGAAAAGGGGCAGCACCGGGTGATGCAGCACAGGATTGGTGGGACCCGGTTATGCCCCGCGCTTCTGCCCCCACTCGCCATTTTGTTCTTCTTAAGGCACACCACAATAACGACTTGCTTCCCGAATTGGAACGACATTGAAAACAATACTTAAAATCATTGCAATTTAATGTAGTAAAAGTAAAATATGTTGCTGTAGATACTAACCTCTTAAACTCAGACTTCAAATTTTAGTTAAATTACTTCAAAATGCGGAAATTTCTAATCATAAAGATTACAGACACAACAACGCGACTATATTCTTCGAACTCCTGCTTCTGACTGCTGCCCATATGAGAATGCAGTTCAGTCTAGAAGTGGTAGATGGTAGCACTTTCCAGTTTAAAAAAAAACATCTACCCGGTTGTGCCTCACTACCTGGTCCTGCCCCCCCCTTCCCTTAGAGAGCAGTTGTTGTGGTTGTATGCTTGAACATGCATAACTTTGTTTACTTTAATGAAACGTGACATTGAGAGTTGTTTGGTATGCTTAATAAGCTGCTGTGGTGGAAGAATGTTAAATTTGTGATGCATTTGGGTATTTCGTATAAACTATAGAGCATATTTTGTAGCTCTCCAGAGGATTTTTTTGTGTATAACTTAAGGACTATGGAACATTCTTTTACTTTTCTGTCATATGAGAACAGCATAAATAAATAATGATCGAATTAAGGATTTATTAAAAGAGTGAAGCAGTCCAATCCAATTTCTATTGATTACGGTGTTTAATTTGGGAGCCTTGATCTTGCAAGTACATAATTACACATTCTCACAGGTTATACATTTTACTGGGGTTACAAGTACAGATATTTATTTAAGTAATTAAGAACAGTGTAAAGAACAACATTACATCAACATTTGCTTCATTTGCGGACTTATAATTTTACTTACCAAGAGTAGTGTGTTTTCAGGTTCGTTATTACATCCAAGTAGGCATGGTATATAGAAGTGATACGTACATATTTTCCGCAAAGAAGGTGTAAATTTGAGTCAGTAGGTCTCGTGGTAACGAATGTTGTATCGGAACTGAATTTGAATGTTTTATGCAAGGACAATGACTCCATCATAAATAAATGAGGAGTCATGTATTCACGAGTGAAAACGTGGAAGCATATAGTCTATACTGACAGGCATTGTTCAGTTCGAGCGCACTTACCATCATACAAAATATATTGGTAGTAAATATGTGATTGGTTTCTGATAAAACCGATAGACAGAGATAGAAAAAAACTAACACAACCAAGTGGATACATATTAAAGTACAATTTCAAAATGTTTGTATCTGTGTAAAATGGTCATTCCATGTGTCTTAGGTCCAGTAATATGCCAAGATATTTTAATGGGGTTTGGGATGATAGCAGAGATAGCTGTTTGTTGAAAGTATATATTACAAACAGGCTTTTGGGTCTTTTCTTCTGTTTAGTGTATGTTGAGAGAAATATGGCATTCTGCGAGAGTGCATCGCTCAGTAAACTGATTTTGCTCTTATTCGTACACAATAGTGACATTATGTCTTGGATATGAAACCAATGCACAGCCAACTGAGCAACTGAGAAAACATATACCCTGTGATCCGTGCATTTTGGGATCCCCTAAAGGGTGGGAGACTTTATTAAATAAATAAAAAAGATCAGCAGCAATATCAGTATCAGAAAGTAAATTGGGTAATTGGAAGATTTTATCTCCAGTAATAAAATCTCCAAATATATTTTAATGAAACTATAAAATTCATTCCTTAATTAAAATGTTTAATAACGCCTTAGTAGATCTACCAATACCCTCAAATATTTAACACTGTAAACGCTGCCTAAGATTTCTTCTTATTTCCTGTATCTCCTAGGTGGAGCATAGGGCATCAATGAACTTCTGCCATCGGACTCTATTTTGCGTCATCATCCTGATCTCGGTCCAGGTGTTATCTCCCCTCTCGATCCCTTCCGCTGTCACACTCCTCCTCCATGTGCACCTCTTCTCCTGCTACCTTGTGAGTTTCATTCCAGAGCTTGTTTTGCAATGTTATCTTTATCTCGTCGTAATGTATGCCCAATCGAGTTCTATTTCCTACGACGCATCTCAATGTCAATTGGTGTGTGATGGGTTCTTCTCCACAGCTTTTCATTGGAGACTACTTGTGGCCACCATTTCCTCAGGATATTCCTCAAACTTCTTGCTTAAGATGTAATGCATTATTAATCGTTTTATTACTAATACACATAATCTTTGTTTGATTACATCTGACTGCTTTTCTTTGACAATCTCAAACTCATTTGAGTTTGTAGAACACTAACACTAACACTAGTAAGTACTAGTGGTATCTATCCTTGTTTCGCCAGCTGCAGATCTTTCTTCTTTTTCAATAGCAACCACATCAGTGCCATTAGAAAAAGGTTTATCTGCGGAATTTTGACATGTTTTATTTCCTGCTTCATTTTTGGCTCTTTTAAAAAGTATATATAAACCTTAGAAAATAAGATTTCAGGATTTCACTTTACTTGTGAAGCAAACTTAGTTGTAAAATTTGAAACACACTCAATGTCTTAGGATTAGATTATTGGGAAAGGGATTTGAAAGGCGACCAGATCTGGTGATCCACAAGCATGGAAGAGGTTATTAAAATTTCCAGATCGATCGCATTGGAGGCTGCCAGGTTCTACCTACAAGCTCCAAGTCTCCAAGAAACCTCCAGAAGAGCGTCCAACCCTAGTTAGTGTGTGCTGGCGTCTCTGCCTTACATTCAGCATGTCGTGAATTCGAAATTTGCTTAGGTGAGTTACCCTGATCATGTTGTTTTCGGGGTTTTCCCTTATCCTGTGAAGACTTTAAGCTCCATGGACTCCGATATCATTTGAGCACCATTACCATGACAACCAGGTTAAAGGAAGTTAAGCTACACAAAAACAAAAGAGCGTCCACCCGAAAGCGTCCTTATACAGTGGTCCCGCAACAACGTCAGGAAAGCAAACTATGCAGAGCGCAACCAGGGTCAGAGTGGGCGGTCGCCGAGGATCGACCCTGAGACCTCTCGAATGTTCCCGCCTAAGGCATTCCGCTCGGTTAAGTATTGTGCAGCGTAATCCGCAACTCATTGTAACTGTGTAGCACTGCACTCATACGGTCACTGAGGTGACGCACATGCCAACATTCAGTATATTGTTACCAGTTTTCCAACCACATGCTCATCTCTAGCGAACAGTGGTTAATACCTACGTATTAAAACATAAACTTGGTAGATTTAATTTCATTTAATAAAATTCTGTTGTGTTATATTCACATAACTTTATCTATTCTGCATAACACTATTGCTTCAATAGCTTCTTCTGCCATCTACTTCATGCTAATCGAGATAAACAAAAAATCGTTGAAGCGCTCCTCATGCTCTGGAGCGTGTACATATAAAATGATGACTTCCCATTTGAGAAAAGTATATACAATCAGTGAAAAATTGAAACCAATAGCTAGGAAATATCTTGGAAATAATTAACACAACAAAAGAAAGAAAATAATGCATTTGACATAAATTATGTGCTTTAACGAGATCTAGATGTTTTTCTTTTGTGAAGTAAGATTTCCTCTATCAAAGTTTAGTAGTTGCGCAAAAGTGATCTTGAATGAAGAGGACTTTCAGGCTATTCCCAGAAAATTCAAGACATACATATTATTTGTCATGAAAAAATTTTAAACGTATAGTATTCCACACTACAACCGTGGGCTCATTATACGTCAGACCGCTGGAGGAAGGATGAGATGGTTGTAATTTTAGAAGGCGACCGACATCCAGACAGGGAAAGAGACTCTTGGAGGATCCCCAATAGTTTACAAACAGTTCTACATCTCGAGCGGGCAGAGCCAAGAGTCCGTGGCTCAGTCTCGAATAGACCATCTGAGTTCGCAAACAGCCATAACGCCATCCCGCCGACGAGAGCTCTATTCCCACAGCAGTTACCTGCCGCAGTCCTCGTCGACACAGCCTTGAAACAGACCAGTTGAGATGAAGTGAAGATGAAATAAAGGAACAGGAAGTTCGGGTGAATGAAGAATCCTCCCAGCATTCGCCTAGTGAATGAAAACCCCGAAAAAAATCATGGATCAGAACATTGTGGGCCGTGGGGAACCGATCTCTTGACCTCACGAATGCCAGGCTCAGTTGAAATGCCTGAGCCACCTGGCTGAGTGCAGCTGATGTACAGCCCCCTGACGTTTCGCCCGCCATTTCGTCGGATATGATCAGAAGGATTTCTTACTGATGTTTGTACATAAATTGGACCACGACCACGTAGCCCGAAAATACCGTTTAATTAAATAGACGCCTAAGAATGCACATGTATTTTAATCACATTCGTTTGAGCCACTTAGAGAAAATCAAAATTTTCGAAATATATTCCTTGTACATAGTTTGGGGAGCGGGATTTTCTAGAAAATCTTCGTTGACATTCTCGGCAGATACAGAACTTAAATAAGTTTGGCATTTAACGGACTTTTTTATTCATGCTGTTCACACACACAGCCACAAACGCACATATTGGAGCTTTTCGAAAAATGCCTCTTTTTTGTATAATTCAGGTATACTCAAAACATTAATTCCCGGTGAAATATTGGTATTTAATTGTTATGCAATGCGATCTCTACCTACTATGTACGTGGTAGAGAAAGTATAAAGTAACTCTGAACCCGTGATGTGGGTCAGTGGTGTGACGAGCTGAGAATGGGGTAATGGTTAATAACCTACTGACTGGATGAAACAGGGAACGAACGAGCAGTTGACATCTGTCATCTGGGACAGTGTCCTCTTATTTCTGTTATTAGCTCTTGATTGAGTCACGCGCATGCGCACACTGAAAGCTCGAGAGTGCCAGTTGTACTTCATTTAATTTCTGTGTTGGTATCGGCTTCCATTTCAGCTCGCGCACGTAGCTGGCCGGATGGTTTTCATTTACATCTGAGAACAGTAAATTTCGAACCCCAGTTTTCTTTCCATTTGTCGGATTTAAGGTCAATTTCACGTACGCTGAATTTTGTTTAAACTGAATTATGTGGATTTTAATTTTAACTGAGTAATGGTATACAATTTGAATTAAAACGTTAAATAAATTGAAGATAAACAAATTGCACGTGTTCCATTTACACGAGTTTCTCTTATGAAATATTATTTTTATCTACTTCATGCTAATCAAGATAAACATTAGCAGAAATTATCTTATTACTTGCATCCTTTTAGTGGTCAGTTGTACGAGCTTGGGATAAATCTCTGTTAGAAGTTATTCCATGGTTATTCTTCTATCTATTTCATGCTAAAACATTAGCAGTAACGGTCTTATTATTTAGTTCCTTGTAAGTAGGATGAAAATAAGGGAATACACTAGGCTAAACCGATAGTCAATGTTTCAAAATGTGGTTTCCATGGGATTGAAATCCGTTTCTTTCCGTGACCAGGAGTTCACAAGTTCCCGTATGAGAAAAATAAAAGTATTTTAAAACTGGAATTAATATCAGGGAATATTTCGAAAACGGCCAGCTCAAAAAAAAGTGTAATGACATAAATTGTGTCTTTTATCTAGATCTACGTCTTTTGTGTAATAGGCTTTTGTCTATCTCTAACGGTTTACCAGTTATGCAAAATTCAATAAAAATCATACAGAATATTGGGGCCTTGAGAAGCTTTTCCCAGAAAACTCAAAATACACATTTTATTTGTCATAGAAACATCTTAAATTCAAGAGATTTTAACCAAAATCGTTAGAGCCATTTTTGAGAAAATAAAATTTTTCGAAAATTTTTCCATGTAAAGAATGGGGGTGGGAGGCTTTTCTTGAAAGTCTTCGTGTCGCATCCTTGGAAGATACCAAACTTAAATACCAAGTCAGGTATTTAACGGTCTTTTCATTTTTGAGCTATGTTGACCATAGACACACACACATACAGAGAGACACACACGGATCTATTTCTGAAAATGCTTTTTTTGGATTCAGGGGGACCCAAAGCATGTATTTCCGATGAAATCTCGGTATTGAATTTTTGGGTGTATTACAATAACTTCTCTATACACTATGTACAAAGAACGTGTAGAGAAAGTAAAAATGGCTCCTTGGTTATAAACATAATTTTTACCCATACAAAGATTAATTTCTTTATGATATTTTTTTGAAAAACAGAAAGCTTAATACAATACGTTTAAATGTAGTCCGATAAACACGATAACACGACAATGATGAGACTAATAAAGTCCCACGCTGAGAAAATTATGGATGATTATTTAAAACATATAACAAGAATATTTAAAAAAAATAAAGTCGCATATTTAAAACAATATAACCTGCCTAGAATGTGATCATTAACATGATATATTTTATGGAAACAGTGAAGTTTAATGCTGCGGCCCAAGATGAATACAAAATAATGTAGCGTAGCAGTTCACCAATAGGATGTGTAACGATGTAAAAAGTGAGGTTAAGTTTTATAGACGAAATAGAAACGATAGTTATTTTATAAGGCAATTTCCAAACGTAACATAGCCACAAGTGTGAATGTTAGTGACATTCTGAGCGATATTCAGATTTTGGAGGTTATATATGAGTTTAAAAACGAGAACACTACAAGCTCCGCGATGTAGAGAGGAGATGCCCAAATTAGAAGATGCCTTCTGAGCTCGAAAATCTAATTTATGATTAAGCGTAAATTATTTCAGAATAAATTCATAATTTTTGCGTATTATACGCTATAGGTGTACCGCATTAGAAGCATTTGGTTAAACAGAGAACAACTTCAATAAAATATAATGTTCTCGATGTTACTGGTTTGGTTGAAAATGTCTAGCTGTTGCGAACCCATTAACGACCAAATCATTTTTTTTCTGACAAAGAGATTAAAATTTGAATATTATATCCTATATTGGTTTAGTAGCTCAATAGTATTCTTCACTCTATTTTACTTGACAAATCTGGGAAGGGGGTTAAAACCCTGTCCTCAAATGTTATACAAAATTACGCGAATACAATAGCCTAGTTTTGAGTCACAAATAATATAAATACAATTTTAAAACAATGTAATGTAAATATAAATGTTACATTGTATTTAGTTTATATTTTACCTAATGCATACTTTTTGTACATACATAAAGTCTCATGGATACAGGAAAATAGCTTTCTATATCACCTTCAACATTATTTTATAACAATCTAACGTAAATATAATTTTGTATCATGTTTTACTTTGTGCGGTATGGTACAAATAGGTAATACACAGTGCAATATTACATTTTTTACAAAATGAACGTGGTTTTCCTTAGCAGATTTCCATATGGTAGCTTCTTTGTTTCTCTCGTTTTCTTATGATGTGAATTTAATTGTCATAACGAACATCTGCGAGAGTAGCTACTGGTTTTCTTATCTTCCTTCCTAGTACTCTTGGATATCCTCGTTTGAGGTAACAAATGCAGATTTGTCTCCTATAATCCAGGAGTGTTCTATCCTGAGAATTTGATCTTATAAAGTATCCAGGGATTCACAATGGTCATACCGAGCATTCTTGTAAATAATGACTAATAGCACTTCTTTCCTCGCATGGAAACGTATTTAGACATTAACCAGTCATGCTTGTCAACTCCCCGATGTTGGTGTTATAGTTCTTTATTATATGCGGTTGTGGAGCCAGAATTCTCTTACCTTCTTTCCTTCTGTAGTGACTTAAGTGTTTACACAACATAATAACATAATCATAATTGCTGGCCACAGTTACATCACTCTTATAACAGCGCCATGGAAGTCCACACAAAGCCCACAGTTTGAACTCGAACCTTATTGATTTTGCTTTGATGAATTGTTCAAAGTCCACAGTGGCCATAATATTGTACAATCATCTCATCCACAGGCAAATCCTACTCAAAGTATCCAAAACGTTGAAAGTTTTTTATTGTCAGTTCCAATTCTGAGCGGATTTTGAAGCATTTGTCAGCCTTATTTTCTGGAAACATCGAATCTGTATTATCACATAAATGTAGCATTCGTTTTATTTTCCTGAAGCGATTTCTAGGCATTTTGGATCAACTTTACTCCAAAATTAACAGAAGACGAACAGTATAAGTCTGCTGTAGAAGTTTATTGTAAGCTTGAAGCATTTGTATGCAAAGAAAAACCTTCAGTTGTTCATTGCTTAATACAAAGTCTATTTAATTATGCACTGTAGTTGCATACTTAACACTTTCTTTCACTATATGTGTTACAATGTCAGAAAAACGTTTTTCGCAACATTTCAACAGGAGTCGGTTTCTAAATCCTTGCAGTAAGTTTACTTTATCTTCAGATGCCAAGGAATCCTTGGGCCCTATATGTGAATACTCTGGATCCATCTTTCTCCATTTGGATTACACCTCACTTTCATGTCCCTCAATATGTAACACATTTTATGATGTTGGAGGTTTCAATGTCATTCTCGCTTCTCAGATTATATTGTAATTCTAACCTGCCTGGTACATCATTTGCCTGAGCTTCTCCTGTTAAATTATCGTCAAAGTCATCTTCATCAGTTAATTCATCTACATCATCAAGTGGAAGTGGAGGATCATCTGCAATCCCAAAATGATTCCTTTTTGACATAATGATGTGAAAATGATTTCAAAGCATGTCACAGTTACGTCGTATTCACAAATTTATTCAATAAAGTCAGTTATATTTTTCATTCTTTACAGAATAAAAATAAAATAATATAACATCAATAAAGCGTGTGTAAAAAATTGTCTTACCTTGGAGAAACAGGGCTCTTGAAATCTCACTTACGACTAACTGGCACAGTTGCAACTCAACTTTCAACAATAACAGTAACAGTGACAGAATAATGAAATATTGTTGACATAAACAATAAACTTACGTGATAAAAACATGTGTGAATAATATACACATTAGGCCAGTTCCATCATTTGAAGACGTCATTTTTATCATTATTTTTGCATCTTAAATCGTTACCAAATTCTTGAACATAAGATTTAGTCCCTTTCTTGACTTTTGTAAAATTTAAATTTGACAAGCATGAAACTGATTATTTTATTTTTATTGCACTGCTGCATCTGAGTACGAATATAGATTTTGCCAAGTATAGGATATTATTGTTAACATTATTTTGAAAGTAAATGATATATAATTGTAGAAGTACATACAACTGATACTATTGTATTTTAATGAAAAAAATGCTATATATTGTTTATAATTATTGTTTGCTAAGCTGTCCTCATACGAGAACAATTGCTGTAGATGGGTGATTGGCATCAGCAAAGTACGAGCTGTAATAGGAATGGTTTAATTTCCTATTCAATATAGTTACTAATATGCTGTTGGTTAAAAATACTTGTTTAATAATACTAAATTGTTTGGGTAATTGATTTCGGTGCAGCGTTTAAATATACTGTAACACTCAGGTTTGTTCGGCAAGGGGTTGCCACCCTACACCCGGCATCGACATCAAGTGTTATATTAAAGGTTTTACGTTACGGATATAGGAGAATGAGCGTAGTCTGCACTTAACCTAAAAGTAGGAAATATGTCCCGGTGTAGTGAAAGGTAAATGCATTATTTGAAATTAGACGCTACGAGAGAGAGAGAGAGAGAGAGAGAGAGAGAGAGAGAGAGAGAGAGAGAGAGAGAGAGAAAGAGAGAGAGAGTTAACTCTAGGTGATAACTTAATTGTATTTACATTATCTTACAAAATGACGAGTTTTATGCAGGTTGATCATAATTAATTTAGATTGTGGTCACTTTACCTTCTCATCTGGGAGTTTGACGTTGGTCCCGAGGCATCTCGGTAGGTCTTGGTATATTTCACTATGATAAACTAAGTTCCCTTCGGAGACCGTGGTTTCTGGTAGCAGAAGAGATCGCAATACAAAAATCTGAGGTTTTTATGTGATTTGCATTATGTTAGCATTATTTTCCTTAATGCTGAGAACCCCAGAGCTGTTAAACAGCAAGAATCACATCACCGCGGGAACACCTAATCTCGGGAAATTCGATATTTGTGAAGCTGGCAGTAAAAACACCAAACATAGCTGCCGGGCCGAAATCTAACTTCCTCTTTCTTACGCTAATCAGAATATACGATATTGCTACAAGAAAGGCCCAAGTTCAATAAAAGTGATAAATACCGACTTTTACGTGACAATACATATCTTAAATTGATAGCGACGTTGGTAACATCTAAAATGTAATTACCAAAATTCGAACAAACAACTATTTTAAGGAATAAACATTTCCGAAACCATGTTAAATCTGTTAGCTGTTTTGAGTGAAGAAATGAAAAGATATCGTAAACTGTTGCTGCACTTGTAGAGTAACGATTTCAGGTTTTCTTCCAGGCACACGGAGAAAATTATTTTGTGGTAGTATTATTGTATTGTTGCCATGGTAATTAGTCATTCATTTTCTGCCAGAAATACGGTAATTTCGCACTATTTATGTCGTCATAATATGCTGTTTTAATATTAGGATGCGTAGGGCAAATTTTCACACTACTTTCAGCAAAATAGAGTAGTAATTATATATCAAGTTGGCCACGGATGACTCGCAATATAGCATAGTTGGCAATATAGCCAACATTACTTTGAAATCTGCAAAAAGTCGAATAGTCATCTAAGTAATAACGTTGCATCGTAAAATTGTTCATCTGAAACTTAAAAACTACATTTGTTCTAATAAGCCTAATTTAATGTTTATAGTTTATTGTTCTTTTACATGATAGAACACAAAAATATTTATGGTCCTTTGATTCAACTGTTTTAGGACCATATCCTGCAAGACAAGTAAATCCATAACCTATTATTATTATTATTATTATTATTATTATTATTATTATTATTTTGCATTACATGAAAATGAAAACTGAAATATTACAAATAATTTTCTAAATAAAATTAAAATTTAAGTAACCCACCATTTTATTTATAAGGCAGATTATTTTATTTTCCTTTTTTAAACCTACATTATCTGCTCAACTTCTCTTAAATGCTGGTTAGTAAGATTTAACTTACGATAATTTTTTCTTCCAGTTAAATAGAAAATCTGTTGTTCTTTATACCTGATGTCACCAGGTGTTTTTCCTTTGAGTAAAGCAGAGAGAGAGAGAGAGAGGGAGAGAGAAAAGGAAAGGGAGACAGAGGACAGAGAGGAGGAGAGAGCGAGAGAGAGGGGGGGGGAGGGAGAGAGAATGCTAGATGCTCCTGCGAATCGCGTTCTGTGCACTGCGTGACCAATTGCATTGAAAGCAAGAACAGATAATTTAGTGCTGTGGCAGAATGCAATGTTGCGTTTGGTTTACGTAATCTTTGTAGATTAATATACTTATTGTAAATTCCTGACCGGCAGAACAATTGCTCTATCGTATCTCTTGCATTTGTATTTTTACTTCGGATATAAATATATACGTATTTCCATAGGTTTGGTGGTGATCGAGTCTAACATAAATAATTGCAGAAAACTAATGTCAATTAGGGCATTAACATATTAAAAAAATAAGCTCCTTAACTTGGTTAATACCATTGTAATTACATTGTAACGCCAACAGTGTGAGAATTAATTTGTAATGAAAAAGGTCCACATTAATTTATAGCAATAAATATGAACAGGCATCTTGGTAATTAATTGAGATCAAAAACAATTCAAAAGAAATGTCTTCCTCTTATTAACTGGCAACCTCACTTGCATGGGATATGTATTGAATCACGCTGTAAATTGATTTTCTGAATACAGAACTTTGCCGAAAACAAAACTCTTGTTCTGCCATGAGCGGCAGTCATAAACGTAGAAGTCGATAGCTTGCGTGCTAGACTACTTTCTGTACCCCGCATTAATAACCTGATGCGCTCCATTAATATCCCTTTCTCTAGCTGTTCCATTTACAAAATATTCTTCAAAAAGATTATTCTTTTATCTTCATCATATTAATCGAAATAAACATAAGCAGAATTGGTTTTACTACTTACTTCCTTGTAACTAGAAGAGAAACAATGGAAATAATTATACTGAAGCGATAGTCCAATTTTTTAAAAGCTGGTCGCTATGTGAAACAATTAAGGTTCGGTTCGCTTTGCATGGTCCCGTTTGAGAAAATTAGGTAGGAATATCTCGAAACGGTCAACTCTACAAGAAAACAGTATATGACATAAATTATGTGTTTTAATTCGATCAACATTTTTTTGCACAGTAAGTTTACATCTATCTCTTGCCGCTTAACCGTTACGCAAAATTCTGCAAAACTCATTCAGAAACTATTCCCAGAAAATTCAAAATATACATTTTATTTATCATGCAAACATATTTAATATAGGGCATTTAATCAAAATCGTTAGTGTCATTTTTGAGAAAAAAAAATGAAACATTTTTCCATGTAAAGGGTAGTTTGTGGTGATGGGATTAACATAAAAATATTCGTGTAGCATCCTTAGAAGATACTAAACATAAATACCAATTGGTATTTAAATGAAGGATTTTTTCGTTTTTGAGCTATGTTGTCCACAGACACATACACCTACTCTGGGACGTCAAAGTATATATTTCCAATGAGATCTCAACATCATATTTTTGGGTGGAATACAATAGCTTCTCTAGCTACTATGTATATTGTAATACATACGTGCCAGAGAAAGTAAGAAAGGTTTGTTGGCTGGTTTATACAATGAGAATTCCTACCTTAATTGTAACTCAAGTTAACACTTTATACATCCTAAGAGAGAGAATGAGAGAAGCTGCTATATTTCGGGTATGGTGCAGAATCACCAATTAAACTATCCTACAAATGTATAGTTGTGTATCACAGTCATGATAGGAGATGCAAACTTCTGTCCAGTTTCGCTGCTCTGCTTTGTAATAAACTAGAAGCTGTCCCTTTGGACACTTCTTGTCGACAGGTTGGCATGCCTAAATTGTGTAAACAAGAGTTTAAACTAAGCTCTCGCATGAGTGCATGTAATATCATTAAACAACAGAATCTGTGAAATGTTAATGTAGGTGCATGTCGTACCATATCATCTGATCTGATTTCATTCACCCTCCCTCATCAATCAAGTGGCCAGAATGTGTCTCATTATTTCACGTCCACATGGGTTATTGTCCTCCAAAACCTCTTGTTGGCTCAGCTGCAGGGTCATCAGCCCGGGCATCCGTCTGTGTGCAGCTAAATAAAATAACTAAAAAAATCTCTGTACCATTCACATGCTTTTCTTCATCTGTTCTGCAAACAAACTACACCTACAATAGATCATTATTTTACCTATGGCATACTAATCAAGATAAACATTACTAGAAATGGTTCCTTCTAAATAGAAGAGAAACAAAGGAATGCACTAGGCTAATGGTATAGACAAATGCTTTAAAAGCTGTCGCTATATGGTTTTCATTCTTGATTCTTTTTCCATGGCCAAGAGCAAAACAAAAGATATATGAAACAGATGAGATCTTGAGAAGCGTTCAGACACATTAAAACTGAAACCAATTAAAGCAAATATCGTAAAAGTGGCTAGCTCTACAAATACATAATTGTATGTTTTAACGAGATATACATAGTTTGTTCAGCATCTACATATTTGTCTGTCCCTTACGATTTACCAGTTATTTAAAAGTCTTTCAGATTGAAGAGGACTTCAGAGGTTAATCCCAAGAAGTTCAGGCCATACATTTTATTGCCGTGCATTTTAATCAAAACCGATGGAGCCATTTTTTTAGAAAATCGAATACTTCGAAAAATATTCCATGTAAAGGGTTACTTTTGCTGGGGAGAGTTTCTTCGTGTAGCATCCTTGGAAGATACCAAAGTTACAGTGGCTGTTCCTGACTTATAGATAGCGGTTGTGGTTTCAAACAACAATGGTAAAAAGTACCTACTTTAGAAAGCTTATGTTTGATGTTTGACGAGTTTACATTGTTTGGAATTTGTTTGGCCGCCATCATTAGTGAACACTTTCAGCGAATTTGTAAACATGGATAAAACTGGTCATCGTTATGCGATACAATACTTTCATTTGAAAGGCCTTAGTCCAACTAATGTTTTAGCTGAGCTGGATTCTACTTTGGGGGAGTTCGCTCCTTCGTTTACAACAGTAAATGGCCGTACGAGCTGCCAAGAAGAACATCGCAGTCATCGACCAAATGAGGTTACAATCCAGAAATTGTAAAGAAAATCCACAAAATAGTATTGGATGACCGTTGACTGCAAGTCCGCGAGCTAGCAGACATTACAGGCATTTCAAAAATTCTGTACATCGCATACTGACTGACAATTTGATTATGAGAAAGTTGTGTGCAAGGTGGGTGCCGCGTTTGCTCACAATAGAACAAAAACACCGTCGTGAAGATGTTTCAGTCGAGTGTTTGGCAATGTTTCGCGCAATAAAGCTAATTTCTGCGTCCATTCATAACAACGGATGAAATCTCGGTCCATCACTTCAAACCTGAGATGAAGGAATAATCAAAATATTGGATTGGAAGGGGAGAATCGACTCCACAGAAGGCGAAGACAGTTCTATCTGCAGGCAAGGTCATGGCGTCAGCTTTCTGAAAAGCACGCGGGATAATTTTCATTCATTATCTCAAAAAAGGAAAAGGAATCAATGGCAAATATTATGTGAAATTTTTACAGCGTTTAAGTAATGGAATCGAGCAAAAACAGCCGCATTTAGCGAAAAATTAAGTTTTGTTTCATCAACATAATGCACCAGTTCACAGGTACATTATTACCATGGCAAAATCAATGAGTTAAAGTTCGAATTGATTCCTCATGCACCCTATTTGCCAGATCTGTCCCCCTCTGATTATTTTATGTTTCCCAATTTGAAGAAATGGCTTGATGGTAGAAGATTTTCCAACAATGAAGAGGTGGAGTCTGATGCCTATTTTGCAGACTTCGAAAGTTCTCACTATAAACAGGGTATCGAAGCTTGAACATCGCTGGGATAAGTTAAAGGAGACTTTATAGTATAAAGATTTTTGGTCCAACCTTTTTGTGCTTTCTTTGTTAGGTCGGGAACTTCTTGGATAGTCCTCGTAAATATCGAGTTTCGTATTTAACCGACTTTTTGTTTCTGAATTACACACACACGCGCGCCAAACAAACACACGTATAGACACACACTGACCATTTTCTACAAATGCCTTTTTTGGATTCAGGGGTTCTCAAAACATGTGCTTACGATGAAATCTCGGTGTCTAATTTTTGAGTGAAATACAAAACGACCTCTGTCTACTATGTACAATGTGCATGCGTGCTAGAGAAACTAAAAAGTGCAAATTCTGCAAAAAATCATAAAAATCTGATGTGTTCCATTTATATGACTTTCTCTACATCTCTGCAACAAATTATTGTTAAAAAACTAATGCTTCTATTTACTTCATGCTAATCGAGAAAAAAATTAGTAGAAATTGTCATATTACTTGCTTCCATGTAAGTAGAAGCGAAATAAGGGATTACCATAGGTCAAAGTGATAGTCAAAAGCTGATTGCTATGTGACCGAAGTTTTTTTTTTTTTAATTGCTTAATGTCCTTTAACCTGGTTGGTCATATCGAAAGATGAAATTGCTGAAATGATTTTTTTGGGTAGTGTTTAACTACTTATGGCACCGCAGGCGGTGACACTGATGATACATGAATGAAGATGGAGCACCGGTGGAAAGTGACGGCGGGGGAAACCGGAGAACCTGGAGAAAACCCGCTCCAGGGCCGCATTGTCCACCACAAATCTCATATGCGGTCGCTTTTGGGATCGAACCCGGGCCGTCTAGGTGAATGGTCTAACCACTCGGCCAAGGCGCGGCCCAGTGAAATGATGCTCAAATGATCTCGGGGTCCATGGAGCTTAAAGTTACTCGACATTTGTTTTCTCAGGATAAGGGAAAACCCCGAAAAAACCTTACCCAAGTAACTCATCTTAAGCGAGATTCGAACTCACGACCTGTTGAATGTGAGGCAGACAGCGACCACCACGCTACCCAAGTGGGCTTTGGAAGTTCCTTTGTTTGTATGGACACGAGTTGACAAATTCCAATATGAGAAAAGTAGGATTTTCACAGCTGAAACCAAAAACAAGGAATATCTAATAAACGACCTACTCCACGAAAAAATTATATAAAATAAATTGTGTGTTTTCATGTGCTCTACATTTTTTGTGTGGTAAGTTTTTGGCCATCTCTTACGGTTTAGCAGTTATGCAAAATTCCGTAAAATCCATCCAGAATAAACTAGTCTTCAGAGTCAATTACCAGAAAATTCAAGATATACATTTTATTTGTCAGGCAAATATCTTTAATATGCGATATTTTATTCAAAATCGTTAGAGCCATTTTTGAGAAAATCAACATTTTCGATGCAATTTACCAAACTTAAATACCAAGTTTGGTATTTAACAGTCTTTTCGTTTTTGAGCTATGCTGTCCACAGACACACACACACACGCACACACACATAAACACACACGCACACACATAGGGCCTTTTTCCAGAAATGATTTTTTTTTTGGGGATTCAGGGGGACCCAAACCATGTATTTCCGATGAAATCTCATATCGAAGTTTTGGGTGCATTACAATACCTTCTCTATACACTATGTATATAGTACGTATAGAGAAAATAAAAATTGATTCTTTTATTTACTTCCTGTTAATCGAGATAAACTTTAATTTCAAATTTATACATCTCATTGTACACATAAGAAGGATACAATCTCTACAGCAATAGTCAGATTTTAAAAATCGGAACCCTAAGTGATAGCTTTAAGTTCCAGATCTTTATATTACCACTAAAAAATCTGATGGCTCATTCACATGACTTTATCTACATCTATGGAACAAATTATTAACAGACTTATGCTTCTATCTACTTCATGTTAATCGATAAAAAATTAAAATTAGCAGAAATAGCCTTATTACTTGCTTCCTTGTAAGTAGGAGCGAAATAAGGGAGTAGCATAGGTTCAAGCGAAAGACAAAAGCTGGTTGCTATGTGACTGAAGTTCCTATGTTTGTATGAACACGAGTTGAAAAATTCCTTATGAGAAAAGTACAAGTTTTTTAAAGCTGAAACCAATAACAAGGAATATCTCAAAAAGATCAACCCCACGAAAAAAATTTATATAACATAAGTTGTGTGTTTTAACGTGCTCTATATTTTTGTGTGGTAAGTTTAATGTCCATCTCTTACGGTTTAGCAGTTATGCAAAATTCCGTAAAATTCATCATGAATAATAAGTCTCCAAGACTATTCCCAGAAAATTCAAGATTCATATTTTATTGGTCAGGTAAATATCTTTAATATACGATATTTTAATCAAAATCGTTGGAGCCATTTTGAGAAAATAAAAATTTTCGAAAAAAAGTTCCATGTAAAGGGTAGTTTGGGGCGAGGGAGTTTTTCTCAAAATATTTGTGTCGCATCCTGGAAGATACTAAACTTAAATACCAAGTTTGGTATTTTATTGACTTTTCGCTTTTGAGTTGTCGTGTTCACAGTCACATAGGCACACGGAAACACACGGACTTTTTTCTGAAAATGCTTTTTTTTTTTTTTTTGATTCAGGGGACTCTAAAACATATATTTTCGGTGAAATCTCGGTATTGAATTTTGGGTGGAGTACAATACCTTGTCTATACACTATTTACATAGTACGTGTTGAGAAAGTAACAATGAATGAATAAATACTTTGCGCTTAAAAAACATAAATATTTGGAGATTCGATTTAATAATAAAGAATGTTTCAGAAATGTTAAACCCTACAAAAATGTATTTGGTATAAATTGTGTGCTTTAAAGGGATCTACTCTTTTGTGTACTATGATTTTGTCTACCTCTTGTGGTAGTGGTCTTATCTGTAGTTTTAGCGTCCTTTAGCCTGATAGGTGAGGTAGATGATGCCGAATGATGAATAAAATCCTCAATGATCCTCAAGTGAGCCCAGGGTCCATGGAGTTACTGGGCATTAAGCTTCTCAGGACAAGGGAATACCCCGAAAAATCATAAGCTAACGCTAACCAAGATTCGAAGAATGAATCTGTTTAAATATTAGGCAGACACGCTACTCTCACACTAAAAAGGTGGACAATTTAGCGCTTACACGAAAATCATTGAGAATGGAGATAATTTCACAAGATTCTGCTTAGAAAATTTAAATCTGCGAATATTTCTTAAGCAGACGGTGTTTTAATGAACGTTGCTACAGCTCTTTTTATGACATCAAAAATAACGATTTTCCATGTGAAGGGTAGTTTCAAGTGGAATTTTGTTAAAAATCTTCGTGCCGCAATATTGGGAGGCGCTAAACTTAAATTCCGCATTTAGTATTCAACCGGCTTTACTTTTTTGAGTACACACATAGACCACATGCCTCTCACCTAGACGACCCGGGTTCGATCCCAAGCGAGCGCATATGGGTTTTTGGAGACAAAGCGGCGCAAGGGCGGGTTTTCTCCGGGTTCTCCTGTTTCCCCCGCCATCTCTTTCCACCGGTGCTCCATCTTCATTCATGTATCATTGGTGTCATCGCCTGCAGTGCCATTTGTAGTAAAAGTGGGCATTAAACACTATAAAAAATAGACGCACACGCAAAATACTTATCTGGAAGTGCTTTCTTCATATTTACGATTTCAAGTGAAAACTGCAAATCGAAATTTTTGGTGAAATGCAACAGTTCCTCTCTTATATTATACTAAACCAAATAGAATGGCACCGCGGTAACGTTTGCAACTTACAGTTGGGATGTCCCGTTTCGATCTCCGACGACTACCCACTCTGATGCGTCGTTTTATTGTAGTTTCACATTTCTCCGATTTCCTATTCTAATTCCTCCTTAACTGCATTTCATTCTAATCTTTCAAGTGTGCTTCTAGGCTCTTAGTGTAATTGGTGGGGACAGATGGCGCGAATGTGTGTTCAATGGAAAGAGTAACCCGTCTTCTCTGCGACTCATATCCTGGGACGGAACATCGGGAATGGAAAAGTTAGAAATTCAGTGCGCCAGTGTGGCCTGGCTGCGACCTACAGCCTCGTCTACTTCCCTCACTTCATTCCTCCCTTTGAGGGATGTTAGCTACAATAGATATGTGAGCGAGGTGTCCCCTTCCTTATTCTTACCTATGCTATATAAAGGATATAAAAGGGAGTAAAAAGTGGAATAAACACTAGATTTCATCACTAAGGGGACACAAGTGATTTTTAAACGAGTTTGGTCTAAAATTTCGAATTGTAATTTTTGTTTCTCTACCACGAATAATAAACATAGTTTATAGAGAAGTAATTGTGCTACAAAAAAAAATCCATATCAATATGTCACCGGAAAATATGTTTTGATGACACAAGAGTCAAAAAAATACGTTTTTACTTTCTCTAGTGTATTTGTACATCGTACATAGTAGATAGAGAAAGTATTGTATTCCACTCATAACTCGATAGCGTTATTTCATCGGAAATATTAGTTTGAGACCCTGAATCCAAAAAAAAAAAAAAAAAAAAAAAAAAATAGAAAAAACCAGTGTGTGTGCGTGTATCTGCGTTTGTGAATGTGTGTGTGCGTCTATCTGTGTTTGTGAATGTGTGTGTGTGTGCGTCCGTTTGTGAGTGATTCTTAGTCTATTGAAAGTATAACTCGAAAATAAAAAGTTCGTTAAATACCAAACTTAGTATTTAAGTTTATTATCCCCCTAGAATGCGACGCGAAGATCTTCAAGAAAATTCTCCTGCCCTAACTACCCTTTAAATGGAAAAAATCGAAACATTTGATTTTCTTAAAAATGGCTGTAACGATTTTGATTAAAATAACATATATTAAAGATATTTATTTATATGAAAAATAAAATGTATATGTTGAATTTCCTGGGATTAGCATCTGAAGAACTGTTCGTTCTGGATTAATTAGCTGAAATTTGCATAACTGCTAAACCGTAAGAAATAGACAAAAACTTACTGCACAGAAAAAAAAAAAAAAAAAAAAAGGAGAAGACCTTGTTAAAACACTCAATTTACATGTGCATTTGTGTTGTAGAGTTGACTGTTTTCCAGAAGCCTTTGTTATTGGTTTCAATTTTAAACTACCTATGTAATTTTTCTCAAACGGGATTGCTACCTTTCTATTCATCTCTCTTCTGTTTTACTGGAAATGCAAAGCGAACCGAACTTCAGCTGTTTTCATATCGACCTGCTTTTAAAAGATTTGACTATCGCTTTATCCTAATGCTTTCCCTTCTACTTATAAGGAAGTAAGTAGTAAGACCATTTCTGCTGATTTCCATCTCGATTAGTATGGTGTGGATAAAAGAATAATATGTAAGAACAATTTGTTTGCGGAATAGCTAGGGAAAGTCATGTGAATGGAACACATCCGATTTTTACTTTCTTTAGCACGCATGTACAAAGTACATAGCTGATAGAGAAGCTAATATATTCCACCCAAAATTTCGATACCGAGGTCTCACCGGAAATACATGTTTTGTGACTCAGTTAATCCAAAAAAAGCATTTTTAGAGACATGTGTGTATATATGTGGTGTATGTGTGTGTGTGTGTGTGTGTGTGTGTGTGTGTGTGTGTGACATTATAGCTCAAAAACGAAAAGTCTGCTAGGTACCAAATTTATGAAATTCCTTGAGAAACTCATGTGAATAGAAGTTTTAGTACAAGGCCGTGTGTGTCTGTGAACAAAAATGGAAAATCTGGTAAGCACAAACTTAGTATTTTAAAAAATTGCTCTAATGGTTTTGATTAACCTGCCATATATTTAGCATAGTTACATGATAAATAAACTGTATGTTTTGAAATTTTTGGCATAACCTCTTAAGCCGTTTTCATTCGCGAGGACCTTTACATAACCGGTTTACATTAGAATTAAATTATGGTCGCTCTTTAACTGTTGCTGTTCTTAGCGTCCCATTCTATAATGGGCATGAAAGACCACTAATTTTTTCTCACAGGGTTCTTAATCAAGCTTGGATGCTTTTATGTGCCGAAAATCTACGACACGGAACAAACTGCTTTACTTTCCTTACGAAGGAAACCATGCTAAGGATTTTTACGGTCTCCGCTGTATTTGAACCTATGACCTTGGAAACTAGAAGCTAGCTTGTTACCCCTAGACCACGGAGAATGACTAAACTGTAAGAACCTTACTACATAAAAATGTAGATGTATTAAAACACAGAATTAATGTCATACATTTTTTTGTTTGTATAGTTAACCGTTTCGTTGGCAGTTAGACCACTCGCCTCTCCAAGGTGTCCTAGGTCGGATCCCAGCCACTGCACGTGGGATTTGTGGTGGTAACAAAGCGGCGCAGGGGTGGGTTTTCTCCGGGTTCTTCAATTTCCCCCGCATTCCACCGGAGCTCCATCTTCACTCCATGTATCATCAGTGTCATCGCCTGCGGCACCTATTTAATAAAAGCGGACTATCAAACAAAAAACAAAAAAACGTTCCGTTATTCATTTACATTTTCCAATATGTATAAGTTGCTTAAAATGGCCAGTCGTCATTGATTTTTCTTAACTCCTTAAGCTTTTAAAAGATTTGACTATCGCTTAAGCCTATAGCGCATTGCCTCATTTCTCTTTTGCCTACAAGGAAATAGGTAATAGAATTATTTTTATTAATGTTTATCTTGATTAGCACGGAGTAGATAGAAGTGTAAGCAAATGTAAACTTAATTTGTTGCGGATAAGGTAGAGAAAGTCATTGAATAGACCACATCAGATTTTTACTTTCTCTACACGTATTATGTACATAGTGCATAGAGAAGGTATTGTAATGCACTCAAAAATACAATACCGAGATTTCAACGGAAATACATGTTTTCAGAGTCCCTGAATAAAAACATATTTAGAAAAGGGTTACTGTGTGTGTGTGTTTGTGTGTGAGTGTGTATATGTGTCTGTAAACAGCATAGCTCTAAAAGGAAAATACCGTTAAATACCAAATGTAGATCTCTTTAAAAACATAATTTATGTCATATACATTTTTTTGTAGAGTTGATTTTGTCGAGATATTTCTTGTTATTGGTTTTCTCATACGGGAATTTATCATTTCCTGGCCACACAAAAAAAGGAACATCAAGCACATAACAACCAGCTTTAGGAGATAACGGTCTATCCTAGTGTATCTTCGTATTTCCCTTCTACGTATAAGGAACTAAGTAATAAGACCATTTCTGATAATGTTTATCTCGATTAGCTTGAAATGGAATACAAGCTTTTTAGCAATAATTTGATACAAAAATATAGAGAATGTCATGTGAATTGAGCACATCAGAGTTTTTTCTGTTATTCTGTATGACTTAGTTTCAGTAGTATACGACTATTAACAAGTATACTACGATATATTAGGCCTTTCTTTGTTTTTGTGAAACTAAAGGGAAATATAGACTCAAATACGAACTTTGCCGTAAATATGTAAGTATTGTAGTATCAGCCAATAGCTAATTTACAATTTGCCATAGGATCTGCATATATGTATAGCTAAAAATGTTTTAAATTTCGAAATGTTTTGTAATTGCTTTGTCATTTTAGCTAGTGTCTAGGAGCTAGCATGTGCAGCGCATTAAATGCGTAGAAACTGTGCGGAAATGATGCAACGTCGTTTTCTATTGCGAAAAGCACGACCGAGTGCTGAGAGTATTTACACAACAGTTGCGGCAGTTGTCTTAAAAAGCAAGGAAAAACTAAAGGCACACAACTACGTGCTACCAAATGTTGAATGTCATTATTACATGTGCTCTTTATTGAGTCCTAAATGCAAGCTTTTGTGCAATAAAAATATTCCTTCTCCTTTTTACTTTCTTTACACAGTATATAAGTAGAGAAGGTATTGCACTCCACCCACATATTAAATTCCTAGATTTTACCGGAAATACCCGTTTTAGGGTTCCTTGTATACAAGAAAAGTATCTTTAATGAAATGTCCGGTGTGTGTCTGTTTGGCTGGGTGACTGTGAGCACAATAACTCAAAAACGAAAAGTCAACAAAATACCAAACTTGTTATTTAAGTTTAATATCTTCCAAGAATGCGAAACGAAGATTTTAAGGAAAATCCCCCTACCCAAAACTATCCTTTACATGGAAAAATTTTGGAAAGTTTTCATTTTGTTAAAAATAGCTGAAATAGTTTTTATTAAAATACGATATGTCAAAGATATTTACATGAAACATAAAATGCATATCCTGAGTTTTCTGTGAACAGCCTCTAAAGACCTCTTTATTGTGAATGAATTTTACTTAATTTTGCATAACTGGTAAACCGTAAGAGACAAACACTTACTACAGAAAAATGTAGATCTCGTTAAAACACACAGTTAATCTCAATTACATTTTTTCATTAAGTTGACCATTTTTGAGATATTCCTTGTTATTTGTTTCAGTTTAAAATGCTTTAACTTTTCTCATACGTTAGTTTGTCAACTCCTGGCAATGCAAACAAACGGATTTCATCCACATGATAACCGGCTTTTAAAATATTTGACTACGCTTTAGCCTAATGTATTCCCTTATTTCCATTCTACTTACAAGAAAGCAAGGAATAAGACCATTTCTGCTAATGTTTATCTCGACTAACATGAAGTAGATAGTTCATTAGCAATAATCTGTTTCCGAGATGCAGAGAAAAACGTGTGAATGAAATACATCAGACTTTTATTTACACCAAGTAATTATCTAGCAGGTATAGAAAGTATGCCTGGAATTTCAACCAAAACTTTGATATTGGTATTTCGTTATAGATCACTGCATTAAAAATAAAATTATTTTTACTTTCTGTACTTGTACATAGGTAGAGAAGCTATTGCATTCCAATATCGAGATTTCACTGGAAATACACGTTTTATGAATCAAAAAAAGCATTTTTTGTAAAAATTTCGAGTGTGTCTGTGTGTGCGTGTCCGTATGTCTGTGTGTCCGTGTAAGTGTGTGAATACGATAATTCAAGAACGAAAAGTTAGTGAAATACCAAACTTGATATTTAAGTTCAGCATCTTCCCCAAGAGACGCATGTGAGATTTGTGGTGGACAAAGCGGCGCAGGTGCGGGTTCTCTCTGGGTTCTCCGGTTTCCCCCACCATCGCATTCTACCGGTGTTCTATCTTCATTTTATGTCTCACAAGTGTCATTGCCTGCGGTGCCACAAGTATTAAAAGCGGGCTTTAAACACTGACCCCCAGTTCAGCATCTTCCAACGATGCAACACAAACCTGTTCAGGAAAATCCCCCACCCCAAACTACCCTTTACAAAAAATGTACGAAAATTTTGATTTTCTCTTAAATGGCTAAAGATTTTGACTAAAATACCGCATATTAAATATGTTTACATGCCAAAAAAAAAAAAAAAAAAAAAAATGTATATCTCGAACTTTCTGGGAATGGCCTCTAAAGACCACCTCATTCCAGATGACTTTTCATAACTGCTAAAACGTAGGAGATCCACAAAAACCTAATGCACCAAAAATGTAGAGCTTGTTAAAACAAATGTTGCATGTTATATGTTGTTTTTTTTTATGTGTATTTGAAATGTTAACCGTTACCGAGATATTCCTAGTTTTATTTCAATCATATAGTGACCAGCTTTTTAAAGATTTGACTATTGCTTTAGTCCAGTGTATTCCCTTATTTCCCTTATACTTAAAAAGAACTAATTATAATTAGCATTTCTGTTAATGTTGATCATGAAGCTGATTGAAGAATAAATTCTGGTAAGAATAATTTGTTACTGAGTAAACAAAGTCCTGTGAATGGAACACATCAGATTTTTAGAAAAACGTCTGTGGGTGTGTTTTGTTTGTGTGTACAACTCAAGAACAAAAGCCGGACAAATTCTTAATTTTATATTTAAGTTCAGTATCCTCTAGGACGCGACATGAAAATTTTCACGAAAATTGCCCCATCCTAAAGTACGATGTACATGAAATAAATTGTTCTCTCCCAAAAATGTCTCTAACATTTTGATAAAAATATATATAATAGTAAATAAGTATGTGTATAATATCATATGTCCAGATGGTTTGATGCAACACCGAACCAAGATATGAATGTTGTTGCTAGTCCTATGTGATACAAAGTATGGTTTTCAAGGTCAACATAATTCATCAACAAAACACCTCATAGTTAATGTGGATAGGTAGTTGCACAGGAACAAATCTGCGTGACTCAGCTCGCTACCGGAAGTAACACAAAGCTCCGCGACGCGTGCTTTCACAGTGTTGTCGTAAACATATCGACATGATGCATGGTGGTTAGCTCACCTTAAGGACATTTTTGTGTTAACGAAACCCCGCTAAAGAGCCTGTTCCTCTAATTACTTGCTTATAGCTCCAAAGTATTTCATCATGACTGACACTGAATGAATGGAATTTTTAGTTTTTGTCGGCTTACCCTCCCGTTATTTGAAGATTAAGAATACTGCAAAACGGAAACTTCAAATGGAACGAAATGCTGTATTACTGCAACAAAAATGGTGAAGGAAATAAGCAGCCAAAGAAAGTTGATAGGATTATAGCATTCATCAGATGAGGAAGGAGAAGATGCTAACGAATCATTTTCTAATTCTAAGTTAGAAGATTGATGTTTGAAATGTAAATGTAGTGAATGGACTCATGATCAGTGTGCGATTTACCTGATTTATGCGGTTAAAGAATTTGAACAATTCTAAAATTATTTTGAAATTTATGATATGGTAATCTAAGTATTCTGAATTATCAAACTAGCCTGACAAAACAGGAGCTTTGACATAAACTGAGAAACTGACATGTTAGTTTGATGTTGATGTTGACATATCAGTTAGTGAATTATTAAATAATTAACAAGGTATCATGTAGAGTTTATAGGATATGTAAAGTTATTTATTAAGTACCATATTTTGTTTGCCGCCTTTCCTCTACTAAGTTTAATCAACATTTAACGGACTTTTTGTCTTTTAGTCATACACATACACACACGCACAATTCACACATACAAATACACTACTAACCTTTATTTATGAAAAATTCGTTTTTTCAGGGAATCTCAAAAGATCTGTTTCCAGTAAAATATTAGAGAAAATAATACATCGTAACGTAATGTGGATAGATAAAACGACTGGACTGACGGCCACATGCTCACTTACGCACTGCAGAGGTGGGCGATCATTTGACCATTACAGGGAGGTAATGTGGCCAGAATCACGCATCCCCCTGCCAGATTATTGGATATTAGCTGAAACTGCTGCCTATCGCAGCTCCTCACTTTCCTCAGCATATATATTTCATGAAAACCTAACATTTAGCTATTTTTCTTATTATTAACATTTTTGTTTGTTCAAGAAACTTGTAAAAAGTCAAACCAATTGAAGCTCTTTTATATTACATTTTAATGTAGAATTTTAGTACTGAAGATAGATATTTTGCTAATATTTTTTTTTTCAATTTTATGAATATAATAGGGAAAGTCAACAATAATACTACTACTAATAATACATAATACGAGGATCGGCTGATAAGTCCCGGGCCACACACAGATATGGCGCCAATAGGCCAGTTAGACGGTAGCATCGTATAATTTAACTCTAGACTAGCTTATAGCCATAGTTACAGATCAATAGCTTATTTAGTGTTCGAATAACAGCATTTTAAACAAGACAACTTTAGAGTTTTCACGAAAATGAAGGATTTGGAAAAACGAGCAGTGATTAAATACTTCCATTTAAAAGGCTTAACGCCTAAAGAAATCATGGAGGAAATGGATAATACTGATTAAAAGGTGGGTTGCAGTGTTTAAAATGGGACGTACGAGCACTAGTGATGAGCCTCGCTCAGGACGCCCTGTAGAAGTGACAACTCTAGACATCATTGAGAATATTCATCGTTTAGCCTTTTTAGAAATAGGTCCGCGCGTGTGTTTCTGTCTGGGTAGGGGTTGTGAACAGCATAACTCTGAACGAAAAGTCGGTTTAATACCAAACTTAGCGTTAAGTACAGTATCTTTCAAGGTTTCAAGGATGCGACATTTGGATTTTCAGGAAGATTCCCCCTATCCAAAATACTCTTTACAAGGAAAAGTTTTCGAAATTTACGATATTCTAAAAATGGCTCTAACGATTTTGATTATAATGCCGTATATTAAAGAAATTCTCTTGATAAAACGTATATCTTGAATTGCTTGACAATAGCCCCTAATTCCTCTTTATTTTGAATAACTTGCATAATAGGTCCGTAATCTTTGACTAAAATTAATTATACAACAAATTTAGTATATTTGCTTATTTTGACTCTACTTTCAAGGAACTAAGTTATAAAACTTTTTCTGGTAATGTTTATTTTGATTGGCAATGTAGATAAAAGCATAATATTTTACAAGAATAATTTGTTTGCAGAACAGATAAAGAAGGTAATATTAATGGCAACACATCAGATTTTTTGGTGATTGTGTTTTGCTAGAGTACGTTTTTGTCTATTTCTTATGTATACACGAAGGTGGTTTAAATTCCTTCCCAATGGAAAGTACTTTACAGGCTATTCCGAGATATTCCGAATTAAGTATATTCATTTTAATTATCTTAAGTAATAACAAGAATGTTTTCATCTTGTCGATATTGTCCTAAGAGATATTAAGTTGTCTCATAAGTAATGTCGTTTTTTTGATTTTGGTGTACTGAAAATTTATTGGGTTTCTTTGGTTTGGCAATGCTATTTACAGGATACCATGACATTGCGTAAATTGCGAAAATGTATCAGTTATCAGCTGTTAATAAACAATCACAAAATGCAGATAACAAAGTTTGAACTTAGAGTCCTTCAAAAGCACTACATGAAACAAGATTATAAAACCGCTGCCGCAGCTCGAAGAATATGTGAAGTGGAAGGAGAAGGTGTCGTTAGTGAGCGTGTGGCACAACGATGGTTCCAACGTTTCAACAATGGAGACGAAAACACTAAAGATTTACCTCGTTCTGGATGACCTAAAGTATGAAATATTGAGGATGCATGCCAAGTTTTGCGAGAAAACCCGCAAAAAAGTATCCGTAGGCTTTTCGAAGAACTTGGTGCATCAAACGATACCCTATATCGCCGCATTAAGACTCTTGGAAAATCATTCAAAAGCTGTAGATCTGTACCTCATGAACTGACATCTCAACAGGCTCAACGTAGAGTGAATATCTGTCGTCAGCTTATCCGTAATCCCATGGACGATAGATTTGTCAGAAGAATTGTAACTTGTAATGAAAAATGGGTATACTACCGAAACCTTGATGCTTAGAAACAGTGGCTTGATCCCCGCCAACCTGACAAAGTCATTATTAAAAAAATCGGTTCGGTCCCAAGGTAATGTTGTGTGTCTGGTGAAATTTTGAAGGTGTGATTCACTGGGAGTTTATTCCAAACGGGTAGGCGATTGATGCGGATCTTTATTCTCAACAACCGAAACGAGTTCATGAAATTTTGAGACGGAGATACCCAGTATTAGTTAACCGAAATATAGTTCTATTGCAACAGGACAATGCAAGACCCCATACTGCACGAACAACCATGGAAAAATTCAGGAGTTGGGAGGAATCGAACTGCTACCACGCCCAGCATACAGCCATGATCTCGCACCATCAGATTATCATATTTTTCGATCCATGGCCCATTTTCTACGTGGAAGAAATTTTGACAACATTGAAGCAGTGCAAGTTGGTCAAACCGAATTCTTCACATCAAAAACAAGAGACTGGTACTATTGTGGGATAATAAACCGCTGAAAGATGGCTCAAGACCAGAATCTAATGGTCTGTATTTTGAAGATTGGTTAATTGCTTGTCAGAACACATTTCAAATTATTGTTTTTCTTAAAAAACGACATTACTTATGAGACAGTATCTATAAAAACACGACTTGCATTTGATAAGACAATTCATCGAAATAGACTGTTAATAATTTATAATATATAGGAAGGGATATTTTATTAGGTTATGATTGCAATACTTAACATTAGTTCTCAAACGATAGATGACACATTCGACCATATCTACTTGCCGAATATTTCTTTTTTATTCTTTCTTATCTGTCTCCTGAATTACGATATGGCCGAACGTGTCTACACCCAAAGTACGAATATCGATAGCAACAATAGAAATATTTTATTTATATTTATTTATTTATTTTATTTCAATTTTTAATAAGTAATACATGAAATGGAAACAAACGTTATTTTATTTGGGGTTATCGCACTCATCTCATACATAAAAAATACAAATCATGATTATTTTTCACTCCTTTTTTAACCAAATACAATATGAGCAAGTATAATTGTGGAACTGACAGTTATTAAAAGTGAAGGTTGGCTGCCTGGATTGTCACCTTGTTACAATAACCAAGACAGGAAATTAAACATACGCACGTCAGGTGCGACAAGATTTCAAAGAAGTGAACATCAGCTGCGATAAGATTTTTCGACAATATCGCTCCAGTCAGATGACCGCGATTGATTGAAATTGCCTAATCTCGGCCATTTTATAGGCGATTTAATAGTTGAGCTAAATTGTCATGTAGGTAAATGCAACTGTGTTAAATATGTGGAATGTTGGTTAAAATCGTTAGAACGATTTTGAGTGTCCACCTTTTATGTAAAATACTTTGGGGGGTAGGGAGTTTACAGGATCTCAAAATAGATTTTCGCTGAAATAGCGTCATCAAGTTTTGGCGAAAGTGAAAATCAGTCAATTTCTCGAGTACTTTGCCATTAGATTTAATCGTATATAACACGTAATATTATGCGAAGAATGTGTGGTTACACCACATAGAACGTTGTGGGACCAAAGCTCGCATCTGATATATCGGCAGTTGTAACATTCGGCTAGCTGGAGTTTTTGTGTAGTTTTCCTCTAGCTTATTCTATAAATGCGAAATAGCTTCTGCAGTCGCTTCACAGAGGTGTCAAGTGCCATTTTTACGGTTGTTATTGTGGCGTGCTTATGCCGTTATCTTCGAGCGCGCTTGACCTTCGACCGTCAGCTGTTTGCTGCGCGGTTGCCAACTAATTTCACACTCCTCTCAGCTGAGCTGCACTCTCATGTCCTTGATATAAAAGAGAGGAAAGAAAACAAACAATCGGCTGTGCGTCACGAAAAGAAGCTTTGTTATCAAACAAACGCTATTTACGGACAAACCTGAACCAGACGTCACAGCACGGAAAATCCTATCGGAAAGCCCGCTATTGCGTTCTACAAAAATGTTTTCTGTTTCAGAGGTAAATTCGTAGGTTTTGGGAAGGGGAGCAACTTGTCCGCGTTTTGTCCGACCTAAAGTCGCGTGCTGCTGACGTCATAGAGAAGGTGGCTATTCCCGCTACAGTTGTCGTTGGCCTGTATTATTACCATTTTCTCCAATAGCCCTCAAATCGACCGCTCCCCCTTGCAATGAGCAATAACCATTAGCGGCTATCTACTAGGGGCGAGAAATAACGTAGTAAAATCTCTGTTTCCTATAGACTCTGTAGGCAATTGTTAGTGCGTGTCCAAACTAATAAGATATTGCACATGTTAGGGCTACAAGGTACTCTGAAATGGTGAAAAATCAAGCTTTTTGTTCCAGGCAATAATAAAATTTCTATTAATTCCAGTTTCAGAAAATATATAATTTTTTAGGGTTAAGAGGACTTTAAGGCATTTAAACATTATTAAAATGCTAGTCTACGTTCAGCTAGTTAGCTTTTACGCAACGATCCTTTTTAGAACATCTGTATCTTTAAATTCAGTTTTCTCAAAACAACAGTTTTGGATACTTACGTGCCTTTTTCTCAGAAAATATAAGTAAAAGAGAGCTGAAATTTCCAGTACGTGTATAGAACACATAGTTGAACTTTCTGAGCCATAATCATAATGTTATAATATGTATTAGACATTAAAAAAGCAACAACATTGCAAATTTTCCACATTTTCACTTTTTTGACTTTGCAAATAATTTTTTTTTCAGTTTCTAGTCAAATGAGATAGGTAACTAAATAATTGAGGTTCAGAAGATACCTGATTATTCTAAAAACAAGCATGCAAATGTGTGATTCTATATCGCAAGAAATATCCGAGAAACGGGTTCAAAAATTCATGTTTTAAGAGTAAATCTTATTATTTTTCTGTCACACATGTTATCAATACAAACAACAATTTGAAATAATTTTCGTAATTTATAGAATAATTCAGAAAAATTTCAGGGAAAAACCACCGAGAACTTTAAAAGCAATGGTTATTTAACTCACTTAAGGTGTAATTTCTGTATGTTCTGACTACCTTGTCCCCTTAAAGGACCAGTAAGTGGAAAACTTGACAACTGCGAGGGTTGGTTTACAGCCGCATACCCTGTAATCCCAAATGCTAAAGTCACGGCGCGTTTGGTAGAGGAGTGAGGCAGGGTTATCATGTTCTAAAATGCTGTACTATAGGATCTTCAGATTTATTCTTCTTTGCCGCCAGTTTTTTATCCGCGGATGACGTTAATACTAGGTAGCAAGTTTATGACGCATTGTGACGGCGTCCGCGGCTTCGATGCTAGCTCATTAGGTTGGGTTCTCTTACTGGTCAAGGGTAATTTAGGAGTTAGGAGATAATACTCCGGTTTTCAGGAGAGGTACTACAAATAAGCCTTTGTGTGAAGAATACAGCGGATGCAGATGTAACTGTTGAAGTTTATTGTTTCTTGATACGTTGTCAAGAAATCAGCTCGGCATTTGTTACTCTTACAGCACAATTACTGCTCAATTTAAAGAATACTATTCGTGACCGCGTAGTGATTAAACGCGCCTTTTCTAGTTTGAGCTTACATCGCTGGGCGAAGAATGAATCTGGAAGTAATGTTCTCGGATAACTACGTGAGACTGTGTTGGCTTTCGTTTCTACATCTTTAAATATCCTGTTTGTTCCCAGGACTCCAAGCGTGAACAGCTTGGCCTCTTGACCACCACACTCTGTCCTCGGCCGCGCCTCTTACCTAGACGGCCCGGGTTCGATCCCAAGCGACCGCATGTGAGATTTATGGTGAACAAAGCGGCGTAGGGACAGGTTTTATCCGGACTCTCCGGTTTCCCCCGCCATTGCATTCCACTGGTGCTCCATCTTCATTCCATGTATCACCAGTTCATCGCTTGCGGTGCCACTAGTAGTAAAAGCAAGTCTTACACACTACAAAACAAAACAAATAAAAAAAAAAAAAAAAAAAAAAAAACACTCTGCCGTCAGTACCGTCATTTTGATTGGAGTGTTATTGTGTGTTAAAAGGAGTCTGAATGACTCTCACGGTCAAACCTTAACATATGTTTCTACCTGCCTACACTTAGATACATTTCCTTCGGCTATTTTGTTGAAAATACAAAAGAATACCCTGTTACACATTTGAATTCTAGACATTACTCTAATTTTCCTGATACTAAAACTATTTTCATATCTGTTATTATATTATTATCAAAATTATTATCAATTATTATATTATTAATTTGTGATTATTTAAATTAATTATATAAAATAATCAGACTCAATTGCCTCTTGCTGTGGACCAGCGAACGAAGGGTGGAAGGGGAGAGGTCAACAGTTTCGAGGTCACCTTAGTGAAATGGGACTTGTATGTATTCTTCGCTTGCGTCTCGTAAACTTCCAATCGCAGTATTTATGCTGATAAGTAACATATTCTTCCAGTTCGAAAGCAGCATTCAACCATGCAAATTCTGTGATCGATGGTCACTTCCATCTCGCGTGAAAAGAACGCACAAAATGTCCTAGTAAAACAGTTCTCACCGCTCAGTACATCAACCTGTTTACAAAGTCGACAATGCATACAGTTCAAGGTTCACTTCCGCACTCGCTTTTGAAACAAGGGACTCGTTGAACTAGTGATGACGTCATGCATTTTAACCCACTGTAGGTAAAGAGCGAATAAATCAGAAGACCCGGTATAAGTGCCTCGACTTGGGTAAATCGGGCGATTTTGTTAGTGGGCACACATCAAAGTGATAAAGACTATTCTTGTCAGTACTGTACACATTAAAACATAAAATAAGGGAGTAAAAAGGGTGGTGGAAGAAGTACGAAATCTAAGATATGATTTTAACGCTCACATGATTTCCTCTACCTATTCCACACACAAACTTTTCTTACAAGATTATTCTTTTACCCATATCATGCTAATCTTGATAAACATTAGCAGAAATAGTGTTATTATTTGCTTCCTTATGGGTAGAAGGAAAATTAGGCTAAAGCAATAGTCAAATCTTTTAAAAGCGGTCACTATATGAAACAATTAAATTTCGGTTCTCATATCGTGGCCAGGAGTAAACCAAAGAGATATGGAAGAAAGATGGCTTCCCGTTTGAAAAGAGTTTAGCTAGTTTAAAGACTAAAAAAATAATAATAACAAAAAAAAGAATAGATATTTCGGGAAAGGTTAATTGCATAAAAAATTATATGTTACATAAATTGTTTGTTTTAACGAGATCAATGGTATTTGTGCAGTACATTTTTGTCCGGATCTTCCAAATTACCAGTTATATAAAACTCATTCAGCATGAACAGGTCTTTAGAGCCTATTACTACAGAAGTCGAGATATTCAAATTTGGTATTTAACCGACGTTTTGTTTTTGGGTTATACAGTCCATACACACACACACACACACACACACACACATACATATACATGGAGCTTTTTCTATAAATGCTTCTTGTTGGGATTCTGGAGACCTCAAAACATGTATTTCTTGTGGAATCTTGGTTTCGAAATTTTGAGTGGAATTTATATAAAATAAGAATCTTTTGTAAGGGTAATTTGCAGAGAAAGTCAGTGAGTGTAAGACATAAGATCTATTAATTTTCTTTTAGTAAAACCTTTAGTTGCTTACAATAATTTTACAGGAAGTATGGCATTTCAGCTAAAAAGGATTCCACCGGAAATACATTTTTGAGGCTCTCTTAAACCAAAAATGAAACAACAGTGTGTGTGTGTGTGTGGACACCGAAATTTAAAGAGGAAAAGATAATTACATGCCTCATTTTGTAATTGTTAAGTTCGGCATCTTTCAAGATTGAGTGTGATTCGAAGATTTTCAAGAAAATTGCCTACTACAAACTACGCTTTAGATATAAAATTTTCGTTATTGCAAAGGCAGAGACATTGAAATATTCAATGCATAACGGAACGGAGACCAGGAGATCTAGGGATCATATTCCTTTTATGGTATGAATTTTTTCAATCTGACTCTACCTTTCCAATTCTTGTCCTATACATCGGTTATGTGGAAAATATTACCATTTTTGTTATTTCCAATGTTCTCGAAAAAAACTACGAAGATTTTGATTAAAATGTTATATATTTATATATACCAAATTTGGATGGTAAATAAAATGCCTAGTTTACATTTTCTCGAAAAACCTGTAGGGTCTGCGTGCTCATTTGATTACAATTAAACAGCAATTTAAAATAATACTATGGAACAGAGCAATAAAGCCAATAAGTATGGTTGTACAAAAGATGTATGATAGTGAAATAAACTTAATATTCATGTAAAGTCCGGATTTTGATTAGTTTTAAAATATTACACATTATATACTTGCATATATACACTACTGCATATTTCTGTACATATTTCTCAATTTGATTCGTTTCTTTTCTGCTTACTCTCCTCGTAATTGTAGGACTGAAACCCCCTTATGACTTACAAGTCAATGCCTAGAGGTCAGCAGCCTCACGGGGAGCCTACGACACGAAACCACAAAATGGAGAACCTGTTACGACGAGTCTGCCCGGCTACGCATGAACATAAGGAAGTGGATGATATGAAATGGAAGCGAAATTGATGATTGGATAGTTGGTGATGGAGTAATCGGTGAAATTAGTGGCGGGGGAAACCGGAGGACCTGGAGAAAACCCGCCCAGACACCACTTGGTCTACCACGATACCCGCATGCGGGCGCTTGGGATTGAACCTGGACCACCTAGATGGAAGGCGAGCGGTCTAACCACTACCCCCATGGCGCCGCCTCTGAATTTCATATTACATAAAACCCTCGCTTGTAATAATGATTAATGAGACCCGCTCGTTCTTTCGAGCCCAACTCTTTTGAGCAACAGCAACAAATTTACGGAACTATAGTTGAGAAGCTCCATATGCACCTTCGAGGGAAATGGGCATTTAGTGGTTTGAGTATTCGTTAGTTAGACTGTTCATATCATTACGCATTAATTCAGGGTGTTAGGACAAACAAACGGCAATAGCCAATAACATGTTACTCGTTTTCCACTTTGTTTCTTCTACCTACTTTTGGAAACATAACTTCTCTTAGTTCATTGTACAAAAAATTCTATTTTGTTATTTTTCTTACGTTATCAGCTCTAAAGAAAACATATACCAAACTGTGTTCAAAAATAGAGTCATACAGTAGTGGCGTTGCTTCTGAACACTTTTTAGTTAAAAAAACTTTCAGATTACAGTACTGCATTAAACTTTTATTCAAAATTATGCTTATCCGATAAATTATAGCCAAGAAGTGTAATCATGTACATTATTGAACGTTTTACCAGAAACTGCCTAATCGGCTAATTTGGTCCAACTTTTGAAAATATATTATTTTATAAACATATCCACATATTTTATTTTATATTATATCTAATGTGAAAATTGGAATTATTGCTCTCGTATTACATAAAAGAGCTCCACATTTTGGGAAATTTAATACTTTTAGAATTATGACATTTCAATACCATGAATGCCATCACGAATACCATAATATTAAATTTACGAAATTTCCCCAATTTTGAGGCCCGTATTACAGAGAGTAAAAACCCTTTATATTTCATATTTAAATGCAAAATACAATAAAATGTATACTTGGAATTATAGTTTTTAGTTTATACTGCATCCAATATGAAATCCTATATTAATTAATTAATACTTTTTCACACAAGTGGGATAGGTGGAATCAGACTGAAAAATTCAAAGCCACGGCCAGGATTTGAACCATGGATCTCCCGATCTCTAGCTGCTTGCTCTAACCTCTCAGCTACCATGGCTACGTGCACGAACATTAAATACGCCAGCTGACTCTTATATTTCCCGGTAAACACTAGATAATCTCAAATTATTTTGAGATGACATACCCCAATGGCGATTTACAATGACGTAAGTACTTTAAGTCCCAGGTTCCACAGTTTAACCAACTATTAGGTCAATCAATGCTAATTAATTGCTTTTCACACAAGCCGGGTGTAAAACACACAATGGTTACATAGAGTCAGACTGAAAAATTCAATGCCATAGCCGGGATCTGAACAACAGATCTCCTGGTCTCTAGCCGGTTGTTCTAAACGCTGAGCTACATGGGAACATGCCAGTACAGCATTAAATTCCCCAACTGACTCGCATTTTGAGACGACATACCCCAAAGGAGACTTACAATGTCGCAAGTATTTCAATCTTGTATATTTAAGATTATGGTGTTTATGGTGTGTGTGCATCAATCCACGAAACAAATAGATTCCTCCAAGTTTTGATTTCATCTATTATAAACATGCAGCAATAATTCCAATTATCACAATAGATATACAATGAAAAATATATGTGCATATAATAGGCATATTTGCAAAAGTTGGGCCAAATTAATTAGCTCCAGTTTTGGTAACACCTCCTGGCTATAATTTATCAGATAAGAACAATCTTGAATAAGAGTTTAATGTAATATTAAGGTTAATTTAACCAAAAACTGTCCAGAATTAATGCCATTACTGTGTAAGTCTGTATGCAGTTTCCTTCAAAACACAGCATTCATACGTTAAGCATTTAGTTAAATAACCATTGCAATTTATATGCACTGCAATAATAATCTTTTAGAACTCAAAAATCCTTAACATGGCTTCCTTTGGAAGGGAAGTAAAGCCGACAGTTCCGTGTAATATTTTTCTGTACGTAAAAGAACCCCATACATTGAAAGAAGAATATCCCTGGGCAAAAGTCCGCCATTTCGCGTCCGCAAGTCGTAATTTTGTGCTACAGTGCCATCTGTGGGCGACGAGCCGATTTCTTGTCACCTTGGCCCAGAGCGGCGGACTCAATAACTAGAAATTCAAATCTGATCACGGAAACATCGCAACGATGCTCACTTATGAGCTACAGGAAATTAATTAACAATAATATATAATGATAATTCTTTAAATCCAATAAATTGCACTGCTGTCTTTAAAGTAAATTATTGTACTTTCTATCAACATTTAACAGAAATTAAGATTAACTACCCGCTCAAAAGTTATTGCCTTACTTCAATGCTATAAAACATTAGATCCGCTAGAGAAATAAACTTTCTCCTTTACTTGAAATTGCGTTTTGTTTCAACGAGATACAAATTAACAAACCTCAAAATAAACGAGATAAAAACAACTTCTGTAACGGAAAAGTAATAAGACTCTTGAGTGCCTTATGTTTTACTATAGGAAATTTTAAGTAAAGGCAAATGTTCAATACTTCTGTTGTTGATATTGTTATTATTATTATTATTATTATTATTATCATCATCATCATCATCATCATCTCGACAATAATTCCTAAGCACCCACATAAAACCTCTTCCAAATTTGTGTTCTAACTGATAAGTTCTTTCACCCAATTATAAGAAAAATTTTCACTGGTGTAATTCGACTACATACCGAAATATTATGAGAACTTACGCTGCGAGAACAACGTCGGAGAAGTTTTAATGGGAATGTGTGTATTTTCTCTGTTTTTAGAATGCTGTTTCTGATTACAAGGTATGTCTTTATTGAATTCCTCAATTCCTCGAATAAATGTTTTAATTCTGACATCACTAATCCGCTTCGCTGTGCATTAATGTCCTATCTTAATTCGTTTATAATTAAATTCGGCATAGCCTTCTATTATTTCTTCTAAAACTTAAATATCAAGTTTTGGTATATAACGGTCTTTGAGCTATGTTGTCCACAGACACACACACACGCACACACGGATATGTTACGTGTACAGAAAGTAAAAAAAGAAAGAAAAACATTTAAAAATACTAGTCAGCAAAATATTTCATCGTAGTTTTGAATAAGAATTTTACAATGGCTGTAAGATGAATGAGAATTATTTTTGAGCACAGTTGTAGCGACATAGAATAGGAATCTCACCCTGCAGAATAACGGACAAGCTGGATCCTGACAGAACTGACTTAAGTGATGATAGGAATTCTGTTACGAGGTTGCGATTAATAAAGCTCAGCAATTCAAAGAGCTGAAGGTGATTTGTGGTACCCATTTAATGGCTAAGTGATACAATTTATTAAACAACTTTCGTACTAATTAAAGAGCAAGTAAAAATGGCTTATTAAACTGAACATGCAAGATAATTAGCATGGTAGGTTAAGTTTGTGGTTCTGATACCTTGCCGACCTTCTAAATAACAGGCATATGCCTTTATTACACAATATAACATTAACTTCGGGATATTCTGAAATGTATTATACACACACACACACACACACACACACACACACACACACACACATATATACACACATAATGCTTAATAAGGTTTAATGTTTTAATTTTGAAAATATTACACAATAGGTTATGTTAACTAGTTCTAACTAGTGCGGAATTTGTATTCGTTTAGCGACATTTATTTACTTTTATCATATACGTGTTGTGGATGCTTGTAGGAATTAGGATTAGACTAGGATGGGGCCCTCAGGACATTGGGGCAGAGCACCGGACGTAGGCCCTTGTGAGCCTGCGCCTCTTGCGTACCCCAGGGAGGGAGAGATATGCGGGGAGAAATCCGAAGGCCGAACAGATCCGTATGAGGGGTGTAAGCATGGACGGAGTCCCTAACGGCTCAGTTGGAATCTCTCGAACGCCGCCCTAGGTCCCAAGTCTCTCGGGGGGATACCCGGAGAAAGCTCCAAACCCGAAGGCGAGTTCCATTCGAGTGGTCCCGACGCGACACCAGGATAATGTTTTACTTTCTCTGGCACGTATAAAAATAAAATTACATAGTAGCTAGAGAAGGTATTGTTTTCGATTTTGAGGTTGCAGGAAGAAATATATATTTTGAGATCCCTTGAATACGATAAAAATTTTATAAACTTGGTGTTTATGTTTAGTGTCTTTCTAGGATGTATCACGAGGAATTTCAAGAAAATCCCTTCACACAAACTACCCTTTAGATGGAAAAAGTTTTGAAAATGTTGTTTTTCTTAAAAATAGCTCTAACGATTTTGATTAAGATACCGCATATAAAAGACATTTACATTGATATACATAAATCATATACATGATGAAATGTATATTTTTAGTTTTCTGGGAAGAGCCTCTAAAGACCTCTTTATTCTGGATGACTTTTGCAGAGTTTTGCTCAACGATTAAACCGTAAGAGATAGACAAACACTTACTAAACAGTTAATGTAGAGCTGTTAAGTGATTTATGTTATATACATTTTTTTTGTAGTAAGTTGGCCGTTTTTGAGATATCGCTATTATTGGTTCCAATTTTAAACTACCCAACTTTTCTTCAACGGAACCATGCAAAGTGAATCTACCTCAATTGTTTAACATAGCGACCACTTTTTAAAAGATTTTATTATCGCTTTAGTCTAGTGTATTCCCTTATTTCCCTCCTACTTAAAGAAAGCAAGTAATAATACCAATTCTGGTATGTTTATCTCAATTAGCATGCTATAGGTAAAAGAATAATCTTTTGTAAGGATAGTTTGTATATGAAACAGCTAGAGAAAGTTATGTGAGTAGAACAAATCAGATTTTTTTACAATGCGCAATCCACCATCCAACCATAAACCGCCGAATACCCGTACCTTGTCGTTTAGGCTTAAAGCTCAGTTATTAGGAAATTATAGAAACGGCAAATAGTAAACAAAAAATTCGTGCGATGTATGGACCTAGCCAACATTTTCCTGGCGACAGGGGGATAGCCTGGAGAGAGACAGAGAGAGGGGGGGAGGGGAAACAAAAAACAAAACTGAATGCGAGCAACAGACGAAACCCCCTGAGCCATCCGTCTCGGTTTGTAGGAATTCATCAGTGTCCCTTTCGTGTTACCTTTCGTTGTTATCAGAGGATGTTCTCGAATTGCCTTAGGGGACAGGACTACATCAGAGCCTGCCAAGCAACAGTGCCTCGAGTTAATGCTGCGATTGACAGAATTAACAGAATAATTTCAGTAAAACGAAAGGTTACTTCATTTCCGATAATATTAACTATTACTAAGTGATGCTGCTTACGTTATTTCCATTTACTTACTTTCTCATAGCTTTAAACATCTTGTGTTGATTCCTCGATCTTGACTTTTCCGGCATACTAAGTGGCTCAACTGCCCCGTACTTGACATATGTATCCCTTTGTGCCTTAAAAGAGTTACAGAACTGAACGGGGATATTTCAAATTAAAATGGTAATTGGAGAACTTGCTGAGTGACTTCCACCGGGAAAGGTGAGCGGGTCGCGATCTATGAGAGGGGTAAAACGAAAGTTCCCTACTAGCCGGTTTTAACTTTAAATAATCCCGTTGAGTTCTGCAACTCTTTTAGCTAACAAAGATATATCGGAACACTTCAAATACCAGGGCAATAGGGCCAACTGGTAATCAGCCTAGTATTGTCCGTGCAAATACACGAGAGCGGTGTAAACATGATGCTCAGTGGCATGATCTGACTGCTGCAGTCGGCCGGCAGCCGCTATTTTCGTGTGTTTACCATCTGCATGGCAATTGCTTGAAGACCCCGCCTCTTCCCCCACTCCTTGAACTGCACAACTTGAGTGCTCTCGTCTATTTGCATGCACAATACTAACTTGAGAGTATTGTGAATACACCCTGCAGCCGTAATAGCCGCGCGTGTGTATGGCTTGCTTCGTAAGTTGTAACTTGATTGTTGACATCGAACTGTTCTTCGTGAAGGAATTAGTCATATTGAATTAGGAAATAATCATATTATAATTTATTTTTTAAAAAGTTATCCTTGTTTTAAATTCGAGATAAACAAAAATTTGTAAACCATTTTAAAATGCAGATGAAAAATATTGAAGCACCATTTGCATAGACTGTTCGTAAAAGTCAAACATAATTTACGTCTCGTTATGTTTGATTTGTTTTCTGTCTTGGCACGACAAGTCGTAGACCTTTTGATTATGCTATAAGGGAATCTGAATTAGTTTCAGAATTTAATGTTGAGTATGGAAGAGGACGTTATATTTTATTAGGTTTTTGTTAATAGATATGTATGTCTTTATTAAGATTTACTTTCAGTATATATTGTATTATAAGTGATTTTTACACTGCGTTAATGGACATCTGTGCCGATGGGAAGTTCTTTTGTCATCGCAGCTGTGATTGTTACACCTGTGCGAGCGGGCACGTGTTCTGTCAGAAGTTTCTTTGACGTCAAAGCTCGCATTATTATCTACACCTGAGTGAGTTTGTGAACATCTGCAGTGCTTTGCACGTGTGACGGCTTCTGGAAATTTCCATATGACCAACTGGCATAAAAAGGATACGGAAGCCCTGCCCAGCGTCTAGTTTTCACTGGGAATGCATTGCGTGCAACACTTGATGAGTCTTGACGGGAAATTTGCAGCGGTTTAAGACATTTTTTTAGTTATGATCATTCGTCGTATGGATTAGTAATATTAAGATTTTGAATTAGTGTTATCTGATTATTCTGTTTACAAATTATGTTATAAATTATTTTTATTTATACTTTTGATGTTATTAATTATATTAAATTTAACTTTTTTGTAGATTAAGTATATATATATATATATATATATATTTTTTTTAGCTGTAATCGTCGCCGTAGTGAACGTCGAAACGATTGTAATGAGTGGGGTAAAAGAATTGTTACAATATTTTAACCTCCACATAAGGATTGTGAAACAAATAAATGTTACTGAGAGTAAAAAATGTGGCCTAAATTTATTCAAGATTTATTATTTGAGTTGTACTAATACTGTATAATATCAAAACTTATTGTGTAATATTACATTAATCATAGTATAGTTCGTATAAAACACGCAGCCTCGGCTACCACATAACCACCGGGTGACACTTCTTATCTTTAAACAATGGCTTTCTTGGGACTAAACCAGCCTAACTTAGCATTATTTAAAGCTAGTGATGGAAATTTTTCTCGGTACAAGTTGCATAATATGCCTCATGAATGGGATTACGTGGCAAACAATCGATATACCATCAACTGGGCTAACAATAAACGAATCCGCAAAGAAACCTGGAGCAGATTAACTCCTTCAACAACTAAAAATTTGGTTTCGGTATAATGGAGTCTCTGGTACAAGAATGGTTGCAGTGCACCAAAACCAATAATCAAAAACTACAATTATCATCTGATTAATTAGACCGTGCCGTGGCACGTGGTTGGACCACTCGCCTCTCACCAAGGTGTCCCGTGTTCGATCCTAGACATCAGCAAGTGAGTTTTATGGTTTATAAAGCGGCGACGAGGCGTGTTTTCTCCGGGTTCTCCGTTTTACCTTCGAGAGGTTAGTACTACACCGCTTGTCGCCGCAGTTAGTCGACATTCAAGCCATCCCTCTCCATCAGTTTGGATTCTGTCCTGGGCACTCGACAACCCAACAGCTGCTGCGGGTGGTGGAGGCTGCCGCCCTGGGGTTCCAGGACGGGGCCTTCACGCCGGCGGTGTCTTTGGATATCGAGAAGGCCTTCTCAACCACCTGTCATGAGGGCCTCCTGTTTAAACTCATCCAGATTGGCCTACAAACACAGTTCATCAACATCATACACAGCTTCCTACACCAACGCACCTTCGTAGTTGCAGTTGCGGGGCAAACATCTACACCAAAACCCCTACGAGGCGGAGTCCCCGAAGGCTCTGTATTATCACCCACCTTGTTTAGCCTTTTTATGGCAGACTTCCCTACAGTTCAGGGCGTCAACATGACCCAGTTTGCTGATGACGTCCTGCTCTACCTCAATGACAGGAACATACGCAGAGCCTTCAACCCCATACAGAGACACCTCCGTCTCGTCCAGGACTGGTGCAGGCAGTGGCGGATGTCCATTAACCCGGGCAAAAGTCACGTTCTGTTCTCCAGAAAACGCCCCGCATTAAACCAGATACCCAACTTTTCCTATCAGGGCCAAAGGATAGAGTGGGGGAATTCCATCAAATACCTGGGCGTCACTCTTGATAAGGGCCTAACTTTTCGTGAACACGTGCGGGGAACGTCGGGCACAGCGAAGGGGGCGGTAGCCTCCCTTTACCCTGTACTGGCCTCCCAGATGCCGGTTCACTTAAAATTACGCCTTTTCAAGGCGCTTGTAGTCCCCTTGATGCTCTATGCCTGCGAAGTGTGGGGTATGGTAGCAGATTCCTGGCTTCTCTGGTTACAGCGGGTACAGAATAGAGGACTCCGGTCCATATATTCTGTATGTTGACGTTTCCCTTTGAGGCTACTATATGAATCTTCGGCCCTCCCATATGTGGAAGATGTTATTAGGCGCCGGGCTCAAAAATTCTACGCCAGATTGGGCGACCATGAGAACGCACTTGTCAGAGCTCTGGGGGAGTACTTACCCTCTGAACACCAACACTCGAAAACTCCAAAATTAAAACCTCAACCTTCACCTTATTACTGTGGTTAAACCCTTACCAGGGTAGGTACACAGCAACAACACCTAGGCTCACCACGAGCCTACCAGACACGCACGCACGCACACGCAAGCACACGAATAATCTTGAAAATTGTTGCATAAAATTTGCTGGGCACCTTTAATTGGTAATTTTGTTTTCGAAGTAATTTCTTGGCTGCTTATAATAAAAATGTGACAATTCTGGCAAAAAATATTACAGCTTTTCTCTCTGTTTTATAGAATTGTTGTGAAAAAGTATTTAATGTTATTTTGCTTTTGTTTGCAGGTAGAAATGCAGATATTTTTCATTAAAGCATAAGCTAATTCAATGCCATCCAAAATACTGCAAAAACAAGTTTATTTTGATTTTTATTAATATTGCTATTCATATTTTAATGTACTAACAAGTAATTTAATTTGTGTTTCCTTGGAATATACCTATCTGTGATATAACTATAATATTATTGGCATAAGAAATTAATATAATTTCATTGTAAATCTCCGCAATGTAACCTATTTACCAATGATGCCGCTATTATACCCGATTTAGTACTATACCAACAACACAGACCTAGCTTTAAACATGTTACAACTCTGCACCGGACTTTAAATCCCGTCCATTCCGGCCTCTATTTCTAGAGTTTTAAGAAACGTCACCATTGTCAGCTCATTACTTCTTACATTAACACTTAGCAGTATGTGTTATAAATTACGTGCTCTCTTATTATTATAGTAAATAGAGGCAACATTGTATTTCATTCGAAAATTCAAAACCGAGATTTCACTTGAAGTATGTGTTTTTAGGCTTCCTGAATAAAAAATGTCATTTTTAGAACAAAATATCTATTTGTGTGCATGTGCAAACAGAAAAAACGAAGAGTTGGTTAAATACCAAACTTGATTTAATTTCAGCATCTTCCAAGGAAGCAACTTGAAGATTTTCATGAAAATTCCCATTTGAATCTATCCTTTACATGGGCCATTTTTTTTTCTCAAGTATTTGATTTCCTTAAAAATAGGAGTAATGATTTTGATTAAAATACCATCCTAAGTGGTTCAACTGCCCCGTATTTTACATGTGCAGAGTACCCTCGGTGCATTAAAAGAGTTGCAGAACTCAACGGGGCTGTTTGAAGATAAAACCCACCAGTGAAGAACTGGGCGAGAGCGACCTTCGCCCTGCTGTAAGCGGAGGTTTCAGGCGGGTCGCGCTCCTTGCGAGGATTAAAACAAAGGTCGGTCTCACCCAGTTCTCTTCTGGCGGGTTTTAATGCTATAGCCCTGTTGAGTTCTGCAACTCTTTTAACACCAAGGGATATCTGCACACTCAAATATGGGGCAGATAGACCACATTAATTTTCTGGAAATAGCCTCTAACACCCTCTTCATTGTGGATTGGCTCACTGTAAACTGAAAGAGATAGACAAATTATTGCTTAAAAATGTATGTGGAGTTCGTTTAAGGATGCAGATTATGCCTAATTTTTTTATACAGTTCACCATTTCCAAGATATTCCTTATTGTTTTAAATATTCCAATACTTTAACTTTTCTCAAATGGGAAGTCATTATTTGTTTCTTTTTCTTAATATTACATTCTGGTAATGCATGGGATTTTATTACATAGCGAACAGCTTTTAGAGGATTTAACTATCAGTTTGTTCTAGTGTATTCCCTTATTTCTCTTGTACCTAAAAGAAAATATGTAATAAAACCACTTCTAATTTTATGCCTCGCCTAGCACTGAAGATAGAAGAACAAGCTGTTGTAAGAGTAGTTTGTTGTAGAATAGGTAGAGAAAGTAATATGAGTGCAGCACATCAGGTTTCTTTTTCATTTTAGAAGTGTAAACGGAGACATCGCCAGTGACATCACTTCGTTGCTCTTTATGAAAATCGTCAGTTGTGAGCGTTATTCGTCTTCATTAAGTAATTTCATTATGATGGCAGAGGGTTTTTGTTCCCTGCTCTCTACATATCTCTCTCAAGAGCTAAGCACTAGAGCTTAAGGTGCTTGAGGATGATTTGTGACGCACACGTGTTACTGAATAACCGGGAGTGGTGGTTTTATCTGCCCACTAAAACACCCAGAGCAAAACCTTCAGCATCAGGTTTAGATGGAGGGTGCGCTAATGTTAATGAGGTTATCTTAATCGGTGCCTTCCTTCTTCCTGTTCCACTTGTTCACGTTCCGGTTCCACTTCCAATGATAAGTTGCTTATTCCATCACCTTTCTCGGGACACTATCCTCTTAAAGTGTGAATAACAGTTATTTTCTCGTAACGGTTATAGCTGTCACGGTTACAATGCGGTAACGTAACATGTAACGGTTTAACGGTTACCAGTAACGATAAGGTTATTTGTTTTAATGGTTATCAGGTGGCAGGTTGGCAGGTGAACTGAGGTATATGCATGAGAACCTAAATGTAAACCTTACGTAATTCAAACAGCAAAGCGAAACAAACCACATTCGCTAATATTAACGTGACTAAAATTAAGAATATAAAACTTTAAATGTTCTTGTAAGTGTTAGATAAAACGTGGGAATGCCATTTTGAAAGCCGATGATGCTAAAGATGAGAAGCATTAATTTTTTATAGTGTTTAACGCCCGCTTTTATTACTATGGTACCGCAGACGATGACATAGATGCTATGCGGAATGAAGATGGAGCACCGGGGGATAATGATGGCGGGGAAACTGGAGAACCCGGAGAAAATACGCCCCTATGCCGCTTTCTCCACCACAAATCCCTCTTGTGGTCACTTGGGATCGAACCCGGATCCCCTAGGTAAGAGGCGAGTGGTCTAACCACTCGGCGAGGGCGCAGTCTAGGAACATAAGCAAATACACATGACTGTCTGACATAATTACATCAGAAAAGCTACAGTTAAGAACAATTTAATAACATGCAGCAAAGTTAATAGCTGATTGGTTTATTTTCTCGCCAGATGGTATATTAGATTAATAATGTCACTCACGACCTCTTGGAGAGGATATTAGTACTGCGTAGCGAGATAACTACGTGATTCTAGGTAAGCGATTAATACACATAGAGTGAGTGATGACACACAGACTAGGTAACAGTTAAGGAGATAACTAGTTACTTGGTAAACGTTACTCAGTGACTATTTACTTTGTATTCGTAGCTTCTAAAACCGGTATTGAGTAACTGCTTACTTTGTAATCGTTACGTTTGTAACCGTTACGGGGTAACCAGTTATTGTAACCAGTTACTTGCTTAGCCGTTACGTTCCGCTAACCGTTACTTGTAACCATTACCTTATTTTCTGCTTATCCCTACTGACCGCTCATCAGAGCAGTATTTAAGAATTCTGGTGCTCTATGCGTGCTTAAGGCGAAACCATCCTTTGCTACTTGCGTCGATTTTGAAGACAGATTCTGACTACGGTTTTAAACGTAGTTCTTGCAAAATAACGCTTCTTGCTGGCTCCATAGCTCAGTCGGTAGCGTACCTACCTGCTATACGAGGGACCCAGGATACGATATCCGGTTGGAGTGGGAATTTTTCTCTAGCAAAGCTTATTCTCCATCCTCCCCAGAGTCTGGAAGAATTAATGAGAGTGCCAATTTGTGCGTGTAAAGTTAAAGGTAAATCGCCAAAATAAAAAGCATCTACAGTAAACGAGTGAACACCATTACCACGAGCAATTGTTCCAAAGGAGAAGTCACAGATACAGTCTAGATGTTGAACGCGGCACATAAATGGGGGAAAAACAAACAAAAAGAAAACACTTTTTACTCCTTTTTCTCGAACGTTATATGCTCTGGAGTTCTAAATTTTGGTTCATCTGCTCTAGGTTTGAATGCACTATTTTTATTTTATTTTTTACTTTATCACCTACCGGTAAGTAAGGTAAGTAAGAGGAACTATTATATTCCACTCCAAAATTGGATATGTTGGGCCTTTTGAATCCAAAAGGGCATTTTAGAAAAATATTTTAATATATTTAAAATAGCTTTCAAAAAATTTAAAAAAAATGTCGATAAATGCCGATTTAATACTGAAGTTCAGTGTCTTCCAAAGATATGACACCAAGATCTTTAAGAAAATTCTCGCATCCGAAACTTCACTTTACGACTTTTCAGTGTTAGCGATTATTTTTTCAGAAATTCTACGAATGTTGTTTAAGTATTATATTTATACGATATATGACAAATAACATGTAAATCTTAAATTTTCTGGCAATAGCTGAAACCTTCTTCATTCTGAAGAAATTTGGATAGTTTTATATAACTCGTTGACTATAACAGATATTCAAAATATAACAATAACTCCATGGCGCGACAGCTCACGGGGAACCTTGGCCTACCGCCCGGCCGCTGCGTCCCCCGTCTCGGTCCAGTACAGACGTCATGGATGGAGTGCAGTAATGGAAGGTGAGACGTGGTCAGTGCCTGGAGCCCTCCCGGCCGGTTAATGCGGTCCTCATGACTTGATATTCAAAATATACTAGACAGAAATGTAAATATATTTAAAGACACCACTTCCCATAATTTTAATATGATCAACTTTTACTGAGATATCTGTTGTTATTGGTTTACATTTTTCAATTGTTTCACATGTTTAAATTGCTGACGCTATTCAGTTGCTTCTCACGATGTCATGGAACGAGTATTGGAATTTCTGGGAAAGCATGTAAGACTCAGCACATAGCCAACATCTATCAATTAGATTTCCTCTATCCCCTTGTACCTTCTATTTTTCCTGCAAAGTTTATGAGTTAGATAGGAAAATGAGCTGACGTAAGAATGCTGTATGTTTTGTCTGTAGTTTAACGTCCTTTAACCTGGTAGGTCATATCGAACAATTAATGAAATCGGTTAAATTAGTTCGGGATCCATGAGCTTAAAATTACTCAACATTCGTCTTCTCAGAAAAGGGGAAAACCCTGGAGAAAACTTTATCCAGGTAATTCACCCGAACCGGTTTCGAACTCGGAACCTCTTGAATATGAAGTAGACAAGCTAATCCCATGCTACAGAGGGGGTTCTATAGAAATTAGAATGGAATGTAAAACATCAGATTACTTTCTTTCTTCTCCAAAATGAAGCACGAGGAAAAAATTGAAAGTCGTTGACTAGCAAATAAATCGTCCGTGGAAATCTTATGGGTTCCCTAGGCTACAGTGCTTTGAACAGCGTCATACATTAGACTGTTATCTCAGATGATGTTTGTTTTCTAATACTTAGAACATGTCTACTGCCTGGCTGACAAAATCTGTTAATACTTTTGGTTTTGTTTTCAATATACAGACTGATTTATTCCTTAATATAATCAGTTACTGATTTTAGTTCCAAAGGTTTCTTTTAATTTATTATTTGAGTCACTTTAACCTGAGGTCATATTTTGACTGCACATCTACTTTTCTTTGACAAACAATTATAACATTGAACTATAAATTGTTGTAAAGTTTATAATATTGTTTATACGGTGTGTTGCATTAAGAGTTTCAGAAGAATCATTGGGAATACCATTGTTAAGTCTCTGGCTTAAAATTTGAGGATACTCTGTTTTAGATGGCTAAATAACCAAGACTGGGGCTTGAAGTTATTCACATGTAGATACATGGTCATGTTTAGAAGATGTTTATGAGTTAACGCGATGGGGGCGATGCGGAGTTGGGTGCGAAGGACGTCGATAGCGCATGAATATAGTTTTTTACTTTCTCTACACGTACTATGTACATAGTGTATGCAGAAGGTATTGCACTCCACCCAAAAATTCGATACCAAGATTTCACCGGAATTATATGTTTTAGGGTTCCCTGAATCCAAAAAACCATTTTCACAAAAAAGTCCGTGTGTGTGTGTGTATCCGTGTGTCCGTGTGTCCGCGTGTCTGTGAACACGATAACTCAAAAACGAAAAGTCGGTAAAACACCAAACTTGGTATTTAAGTTTAGTATCTTCCAGGGAGGCGACACGAAGATTTTAAGAAAAATCCCACCACCCCAAACTACGCTTTACATTGAACTGTTTTAAAAAAATTTGATTTTCTTAAAAATGGCTCTAACGATTTTGATTAAAATACGTATATTAAAGATATTTACCTGACAAATAATATGTATATATTGCATTTTCTGGGAAAGGTCTCTGAAGACTACTTTATTCTGGATGAATTTTACGAAATTTTGCATAACTGCTAAACCATAAAAGATGGACAATAACCTACCCCACAAAACATGTAGAGCACGTTAAAACACACAATATATGTTATATAATTTTTTTCGTGGAGGTGATCGTTTTTTAGATATTCCTTGTTTTTGATTTCAGCTTTGAAAAACTTGTACTTTTATCATACAGAAATTTGTCAACTCCTGTCCATACAAACAAAGGAACTTCAGTCACATAGTAACCAGCTTTTGACTATCACTTTAACCTATGGTACTCCCTTATTTCGCTTCTAGTTACAAGGAAGCAAGTAATATGACTATTTCTGCTATTTTTTTCTCGATTAGCTTGAAGCAAATTGAAGCACAATCTTTTTAACATTAATTTGTTGCAGAGATGTAGAGAAAGTCATGTGAATGGAATACATACGCTTTTTACTTTCTCTCTATGCACTATGTACATAGTGTATAGAGAAGGTATTGCACTCCACCCAAAAATTCGATACCGAGATTTCACTGGAAATATATATTTTAAGGTCTCCTGTATCCAAAAAAGGTATTTTCAGAAAAAGGTCCGTGTGTGTGTCCGTGTGTCCGTGAGTCCGTGTGTCCGTATGTCAGTGTGTCCGTGTTTCTGTGTGTCTGTGAACACGATAACTCAAAAACGAAAAGTCGGTAAAATAACAAACTTGGTATTTAAGTTTAGTATCTTCCAGGGATGCGACACGAAGGTTTTGAGAAAAATCCTCCCATTCCAAGCTACCCTTTACATGGAACTTTTTTCGAACATTTTGACTTTCTAAAAATTGGATCTAACGATTTTGACTAAAATATCGTATATTAAGGATATTTACCTGACAAATAAAATGTGTATTTTGAATTTTCTGGGAATAGCCTCTGAAGACTACTTTAATCTGGATGAATTTTGCATAAGCACTAAACCGTAAGAGATGGACACAAACTCAACCCACAAAAAATGTAGAGCACGTTAAAACACACAATTCATGTTATATACATTTTTTTCGCGGAGTTCATCGTTTTTGACATATTCCTTTTTCTTGGTTTCAGCTTTGAAATATTTACACTTTTCTCATACAGGAATTTGTCAACTCCTGTCCATACAAACAAAGGAGCATCAGTCACATAACAAGCAGCTTTTGGCTTCCACTTTAACCTATGGTACTCCCTTATATCGCTTCTACTTACAATAAAGCAAGAAATAAGACTATTTCTGCTAATTTTTCTCGATTAGCATGAAATAAATAAAAGATAATCTTATTAACAATAATTTGTTACAGAAATATAGAGAAAGTCATGTGAATGGAACACATCAGAATTTTTAGATAGTGTTTAAAAGCCCGATTTTACTATAATGGGACCACAGGTGATGACCGTGGTGATACATGGAATGAAGATGGAACACCGGTGGAATGCGATGCCGGGGGAAACTGGAGAATCCGGAAAAAACCCGCCCTGCGGCGCTTTGTCCACCACAAATCCCACATGCTGTCGCCTTGGTGAGAGGTGAGTAGTCTAATCACTCGGCCATGGCGCAGCGTTGAATATAGATGTGGGACATATGTGCGTAGCTTGCTGATAGAATTAATGCAACTTCCAAAGTTGCATGAGGGAAGAAAGTAAATTTGATGGAGTTAATGAAATAAACAATGAGCAGAAGAGATTGATGCCTATTTTTATGGCGTATGGTGAAACTTTTTGTAACTATGTTATACCTACTAATACATGAAACATCAAATCTGCTCAAGACAGAAGTGACGTGTTCATGATTTTGTCCAATATGGCAGGTTTCCAAATAATTTAAACATTCTGAATTTCTTTCTTGTGCATAAATTTAAGATTATTCGCTAATATAAAATCAATGGTTTTACATATTATGCATGTTACAAACAGTGCTCAATTTAGTGTATTTGTAGTTTTAAATCCACTGCATATTTCAGTTAGTGTCACCATTGTTGGCTACAGGCTTTCTTTATCTTTTACAGGCCTTCTTTATCTTTTAAACTTTCTTAGCTAAGTGCTTTTATCACATTTGTCTGTATTCACAGCGCATTTCACTTGAAAACACACATTTGAAACTATAACCGCCTTTCTTACTTCCTTGATGTGCTCTCAGCTCAGGTAAGTGCGTTCATAAAAAATCTCATTTTCCTAAATTACCTACATTTGCAGTTTTCTCGAGCGTACAGCGTATCTCAAAATAAAACACACAACGCATTTCCTTAGAAATACATCTTAGTCCATGTGTTTTAATACAACATATTTCCGTTTTAAGCAGTTTCAGACTATTTCTGCTTCCAAGTTGAGTAGTTTTCATAGAATTCAGAAAAAATAAACAAAGTATACGTTTTGGGCAGGTTTCACTGGACTAGACATGTTCCATTCTATTCTAACTCTCATTGTCATCTTGCATACACTTCATATTTCTAAATAAAGTTACGCAAGCTGAAGATTAATACAATTTCATACTTTGCTGCAGAAGTACTAGATTTATCTTGAATTTTTGGAAGATTTTATTAAAATATATACTTTTGAATGATGCTTCTCTAAGAAATTTAAACATACTTATATTTTACAATATTGCTAAATTAATAATTTAATAGGGTATTAATACTATTATTTATCGACCATCGTGTCCAACCCGTATCAAATATAGGTTGAAGGACTTCACTTTACCATAGCCTAGCTCACGCACCTACGGATAATGATAATAACGTTGTGTGAAGCAATGTATTGATTGCTTAGGTACAATCAGACTGAAAAATGCAATGCTATAGCCGAGATTTGAACGACGCATCTCCCATTCCCTAGTCGATGGCTGTAACCACTGAGCTTTCAGGGCAAAATGCCAGCAAATCATTAAATTTCTCAACTGACTCGCATGTTTCCCGGTAAACCACAAGGCGATGTCAAAATATTTTGAGATGAATATCCCAATGGTGATTTACAATGTCGTAAATACTTCAAGTCATGGGCTTCACAGTTTAAACAACTATTAGGTCAATATTTTAAGATGTTGTTGCTATCATAGTTGCCATGGTAGCTCAGTAGTTAGAGTAATTGGCTAGAGACCGGGAGATCCGTGGTTCAAATCCCAACTATGGCCTTGAATTTTTCAGTCTCACTCTATCTATCTAACTTGAATCCTGCACACGGTAAGTGTGTGAAAATACAAGTAATTGATTGTATGCCATGTGGTGAATTTATCGTGATACTACAGAGTGTAGTTTATTATATTAAGTTTTAAGGAATCACATGCCGATTTTCGCTATGTCTATAAAGATACTATATCTATGGTATCTTCGTTCTCAGCAATCCGTAATTTGAAGGCCTTTTGGAAGATTGTAACAGATTGTTCTGTCTTATAATGCAGATAAAAAGTAATTAAAGTAACAGTTTTAGAAGGAAAAACTAAACGAACAGAAGTTGTGCCGTAAAGAAGTCCAAGAAAATTGCTGGCGCCACCCTAAAATGTTTTGATGACTGCTCTCTCTCTCTCTCCTGATCTAAATTCATGAGTTTATAGCATGTGACATTAGAGTTAAAGTTTATCTAGTGAATTGTCATATACTCGTCGAATTATAAGGTCGTTTCTGACGTGCGTTTATTTTCACGTAGGGAGCTTTGTACATTTTCTGTGATTTGGAGCCGTCATGGAACACGTTCTATTTTGAATTTCCAAATGACATTTTGTGCTTGTCGTCCATACATCTATCATGTTGTCGGTGATCGCTCATGAGATTGATGTTACGATAATTGCGTGTGCATAGTAGAAACATGGTAGGAATACAGTAAGCTGTGCAGAAATGACCAGTGGGTGCTTTTCAGTTGCTCTTGTATACCTTTTCGTAATATGTTAAAACTAGTAAAGAGTTGGATATTGTTTAGGAACGCAACGGTACAAAGTCATTTTTGTAGAAATTTTCACAACTGAGCATATCTACGACACTGTCAGAAGATGTAGAAAATACCTTTTATTGTAAATCCAGATAGGGGTTGACTAAAAAAAGGCTTTCGTTGGGGCTAATAGGAATATAGAGATAAATAAACTTGATTTTAGTGTCATGCATGTTAGCATAATTAATATGGCAAAAATGCAGATACGAAATTATTTTTCTACTAAATTGATAATTATTTTATAGGAAAATAATTTGCGAAATAAATAAATTCAATAAATAATTTCAGATATTAAAAACCAATGAAAAATGCAGAAACACCAGTTATGATTCTATTACTAAGGAGATATTATCGAGGCTAATGGCCGGTTGTATGAAAGCAAATCAAAATTGATCGGCGACTAAGACGGCTTTGATTGACGATCAGTAAATTTTCTATTACAGAAAGGCGAACCAGCGGATTGTTGGTTAACTGGTCTGATTGTCAATCAAGAGAGTATACGGAGATCGAAATGCTGAACAACCAACCTATCCACCAACATGCTAATGCATGTTATTTGGAATTAATGGTAAAATAATATTTATCATAATAAAATTATTCTACTGATTATTGTCTTCCTCAACAGTATATATGGATTGCTATATGCATGCTTATACGCTATAAAATTATACTCCAGGAAACACGTAGAAAGAGCACACTTTATATAATGTACTCGTAATTTGAAACCCTTCATACGTGGCTTTGTTATTGTTTCGTTTATATAGCCTCATTAACATCTAAGGCCAATTCGGGGGCTTTGCTTTAGAAACAACTCGTCTGTAGGTTCTTTACGTTGGGTTTATATCGTTTTATTTTCCTCAAACACACACACACACACACACACACACACACACACACACACACACACACACACACACATTTACTCTCACATACATACTTCCAGACTCTGTGAGGGATAGGGAATAATTCTGATTAAAGAAAAGTTCTCCGCCTCAGCCGGGAATCCAATCCGGGTCTTACCACTGATAAGTGGTTTTGTTTCCGTTTTAATGAAAACAACAAAAATTGATAATCTCTAGCTCTATTGTTTGTGTGAAAATTAGAATCCCTAATACTTTTTGGACGATTCATTTCGGATATTTGGTACTCGCAGTGAACCATTCTCTCGTTCACGGCGCTTTAAACAAAGAAAAGAGCATCGTCCACGGTATGTGGTTCCTAAAACCAACACCAGCATTGTTAAAAGGCACTGTTGTCAAACCATTTCGGCAATCAGTTGTTGCTTTTTAATTAACGCTTATGCAACTCAACGAAAAATCAAATTGATCAGCGATGAACTCATTGATCATTTGCTTTCCTTCAAGCAAGCATTCACATTGAGTAATTAGGCAGAAAGTCAGAGCATTGAGGGAATTAGTTGTTCGGTAAACCAGAAACCCATTAGCCCCAGATTCCTTAGAATTTATGCTGTTAAAATTGCGAAGGTGTTGAAAACTCATGTGGGTTAATTTCTGGGAATAAAGAGTAGGAAAATTAATCAATACCGTTGTATCAAGGCTAATATAAAGTATAAAATTGGCAACGTATAATTTAAGAGTTTAAGTGGGGAATGATGTTGTAGGCATGACTAAGGTTTTTAACAGTGTGTATGTTTCAAAATGTTACTTCAATTTTTACTGCGTCTTCGTTGTTACAAGTTAGCGCTTAAGTACAGTGTGCGTTCCATCACTCACTTAGTGGCGATTGAGAGGATTCACCGTGTAGCACTTAAGTGAGTCGCAGTGACTTACGTTTGTTACTTTTACTACGGAAACAAATTGTGCCTACAATGTAAAAGTTTCTAATGCTCTAGAAGTAAGCAGATTTAATACGACGCTGTTTCAATTCCTCGTGCTTAAGTTCAGGAACAGTTAAGCATTCATCTTAAAACAATTAGAAACTCGTTAGAAACGGATCAGTTATTAGATCTAATTAAATATTCTCAGTAATTTGACTGGTGATATCCATTCTCACAACGACCCACAGCCTACTTTGGAGTAGCTAGCTGACAACAAACGAAAACGGGACGACTTTCAGGTACCATAGCTTCTTTTCAGTTTGGATAATTCCTGCCCATTACATCCACAGTAACTATTGTAATCTACTTGAGATATAATGTAATATTTTCTTTACTTGCTATGGATAAGTAGCAAAGGCGGAAAAAGATGCAATAAACTTTAATAAAAATCTGATGTGTTACATCCACATGAATTTCTCTAGCTGTTCCACAAATGAAATTTCTGTTCAAAAGATTATTAATTTATCTACACTTTATCCAACTAAGAAGCCACGGGGCCCACAAGCGCTCAACAGTATAGTTTTCTCTAAAACATGATGGCTCTCAAACGGGACCGCTCTCCCTACCACTGGGCAATAACCATTAGCAAACATGTGTTAGGGGTGAGAGGCAACGTAGTAAAATCTGTTTCTTGGAGTCATTGCTTGCAAGTCGAGAATCGCGCCTCAGTTAAGGGGCCAGAAAGTGGAAGACTTGGCAATAGCTAGGATTGCTTTCCAATCCACACACCCTAAACCCAAACTTTACAGAAGACTTTGGAAGAAGAATGGAACAGGGTTACCGTGCTCTGAAAAATACTGTACAATAACATTGCTAACAATAGCAGCACTTGGTGCAGTCAGTCCAACTACGCACGCACCTTTTCTTGGCCGTTAGATTCATGGGAAGCGAGAATCGGACGGAAGAAGAGAGGGAAGTTGCCCATCTGTCTTTCCGCAGTGTTATCAACCAAAGAAAGTTTATTTCCTTGAGGCCTTCAGCCATTAAGGTGAATACCTTATCTAATTTACCATGAACTAGCAGAAACACAGCGCACACGTACTTGCGTGAACTTTTGGATCTATAAATAGAATGAAACCTTATGTGGGTGCAGTTGTAAGTACGAGTGTATGTCTACCTGTCTGACAAAAGAGTGCAGTTGTTAGGGGCGGTCGCTGGTGTAGTATAGCACGGGTTAAAGCGGTGAGAGAAGGCGGGAATATAATGCAGTACAGTCTGACCATCAAAACCTCAGCACAGCGTACGTAAATAGGAACATTTACGTTTACATTTTGACTTGATTCGAACCCGTCCACTATAAACAGACTCAACTGCTGCATTATAGTATTACCAAACTGTACAGAGCATGCACCGGGAGTGATGACTTCATACCGCTTATCTGCTTGTGTTTACGCAAGCTTCCGCTTGTGGCCGTCTGCATTCATTCTTCAGACAGGTAATATGAGTGTTCTTTCTTTTATTATTCTGTTGCGCGCCTATGTGTATTTCCAGTATTGTGAAAATATGTAAAATAGGAATAGGTAATGATATTTGAAATTAAGTATTTCTAGAGAGCATATACGGTCCCCTACCATGGACTATGCGGCGCAATTGTTTTATTATTATGAACTTAATAAATACTACTACTAAAACAATCAAAGCTACAAGGAGTCAAGTTATATAGTGAACTTCATGCCTCAATGTTGTCGCTCTGCTCTGCTTCCGAAATTGTGCGAAACCTGCTTCGTTACATTACATTAAGTTGCAATCTGTCGAATCTGTTTTGAGATTAGATACAAAATCCAACTCTAGGATGCAGATATCTCAGAAATAATATTTATTGATTACTCTTTACAATTATTAATATATCTATTTACAGAGATTAACTCTGATATTGAATTTTTAGAGGTGTCAATTTTGCATAATTTACAATTAAGTATCTATTTCCAAAGACCATTTCATGCAGTATGCATTGTTATAATATTCATGTATATTATATTTTCAACACTACATTAATTATTAATAGTGTTTGTTGATTGAATGAAGTTCTCCTCTTTATAGAACGTGTGAGTATTGCGGTATATTTTTAATTCTGATCTAAACTGGTTTTCGATCATGTGCAATTGCTTGATGGAAGTGAATTAAAACCTCTTCTTGGAATGTCAGCAAATTATTTGTTGGTCTATGTAAGTCCTGTCTGTGTCTAGCCTCTTTATTATGTATGTCTTATTTTTTAAAACATTTTTGGTTTAGGTAGACTCAGACTGAAAAATCCAATGCCAGCAGGGATTTGAACCAAGGATCGCTTTAACCACTGAGCTAACAGTGCAACATATCGGTAAGGCATGAATTACTCAACTGACTCGCATGTTTCCCGGTAAACCATAAGATGATCTCAAATTATTTTGCGATGACATATCACAATGGCGAATTAATACTTTAAGTCCCGGGCTTCGTAGTTTAGCGAAATATTATGGTCAATTACTCTTAATGTAATTGTTTTTTCACACAAGTCGTGTTTAGGACAGGAGTTGGATCACCGGAGATCATTGGTTCAAATCCTGTCTATGGTATTGAACTTTTCAGTCTGGCTCTAATCATCCAACCCCTACCCTACACACATCTTGTGTAAAAAATAATTAACTTTCTAGGCTATTTATTACAAAAAACAATGAGGTTAGTATATTGACTGAATGAAGACTTAGGAACCGAGCGCCCAAGAAAAGGTGCGCAGAGTAAACAAGTTTATGAGAGTTGCAAACAAGAGATATAAGTGAATAACAAAGATTAACATTATCATTCCTAGTTCACTTCACATTTCATGTAACGACTGTACCGCTGTTGTTTCTGTGTCGTTAGTTTGCAATGTAGATACAAAAACAGCAATTTATTACTTTTAAAAGATTTTCTGATACCGATATGGTGCTTCGAAGCTGAAGATGAAACAACTCAAAGGGTATAGTGAGGAAGGGATGTGTACAGAATAAAAATGGGTTCATTGTTTCATCGAGAAAGGATGCCTTTACAGTCATTTTGCTTGTATTGCCAAAATGGAAAAGTGATACTTGCCTTCCGGTTATCTTCAATGAAAGTTGCAATATCCAAGAGACAAAAGATGTGAACTATCATCTTGCTTCCGCCCATATGGCGGATCCATTCTCTTCGACAGACTCACCCCTCCCCGAAGCTGTGATGCTCCCCATAAGTGAAAAATAAGTTTAGCGACAGCCAATTTTCTTTTGTTCTTTATGGCTGTATACAACGTGAAAGAAAATATCTGACAGCAAGTATTCTGCGTTTGGAGGGTAGTAAACTGTTATTTTGGAAAACATTTACGTTTGGACATGAACCTTTATAAGCATATGTTTTTTCGATATCTGCTTTAAGCAGTAAGGTGATTTGAGGCATTTTGAATACACAATACTTAGTAACGAGTAATGGTGATGATGATGATGATGATGATGATAATAATAATAATAATAATAATAATAATAATAATCATAATTATACATTTTATGTAGGAATTTTTGTACACTACAGCAGTTTTTCCCTCAACGCAAGTAATTTTTGTCCTGTGCAGTTTCTTCTCTCAGTTCCATCTCCACCTAATTCCATCCATTCATTGTTCCGGTGCTTTCTCATTTTCTCCTTCTGCCTTCAGCATTCCATCTCAAATCATTTTGGGAATTCTGTCTTCTGCCATCCTTCCAATGTGTCTTTACCACCTTAATTTTCATTCTTCAAATACTTCAAGAATACTACACCGAACAAGGTGAAGCTGCGATAAGCGTGCCTCGGGATATCGTGGGTTCGATTTCCATGGTCGGCCTTCCTGACCATTGTTTTTTGGGGAAGAGGAATTCACCAGACGAATGCTGAAAAGTTTTATTACAGCTGTCGATCATTTGTCCATCATGTCCTGTCCCCATCATTTCTTTATCATCTATTTCAGGATTGAGGAATGGAGCAACGGTGTTCGGTAGTTTGCGGCTGGTCGGTGGCTTGCACACAATGTGGAGTTTTATTCCCGGCGTCGTTTGGGACCCATCTTAGTGTCTTTTTGGGCTAAGGTCCCTTCGAGGAAACCCGGAGGATCGGGGCTTTGGGTGTGGCCCGCAGGATATTACGATCCTGATCCATGCTTACGCCCATCATCCTGTGCCTAAGTGTGGTACTTTGTCCAGTGTCAGGGGAACCCCCCCCCCGTGAGTCAAGCCAATCTAATATTCAATTTTCTTACCCAGTTTTCATAAACTTTCTAACTCTTTCATTTCTAATTTTTCCCATTCTTGATTTTCTTGCCACTCTATGCCAACGTACCATTTATATAACCAATAAGTTATCTGCATGTGGTCTGTCTAATGTCCAGCTTTCAGCTGAATGTAATATTAAATTAAATTCAAGTTCCATCGTGCCATCTCGGCGTATATTGAGCTACCTTGATAGCAGTTTTTTTATTAGGAAATTTACAGTTCGCGAGTCCGCCATAATGTCTACATGGTGACGAGGAATTAACTCTTAGCCCATACATAGCACTGTATGGCAAAACCAGACTTAAGAATGTAATGTAACGCATCAATATTTGTACTAGTGTTTAATACCTGTTTTTACTGCATGCGGCACTGCAGGCGGTCATACATGAAATTATAATTGGGAAAGGAATTTTGAGAAGGAAACCTTCCAGGCCAAGTTTAGTGTACTTCCCCAGTAGTTATGAGGAAGGCGGTCCTGGAGGGGGGCGGGATGAACCATTAATCGCCCGAATGTGAACCTCATAATACTGCATAGCCATTTCAATCGCTAGGTTGATTAGGTATAATTGGAACTGGAGTTAGGAGCTTAAAACAAAATAGTTGCGACAAAGATTTACATTTATATTATACCGCTTGCAGTTGTTTATTACCTACACTGAATATTTAATTACATGGATTAAAATGTATATACAGCTGTTAGTATATAAGCATTGCATAATTTGCTTTGGCCAATTGAATAACTTAAACCTGTGACAATTTGTTGATTAAGAATTAAATAATAATTTTAACTTCTATCCGGTTATTTACTGGTGAGGGAATATCGACTGATAAAAAGAAAATAAATATGCTATATTTGCAGGCGATGTTGTAGGTACTCCGTGCAGAATCCGAAAAGTACCTCCAAATGTTGCAATATAAAATCCAGAGAATATGCAACAGATATAATTGAAAAAGTACAATAAATAAAAACAAGGTAATGGCACCAATGTGCAGTTAGATATTAAGTCGTGAGAAATACAGTAGATCCCAAAAAATGCGAGTCAATTAGGGCTGAGGGAACCTTGAAATACAAAAACACTGGAATTATGCGGAATTATCACTATATCAAAGGGTAAATCATGAATAAAATTTAATGAGCACATAAATGGTTAAAAATAAATATAAAACACATAGTACAAATCGTGATTCTCTTTTGTTTAGTATTTTCAAAGCTTTCAGTTTTACATTCAAAGATACAAATTTTCTCTTACTCCTACCACTCAATGTACGGAATTAAAGCATTAAGAAATACATACGCTCTTTACTGTAAAACACCTTAAAATTAACTTATACAAGTGGAATTACTGTAATACAGGTAACATCTACAACAACGGTCAGTGATACTGCTGTAAAATGTGTAATTTACTTAAGCGTATTTTAATGACCACTGTCATTGAGTAGGAATTACTGTATAATATATTTTTTTCTGAAAAGATCGTACGCGGTTCAATTAGTGAAGGGTTGACAAAGAAAGAGGAAGCGCATTCCTCCAAAGGTAATATTACCCGTCAATCTACAATAATAGAAATACATTAGCAGTCTGAGACCAAGATTATTTCTTGTGTTGTGAACGAAAACCCTAAGTGGGGTTTTCCCTGTGTTGTACATGGACAATTAAAAAAAAAAGTTCAAAATGTAATTTGTACGTTTGGAAGTGCGTAAAGCATATGCAGACATGGTATAAAATAAGATTCTACTCTAGTTCTATGTAAAGTTTTAATTTTCTTAAGATCAGCTCGAAGTACACTGAACTCGAAATAGCAATTAAACAATAGAAGGGATATTACTTTTGCAATATTTAGGATGGGATCAAACGAAATAATAAAGATATAGGAAATGAGTTTAACTAAACTCCAGACTATATATGGAACCATAAAGAGAGCTTTAGGTCGAAAAGCAAGGAAAGGTGCAATTTAAAGTATCTGTGTGGAAGCTTATATGAAAGCAAAAACTATACGATTAAATCAAAGATGAACGCAAAATACTAGCTGGAGAAGTACTATTCCTACGTAATGTAAATGGATGTACAAGAATTGATAGAATAGGGGATTTGGAGTGGACTCGGCGCCTATTCTTGAGAATTATTCTACCTTCACTCTTCAAAGGGACGCCCCTGTAGGGAGGAATGATTTGAGAGGAAACACCTGAACCAGGATTCACAGTATACAGTTAAAGGGTCTCTATAATTTCCAAATTGAGATGCCTTTGCAATCAGACATGCAGAACGGGAACCCTGCCGCAGCTATGGGTCCAACAACATGTTGAAGACCTTGGAATGAAGACAATTCCACAGAGAGCATCGTTTTTTTTTTGTTTTTTTTTCTAAAGCACATTCACCAGTCCTTACAATCCTAAAACATGAATGAAATGTTATTAGAAGAGTATGGAGAGCCAAAAAGCAAGGGTATCACAGATACCATTTCGGAATTCGAAAGACACTCTAGAAACCCCCAAAAACGCATAGGTCAGAGTGGGCGTTCGCCAGAAATCGAACTCAGGGACTCCCAAATACATATCACACACGTTATACCCGGCATCACCGTATTTGGTGCGTATAGGATAAGAAATGAAGCTATTAGAGAATAATTGTAATGATTATACATACATATATATTTAAATTTATGAATGAAGAAAGAATTAAAACATACGAGAAATATACAGAACATATTTTCATTAGAGTAAGCAACAAAAGAACGGGATCTTTACTAAATAACCTAAGAGAAAAACGAGTTGTTGGCCGACCGTGCAGTTTGGGTGCACAAAAGAGCAGGGAGTAACTTGCGACTCACAGGATCGATCTACAGCATGTAATACGGCGCAGCATTGAGGCCAAGTTATCGTCACGTGTTGGAAATGAAGTGGGAGGAAGCAAACAACACTTCGCCCAGTGGTATATTGGCTACAATACTACCCCTCCATATATGCTCCGAGTTTTGTCCCTGAGTACACGCTCAGAGGAACAGCCTGGCCCTGGCTTGGAGATATATTCCATTTGTGACTTCGCTGGAACAGGCATGATGATAATGATAATTACATTTGCATAACTGGTGTGCCGGTTTACAGCAGTGAAAACCTAGAGACGAACTAGAACAAAACAGATAGATCTACGTTTCGTTTCTCCTTTGTTCTTATTAATACACATGCTGTGGATATTCCAGAAGCTCTCATATTCTTTCAACGCCATATGCCTTTTAGAGCAACGACCTACATTCCAACTCATTTTGCTTTCTGCACTACGTGTATCGTTACCTACCCTAAAATTCCATATAGGTATTCCACCACATTTACACGTTGAGCTTCCCTGACTATTTATAAGAATCACTGTAATCAGCAGCGTGACTGTTGCATTTAATAATTTACTTCAGTGAAAATAAGATTACGTTTAATCAATTATAACGATGTTATAACATTTCCTTTGCAGTACTTTTATACCACCTATAGTAAAAATAATTTCATCAACTTATCTTACAATAACTTAATTTTACTTAATTTATATATATATATATATAAACAAATTAATAAAACAATATTATTAATTTCAGATTATATCGAATCGCACGATAGATAATTTCAGTAGTATGCCCGAAAAAAAATGTGCGTGTGAAATAAGTACCAAGATGAAGCCTGAATACGGAGTCAGTCACGATGAAAATTAAGGGTTAGCATAACCACCTGAAACATAAATATAAACCAAATGCGGATATTTTCATTCACAAGACAGCAAACCCAAACATTAACAGAGTAAGAGAACGTGAAACAGCTGAACTAATATGGCAGTTAGCGATGAAATAAACAAGCACATTTATTTACCAGTGCAAGTTTTGCTCATTACATTGACGGTAGAGTAACTAAACAAAGAAAATATGTATAATACAATTAACAGATTTGCAGTGCATCAATTCTATATAGACTTGTGTATAAAATACCCTTGTAGTAGTTTGTAGAAAACAGGGCGACAGTATTCATGCTAGTTGATAATTTATTTTACAACAAAATGTAAAACAGCCAAAATTAAATTCCTCAGGCCAACAGCAGGATACGCATGACTGGAAAATAAAACAATGAAATAAGGCAACGTTTAAATAAAGAAGAATTAAGTGAAACAAGAAAAATATATAAAATACGAGGGCCGTTTTTTTTTCAACCTCCGATAGACTATAAATAAAAGACAAGTTCATAGAAAACATCTATTTTATTACTAAAAATTTGGTACTTATGGTTACTTTTCAACATAATCACCGAAAAGATTGAGACATTTATCGTACCTGTGTGCACGCTTTGCAATACCCGCTTCAAAAAATGTTGCCGCCAATGATTTCAAATGGGCATTGACGTTGATTTGAAGATCTTCGTTGGTTTGAAAGTGCTGCCCTTCAGTTCAAGGAAAAGGTGAAAGTCCCTGGATGCTAGGTCAGGACTGTACGGTTGATGATAGAAAATGTCCTATTGAAATTGTTCAAGGAGCCGATGGGCTGTGCCAGCAGTGTGTGGACGAGCGTTGTCATGGATCAACACAATTCCTGAAGCCAGCATTCCTCTTCGTTTATTTTGAATGGCTCTCCGCATACGCCGTAAAGTACAAAGATCTTCAAAACAACGTCAATACTCATTTGAAATCATTGGCGGCAATATTTTTTGAAGCGGGTATTGCAAAGTTTGTGCACTGTTACGATAAATATCTCAACTTTTTCGTGATTATGTTGAAAAGTAACCATAAGTGTACAAAACGTTTAGCACTAAAATAATTGTTTATTATGAACTTGTCTTTTATTTATAGTCTATCGGAAGTTGAAAAAAAAAACAAAAAAAACAGGCCTCATAAATTGGAAAAAGTACTTGAAAAGAATGACAGAAAACAGAACACATTAAGCAGCAAACAAATTTAAGCCCCAAGGATAAAAACACCAGGATGGCCCAAAAAAGGATGGATTATACAGGCTACCAGTTTTGGAATTATTCAACATACCCTTTGATAATTCTGAACATTTCTATGCAGAAACCAAATGTCGATTGTCGAAATACATTTGACAACAGTGTATTTTAGAATTACAGCCAGCAGAATTGCACTATTATTATTATTATTATTATTATTATTATTATTATTATTATTATTATTATTATTATTATTATTATTATTATTATTAATATTATTATTATTATTTTTTTTTGCAAGTCTAAAATACATGAAAATCAATTACAATTTCATGCATCGGTTACATTCTTAATCACATGTTTTTCCAGCGAAATCTTGATATCGAATTTTTTGGTGGAATGCAATACCTGCTTATCCTACGAACTATGTACGAACTAGAGAAACGTAGGATCCCCTTAATGCAAAACAAGCATTATTTAACACATGTACATACCACACTCACACACGCGTACCTTTAAAAAAAGTGTTTTATATGTATTTGTTTAAAGTATAACTCAAAAACAAAAAAGTCAGTTAATACAAAATTTGAACTTTTAATTCAAGAGTTTCCAAGCATACAATATGGAGATTTAAAAGAAATCCCCTACCACAAATCTCTCCTTACATAGAAAAATGTTCGAAAATTCTAATGTTCTCAGAAATGGCTATAACGATTTATATTAAAATATCACATATTAAAGATATTTACATGATAAAATGTGTAATTCAATTTTCAGGAAGAGAAATGCACAATTTATGTCAAATTCATTTTTGTTGCGGAGCTAACCATTTGCGATTTATTGCTTATAATAGGTTTAAACTATTCAGTACTTAAACTTTTCTCAAATGAGGAGCCATTATTCATATTTTTTGATCACGGTCAAGCAAAGTAAACGGAGTTTCAATATAATCATACCAATCGGCTTTTGAAAGAGTTACCTAGCTTTATAGCTTCTTGCATTGTCTTACTTCCTTTACTTAAAGAATTAATATCGTAACAAAGCCATTTCTGCTAATGTTTGCCTTGATAAGCGTGAAGTAGATAGAAATATAAAATGTTGTAACCATAGTTTGTTGCAGCTTAGGTAGCGAAAGTTATGTGAATGCAGCACATCAAATTATTTTTCATACAAAGGCTTTTACGCTGTTCATTCTTACTTTAGGTTAATTTATCCATACGTATTTTTACTTCTATAAAACTCAAAATAAAGGCCATTATGTGAGGGTTTTAAATTATCTTAAACAACACACAAATTTCTACATATTTTCAATGGAAAATAATTTTATAACGTAATGTTTTGCACCTTATCACGTCTTCTATGCAGAAGAAACATATACGTACGAGTATATTGCAATCACAATGTTTATGTGTATAGGTTGAGGTAGACAGGAATCTGGTAGAAAATGGTGACAACTTTTCCTTGAACAATAATTCCACATGCTATTCACTAGGAAAATTAAACACAATTGTAGGGTTTTTTTTTTTTTTTTTTTTTTTTTTTGCATATTTCGATCCCCGAATTGGCTTTTGATTGGCAATAAAGCCACCAAACCAGCAAAAATCGCAAATATCTGATCAGAGAATAATATCTAATCAAACACTGATTAGCATTTATGCAACTGAAATATTATGATCCCCAATTAAAGCCTACTTGATTTCCAATTAGTATTGATTTAATTTACTGCTACAGGTGTAAGCATTAGGACTATGTGTATAACTTTATTTATCTGTAGGCAGTAGTTCTGTTCAACTCCTTGAAGCAAACACTGGTAGAACTCTCCCGACAAAAGAGGATATGCCGGCCCCAGTAGTCGTGGTCTTGACGTGTTTGGCATTGACGCTCTGCCGCGAAAGGGCCGCGGATTCGAATCCCGCTAGGGGCATGAATGTTTAGTGTATGTGTTTCTGTGCTTCAGTTCTCTCTCCCCTGATGGCCAATTAGGTTACGACTGGAGATTAATATGTATAAACAAGTAAAAGAAAGAAAAAAAAAAAATAGGCAGAAAAATCAAAATGAACAAGATTGCGAGAGCTCTTTTTAAGGAGACTAAATCTCACAAGCAAACACCACCAACCATCAGAAATTGTTTTATTGAAATAGTTACTTTCTCTACCATGTGCAATGTACATAGTATATAGAGAAAGTATTGTGTTCCACCCATAAATTCGGTACAGAGTTTTCACCGAAAATAGATATTTGAGGTTCCCTGAATCAAAAAACAGGCATTTTAGAAAAAAAAAATGTTGGTGTGTTGTGTGTGTCCATGTGTCTTCGATTGTGTGTGTGTGTGTGAACAGGATAACTCAAGAACGAAGCCATACTTAACATCTAAGTTTAGCATTTTCCAAGGACGTGGCACGAAGGTTCTCAAGAAAATCCCATCTCAAGGTTCCCTTTGCATGGAATATTTTTTGTTGTTGAAAAAATTGATTTTCTCAAAAAATAACTGTAACAATTTTGAATAAAATGCCATATGTTTAAAGTATATTCATGATAACTAAATGTACGGCTTAAAATCTCTGGAAATGCCTGTTTAGTCCTATTTATTCTGGATTACTTTGACAAACTACTAAATATAAGACATCACAGAATCTTAGTACCTCCAAAAGCTGTAGATCTAGCTAAAGTACACTCTTTATGTAAATATATGGTTTTGATAAGCATTCCAAAGATATTCCCTGTTATTGGTTTTAACGTTTCAATACTTTATTTTTACAAATAGAAAGTGTTCAATAATTTTTCTTCCTTTTACTTTCTCTAGCACGTATGTACAGTGCACATAGTAGATAAAGTAGGTATTGTATTCCACCCGAAAATTTGATGCGATATTTCACCGGAAATACATTTTTGAGACAAAAACAAACTATAAAAATGTCCATGAGTGTGGTCTGCGGGCAGCATATCTCATAAACGAAAAGTCGTTCAAATACCAAACTTGGTATTTAAGTTCAGTATCTTCCAAGAATGCGACACGAAGCTTTTCAAGTAAATCCCTCATCCCTAATTACGCTTTACATGGAAAATGTATCGAACATATGGAGTTTCTCAAAAATTACTATAACGATTATGATTAAGATATTTTCATGACAAACGAAATGTATACCTTGAATTTTATAGGAATAGCCTCTGAAGACCTCTTCATCCTGGTTGACTTTTGTATAACTGGTAAACCGTAAGAGATAGATAAAAACTTACAACACAAAACATGTAGATTTCAATAAAAACATAATTTATGTTATATGTATAGAGAGAGAGACAGAAAGAGAGAAAGAGAGAGAGAAAGAGAGAGAGAGAGATATTTAAGCGGGAAAGTCAAGTGTCGTTTCCTCTCTTTTGTTTTATTCCCATCAAGCTAAAGAACGGAATTTCAAATGTATCACATAGCGATAGCTTTTAAAATATTTCAAAATCGCTTTGGTCTAGTGCATTCCCTTAATACTCTTCTATTTACAAGGAAGCAAGCAATAAGATATTTTCTGTTAATGTTTATCTCGAAGCATGACGTAAATAAGAGAATAATCTTTTGTAAGGAAAATTTGTTTCTAGAACAGCTAGAAAAAATCTTATGGATGGAACACATAATGCTTTTTTTTTTACTCCTGGCTATGCAAAAGGAACGGAATTTCATTTTCATCACATAGCGACCAGCTTTTAAAAGATATGATTATCACTTTAGTTTAATGTTTCCTTAATTCTGTTCTACCCACACAGAAATAAGCAAAAGGTCAATTTCTGCTCACGTTCACCTCGATTAGTATATAGAAGAATGAGGTAGATAAAGAATAAGCTGTACTAGGAATAGTTTTTAGAATAGATAGAGAAAGTAATGTGAATGGAACACATTTGTTTTTTGCAGATTTCCCAGTGGAGTTACAGAGAAAATTAATGAGTTGAACATGTGGCACTGCAAATCACATGAGATGGCAGAATAATCACGTGATGAGGTGTATGGATTATCACTTTCTAAAAGGCTAGCTAGTTTCGTAAATGGCTTCGCGAAAGGGAGGTGGGCGGTTCAAATCCCTTCAGGATCGATGTACTGGTTGAGCTTCTATCTGGATGTCTTCAGAACCGACAAATGACGGAGAGATACCCTTAACCTAGCCTGGGACGTATTCTTTCCAAATTTCCTTAATCAATTATGACACCAGTTTATTTTTAAATGCTTTGAATGTCAGTTAATAATTTCTACTGCCGTATGAAGTAAGGACCCGTGTTAAACGCTATTAAAAACGATTCTGATATATAAATTAAGAGAAGAGAGATGAATAATAATTTATGGAATGTTAGGATTAATAATTTTTGCAGTTATTGGAGGAAGTTTAATATCCACATGCATTTTTCTATCCGTTTTTGAAATCTCTTTTTCTTCCATTTTCTTTATTCAAGATAGACAATAACAGAAATGGTTTAAACACATATTTCCTTGTAGATACAATGGAATTAGGATAATACAAAGGCTTATTTAATATAAGTATTTTAAGATCTGGTCCCTATGTGATGACTTAATAAAGAGAAAAAATTGCTATCTTTAATTTTATATATTTCATTTTTCATTCTTTCGTTTCGAATTATGTTGGTCACACACACAAGCACAGACACATAACAAACTGTAATAGATAGACAGAAATCTATGACACACAAAATGTACATAACGTTAAAAAAAAAAAAATATGTCAAATATATATAATATATATATCCTCATCCGTTTCGCATCCCTTTTGTTTCACTCCTCACCATGGAAAAAGGTCCAAATTTTAATGTCAGTGGCATAGCGACCTCTTTTAACGTGATGCATGTGTGAAATTTAGAAAATTCACAGCATATAGGATATCGGAATTTATACCACTTGTTATACATAATAACAGTGGCAATTTTACCATGGACAAATTTCTAACTTGCATGTTACAGTAAAATGAGCATTTTAAAAAATGCATTTGAAAAAATATTCACATAAAAATCCAGTTATACAATAAAAGAGTTTACAAATAGATCCGCCATATTATATCTTCTTAATATTAGCCCTAATCAGTGGAGAGTTAGTCTCCTTAGCGCGATGGTAGCGCGGCTGCTTACCAAGCGGGAGACCTGGGTTCGATTCCCGGAACCAGCGTGGGGATTCTTCCTTGCTGGGAGACCTATTCCGGGGTGCACTCAGCCTCGTGAGGTCCCTGAGGGGGGAGGGGCAATTGAGGAGCTACTTGATGGAAAAGTAGGGGCTCCAGGTTGAGAGAACCTCATTAACCGGCCAAGAGGGATTCGAGGCGCTGACCCCGTCTCACCCTTCAATACTGTCCCCATCAATGGTGCCTGTCGTGGGTCGTGATGGAGAACGCAGCGGCCGGGCGGCAGGCCTTGACCCCTTGTGGGCTGTTGCGCAGGAATTTTTAATTAGTGAAGAAAATGCACTACTTTTGTATACTCCAAAGTTCTTTAATTATCAAATGTAGTAAGTTATTTATCAAGATTGAGCATTGTTTCGAAAAATTATTATGACCATTTTCTTTAATGTGCTATTGAGAGGCTGCATATAAATATTGAAACAATTTGGTGAAAAATTGTATCGTATAGAACAATTTGAATATAGAAAAGTGTTAGGAAAAGGTTTTCAAGAGAATAAGGGCTGGGAGTGGTGGAAATTTCCATTAAAAAAACCTGCAAAAGCTATATGTTTTCTTAAAGTTTATAATTAGTATAATTTTTTTGTGAAACAAAACACTGTATAGTTTTTCAAAATGTTCAGACAAATTTCACAAATGCATCATATTAGCATTTGATTATCGTTTTAGCTTAGTGTATTTCCTTATTTTCCTCCTACTCACAAGAAACCAAGTAATGAAAACATTTTGGCTAATATTTAACTCGATAAGCATGGTGCATATAAAAATAATCTTTTATAAGAATAGATTGTTTGCAGAACAGATAGAGAAAATCGTGGAATGGTACAGATTAGATTTTTTACAAACTAGCTTTTTAGATTCACTGGACCTCAAAATATGCATTTCTCAAAAAACAGATCTTTTGGGTAAAAGAAAATACATTTGATTCAATTGACTGTATAATTTTGGAGTGCAGAAGTGTAAATGGCTGATTTTTACTTTCTCTACATGTACCTACTACGTACATAGTGTATAGAGGAAGTATTGTATTCCACCCAAAAATTTGATTCCGAGATTTCACCGGATATATATGTTTTGAGATCTTCTGAGACCAAAAAAATTGGAAAAAGATCCGTGTGTGTCTGTGGACAGCATAGCTCTAAAACTAAAAGACCGTTAAATACCAAACTTGGTATTTAAATTTGGTATCATCCAAGGATATTACAGGAAGATTTTGAAGAAAGTTCTCCCACCCCAAACTACTCTTTACATGTAATTTTTTTGAAAAAATTGTTTCTCTCAAACATGGCTCTAATGATTTTGAATAATATGTTCTATATTAAAACTATTTAACTTACAAATAAAATGCATTTCTTGAATTTTCTGGGAATAGCTTCTAAAGAGCTGTTCATTCGGGATGAATTTCATAATTGATAAACCTTAAGAGATACATAAAAACTTACTACATAAAAATGTAGATCTCGTTAAAAAACAATTTTTTATATATACCATTTTGTGCAGAGTTGACCGTTTCCGAGATACTCCTTGTTATTGGCTTCAATTTAAACTAGGGATCTTCTCAAATGGGATCTTTTTTCTGTAAATGCAAAGCGAATCGAATTTCAATTGTTCACACATCGATCGGCTTTTAAAAAATTTGATTATCGTTTTAGCGTGGTATATCCCGCTATTTCTCTTCTACTTATAAGAAACTAAGCAGCAAGACCAATTGTGTTAATATTTATCTCGTATAGCACGATGCAGATAGAAGCATAATCTTTTGTAAAAATAGTTTTTTACAGAATATGTAAAGAACGTCATGAATGCAACGCATCAGATTTTTACTTTCTCTACACGTACTATGAACATAGTACATAGAGAAGGTATTGTATTGCACCAAAAAATTCGATACCGAGATTTCACAGGAAATACATGTTTGGGGCCCCCCTGAATCCAAAATAAATCATTTTTAGAAAAAGGTGTGCCCCTGTGTCTTTGAACATGATAACTCTAAAACGAAAAGTCTGTGAAATACAAAACTTGGTATTTAAGTTTAGTATCTTCCAGGGATGCGTCACAAGATTTTGAGAAAACTCCTCCCATCCCAAACTACCCTTTACATTGAAAAAAGTTCGAAGATTTTTATTTTCTTAAAAATGGCTCTAACGATTTTGATTAAAATACCGTATATTAAAGATATTTATATGTCAATTAAAATGTCCATCTTGAATTTTCTGGGAATAGCCTCTAAAGACCTCTTTATTCTGAATGTATTTTACTAAATTTTGCATAACTGGTAAACTGTAAGAGATAGACAAAAACTTACTACACAGAAAATGTAAATCACGTTAAAACACACAATATATCTCATATATTTTTTTCGTGGAATTGACCATTTCTGAGATATTCCTTGTTATTTGTTTCAGACTTAAAATATTTAAACTTTTTTCACATGAAAATTTATAAACTCTTGGCCCTGCATAGAAACGGATTTCAACCACATGGTAATCAGCTTTTAAAAGATTTTACATTCGTTTTAGCCTAGAGTATTTTCTTATTTTTATCCTACTTACAAGATAGCAAGTAATTAAGAAAACGTCTGGTAATGTTTATCTCGATTATCATAAACTAAATAGAAGAAAATGCATTTTAACAATAAGCGATGAAGAGAAAGCCATGTAAATGGAACACAGATTGACGCAATGTTTCTATGTTATTCTTATGTGCATGTACATTGAGAATGTACTGGTGCACTGGGGGTACATTCTGACGCAAACTTTTGTAGCCTTAGGACTGCATGTTGCCCAAAGCTAAACTTAGCTCCAATATTAACTGCGACCTTCTTCTTTCACTCAACTAGCTTCACACGGAACAAATCAATCATGCGCATGATTTTCTTTGAGCTACACTTCAGTAAGCAGCAAGTATGTCCTTGGAGGTGAAACAAAGACTATCACTTTGTGGAGAACACCTCTCTAACATTTACAAAGTGAGGTGTTGTTAAACTCCCTCTTTACATGCATCTGTCCTTTTATTGTTCGTTACTCTATCGTAGTGGTTCCCAAACTTTCTGAACTAACACCACACCCCTTTGTAAGACCTTGCAGTTACCATGGCTCATTATACCAACTAGATATATTTTCTTCATCTAATAAAAGAAAGAAGAAAAAAGCAGATGTGTTTCACCATTCACATTATTTTCTTTTCTATATTTTCTACAATGAAACTTCTTACAAATGATTTTTTTTAAGCTTAGCGTCCTTTAACGTGATTGGTCATATCGGTCTTTGAATGATATGGTGCTCAAATGCTCCCGAGGTCAGTTTTTTTGGATAGTGTTTAACGCCCGCGATGACGCTGATGATAATGGAATGAAGATGAAGCACCGGTGGAATGCGATGGCGGGGGAAACGGAGGACCCGGCGAAAACGCGCCCCTGCGCCGTTTTGTCCACTACAAATCTCACTTGTGGTCGCTTGGGATCGAACCCGGGCCGTCTAGGTGAGAGGCGCAGCCTCGGCGCGGCCCCTCGAGGTTCATGGAACTTAAAAGTTGCTTAACATTCGTCTTTAAGCATAAGGGAAAACCCCGATAAAAATCTAATCCCGGTAAATAATCTTAAACGAGGTTCAAATTCGTGACACCTTGAATGTGAGGCAGACATGCTACTCCACCCTATCGAGACGGGCTTATTCTTCTTTTTAGTGTATACTAAACGAGGTAATTATTAGCAGAATGATTGTATTACTTAAGTAAGACGGAAATAAGGTATTCACAATGCTAAAGCGATAGTCAAATGTTTTAAACGATGTTTACGATTGTCATTGTATTGTCATGCACAGAAGTAAAACAAAAGAAAAGAAGAAAAAAAGCACGAACGATTTCATGTTTAAGAAAGGTATAAATATTTTAAAATTGAAACTAAAATCAAGGAAAGGCTCGGAAACTGTTAAGTGTAAAAGTGCAAAAGACTTGTGTGTTTTGACGAGATCTATGGCTTTGTACATCTCTCACGGTTTACCAGATATGGAAAAGTCATTCAGAATGAAGAGGACTTCAGCGACTGTTCCCAGGAAATTTAAGATATACAGTTGGTTCTTATGTAAGTATATTTAATATATGATATTTTAATCAAAATCGCGAAAATTTGAAAAAATAACAGTTTCGAAAATTGTTCCTTGTAAACTGTGGTTTGGGGAGGTGGCTTTTCATGAAAATCTTCGTATCGCATCTTTGGGACATATTAAACTTATATATCAAGTTTGGTATTTAACGGACTTTTCATTTTAACTTTCTCTTGCCGTATGCACATATAATGCATCTATATAGTAGCTAGAGAAGGTATTGTATTCCACCCAAAAATTCGATGTTGAGATTTCACCGAATATATATGTTTTGAGGTCTCCTGAGTCCGAAAAAAGCATTTTTAGGATGAGGTCCATGTGTGTGAGTGTGTTTGAGGACAGCATAGCTCAAAAACGAAAAGATCGTAAAATACCAAACTTGGTATTTACGTTTTGTATCTTCCAAGAAAGTAACAAAGAAAAATCCTTTCATCGCAGACTACCTTTACATGGTAACATTTTTTAATTTTTTTTTCAAAAGTGGCTCTAACGATTTTGATTAAAATAACGTACCTATATTAAAGATATTTATATCACAAATAAAATTTAGATTTAGAATTTCCCGGGAATAGCCTCTGAAGACCTCATTATTTTGAATGAGCTTTGCAGAATTTTGCAAAACGGTTTAACTGTAAGAGATAGACAAAAGCTTACTACACAAAAAATGTAGATCTTGATAAAACACATAATTTGTCTATTATGTTTTACTTGTACAGTTTATAATGTTCTAAATATTCCTGTTATTTATTTCATTTTTAGCTAACTAACTTTCCTCAAACGTGACCATACAAAGTGAAGCTAACCTCAATTGTTTCACATAACGACCAGCTTTTATAAGATTTGACTATCGCTTTAGCGTAATGTATTACACCATTTCTTTTGTAATTATAAGAAAACAAACAATTAGACCAAATTTTCTCAGATTTATCTCAATTAGAATAATATGGATAAAAGAATAATATTGTAAGAAAAGTTTATATATGGAACAGCTAGAGAAAGTTATGTGAAAGGAACACAACAGATCTATTAGTTATGCTGTCCACACCACACACACACACACACACAGGTGGCGCCGTGGCCGAGTGGTTAGACCATTCGCCTCTCACCTAGGCGGATTCTATCCGAAGCGACCGCATGTGGGATATATGGTGGACAAAGCGGCGCAGGGGCGCGTTTTCTCTGCATTCTTCGGTTTTCCCCACCATCACATTCCACCGGTGATCCATCTCCATTCTATGTTTAATCAGTGTCATCGCCTGCGGTAGTTAAAGCGGGCGTTAAACATTATACTCAAAAACAGTTGCGCGCACGCACACACACATACTGAACTTTTTTTCCCCTTTCTTCTAGAAATGCTCTTTTTTATTCAGGAGGTCTGAAAACATATTTCCGGTGAAATCTCGGTATCGTATTTTTGGTGATGTACAATACCTTCTCTACCTACTATGTAGTTCATTGATGGTACGTGCTAGAGAAAGTAAAAAATCTAATTTGTTCCATTCACATAACTTTCTTTACACATCTGTAACAATAATTGTTAAAAACCTTATTTTTCTATCCCACTTCATGATATTCATGTCATTACTTGGTTCCTTGTAAGTAGGAAGGAAAAATCTAATGTGTTCCGTTCGCTTGATGACCTCTAGCTGTTCGGTAAGCAAACCTTTTATTCAAAGCGTTAGTCTGTCATCTACATCATCTAATCAAGGTAAACATTAACAGAATTAATCTTATCTCTAGCTTCCTTATAAGTAGAAAGGAAATAAGAAAATACACAGGCTAAAGCGATAGTTTTGAACTATAAAAGCCGGTCGCTATGTGAAACAATTGAAATTCCAAGTTCTTTGCTTGCCAGGAATAAACAAACGGTAATCGAGAAAAAAGATGGTCGTTTGAGAAAAGTTTAAGTGGCTTAAAATTGAAACAAATAATCCAGAATGTCTGGAAAACGGTTAACTGTACAAAAAAAAAATATATATATATATAAACATTTTGTTTGTCGTAAAAATATATTAAACATAAGGTATTTTAATCAAAAACGTTATGGCCATTTTTGAGAAAATAAAAATTTTCGAAAACTATTCAATGTAGTTTGGGGTGGGTAGAATTTCTTAAAAATCTTCGTTTCGCATTCTTGGCAGATATCAAATTTAAATACCAAGTTTGGTATTTAACAGTCTTTTCGTTTTTGACCTTTGCTGTCCACAGACACACACATGCACACACATGTCGACCTTTTTCTAAAAATGCTCTTTTTGGATTCAGGAGTACCCAACACATTGCCGGTCTTCATTGCTGCGCTCGCTAAAGTGTCTCGTTTTGGTGCTTCCTGGCGCAACGTTTGTGGGTTCGAGTCCCGCCTTGGGCATGGGTGTTTGTATGTTTGTAAAATGTGTACATGTGTGTGTGTATTAGAAGCAAACAGCAACCGGTAATCAAACAGAACAACAAGTAAATGTTAGGACAATGAAAAAAAAAAGGTAATACAAACAAAACCCTGAAATTTCACAATGCATTTTCAATCTGATGTCGCAAAACTATTTATTGTGACTTTTTGTTATGATTTCAATTAAAATCACATACGGAAGTTGTATGGTAAGGGAGTTTTAGTTTCTCTATCACCTAGGTAGGTCAGAAGAAGTGTTGAACTCCACTCAAAGATTAACATCGAGAATTTATCAAAAATGAATGTGGAACCCGCCTCCGTTGTGTGGGGTTAGCATGTCTGCCTCACATTCAAGATGTCCCGAGTTCGAATTTCGGTTAGATTGAGCTATCCAGATAAGGTGTTCTTATCTTGAGAGGATGAATGTCGAATATACTCGCAAACTTCAGAAAATATACAAATTATATGACACTTCTTTGTAAATTTATGGCATATACTTTTTTTCGTGGAATTGGCCATTTCTGAGATATTCCTTGTTACTTGTTTCAGATTTAATATACTTAACTTTTTCTCACACGGTAAGTTGTAAATTCCTGGACCTGCATAGAAACGGATTTCAAGCACATGTCAGCTAGCTATTAAAAGATTTGACTACCGTTTTAGCCTGGTGTATTCTCTTATTTCCCTTCTACTTACAAGAAAGCACGTAATAAAGTACCTACATTTCTGCTAATGTTTATCTTGATTATCACAAACTAAATAGAACATGCTTTTCAACAATAATTTGTAAACAGCGATGTAGAGAAATTCATGTGAATGGAACACATCAGACTTTTAGAAAAAGGCTCGTGCGTGTGTGTGTCCGTGTGTCTATTAACGGATAAGTCAAACACGAAAAGATCGTTAATTACCAAACCTGACATTTAAGTTTGGTAGATTCCAAGAATGCGACACGAAGATTTTCAAGAAAATCCCCCCACCCCAAACTATCCTTTATATGAAAAAATTGACGAAAATTTTGTTTTTCTCAAAAATGGCTCTAACGATTTTAATTAAAACCTGTTACATTTAAGATATTTACATGGCAAATAAAATGTACATCTTGAATTTTGTGGGAATAGCCTCTGAAGACCTGAATGCTTTTTTTATTTAATTTTGCATAACTTTAGATAAAACTTACTACACAAAAAATGTAGATATCGATAAAACACACAATCTATGTCATATACATCTTTTTCGTGGAGATACCGTTTTCAAGATATTCCTTGTTATTGATTTCAGTTTTAAAATACTTTTGTCATACAGGAACTTGTTAACGCAACCGCATTTTAAAACATTTGACTGTTTAGCCTTCTATTTATAATAAACTAAGTAATAAGGCCGTTTATCTCGATTAGCATGAAGTACATAGAATAATAAGCTTATTAACAATAATTTATTACAGAGATGTAGAGAAAGTCATGTGAATGAAGCACATCAGATTTTTTTAAAGAGCTTGTATAACTTTTTAAATTACAAAAGGAAATTCGCTAGGCCGTTAACATCCATTCCTGTACTTGAATATAAGCAGCATTTTACCAGTGCTTAGCTGTTCCCATGTGAACTGCTTTACATTGTCTAACACAGTTACGTCTGTGTTAAAAGCCCTTGAACCGTGAATGGCCGTGAAGGAGCAAGAACATGGGGTCGTTGGCGTTGTAGGAGAATAGCCTGTGCTCCCTACGGTCGGATGTCCGGGGTGCGTGACCCAGCGCTATCTCCACTGCTAAGCAAGGTCCTTCACATTTGCTACAGTTAGATTAAGTACCGTGTACATGCAGTAGAGCAATACATTCTCAGCTCTTGCAACATTCCAGTTTTAATGCTACAGTAGCATTATCGCATAACGTGCAAGTTCTTTTAAGCGTGTTTCTTGCATGCATGATGAATAAGCTTTTCCTGCCGGTTGCTATAAAGATATGGGAATATATTATTATTTAAAATGACAACTTAGTAATTTTTAGGTTTTGGGCGATTAAATGCTATGCAAATGGATACACTTTTTATTTTCTCTGCACGTACTATGCACATAGTGTATAGAGAAGGTATTACATTCCATCCATAAATTCGAAATCGTGGGTCCCCTGCACCCACCATAAAAACATTTTCAGAAAAAAGTCCGCGTGAGTGTGTGTCCATGTGTCTGTGAACACCATAACTCAAAAACGAAAAGTTATTAAAATACCAAACTTGATATTTAAGTTTAGTATCTTCCAGGGATACGACACGAAGATTTTGAAAAAAATCTCCCCACTCCAAACTAACCTTTTACATGGATAAATCTTGAAAATTTTGATTTTCTCATAAATGGCTCTAACGATTTTCATTAAAATACCGTATATTAAAGATACTTACACGACAAATAAAATGTATATCTTGAATTTTCTGGGAGTAGCCTCTAAAAACTACTTTATTCTGGATGAATTTTGCTGAACTTTGCATAACTGGTAAACCGTAAGAGATAGACAAAAACTTACCACATAAGAATGTATATTTATGTCATATACGTTTTATTCGTGGAATTCAAAATTTCAGAGAAATTTCTTATTATTTTTTTTCAGATTTAACATACTCGTGGCCACGCATAGAAACGGATTTCAACCACATGGCAACCAGCTATTAAAAGATTTGACTATCACTTTGGTCTAGTGCATTCCCTTCTACTTACAAGGAAGAAAGTAATTCAGAGAACTTCTGCTAATATTTATTTCGATTGTCATATAGTAGCTAGAAGAATATGATTTTTAACAATACTTGTTACAGCAATGTAGAGAAAGTCATATGAATTGAATACATAAGATTTTTTACATTTTCACTATTTATAATTCATCGATAAAATGTAAAGCTACTTCCGTGGCACAGGGGACTTTGGCCTCAACTATTACACTTTATAACGGTTCTGCAATTTTTACAGCTGCCATTTTAATTGTATTCTTTCTATCTTTATACACAAACTAAATTTTCCAATTATTTCTGTCGTATACAATGAATGTTTCAATAAAAACATTCTCCATAACGTCGTAAATCGCGATATAACTATAGAATATTAATGAAAAGATCTAATGAAAATTAATGAACAGATCTTAATTAGAAATATGTCTAGATTACGGACACATTGGTGATATAAAATAGCATAGTTACGAAGAAGTTTAGTTGAGAATGCTATAGTTTAATTATATCACAGAAAACGCCGTAAAATAAGAATTATTTTTTCCGATATTTTATTCCAAATAATATAAATATGACCTCGGTTTAACAATTAAACACAACAAGAAAAAACAAATAGAATAAAATCTGCTTATAATGTTTCGATACTAATACAAAACGTGTTTTATAACGCTCACACAACGAAGTTTTGTTTTAGATTCTTTGTATGTTGTAATCAAGTTTGTTTGCGAGTGTGTTAAATAATTGTATAAAGAGAGAGAGAGAGAGAGAGAGAGAGAGAGAGAGAGAACTGTGTGCGGCAACATTATAACAATATTTTATAATTGAGGTTGGAGTACTCAAAGGTATTGTAAAGTGATAAAATATTGTAACAAAAATTCAATTTTCTCCAACATTCTTACTTTTCCACAAACTGATAACAATCTGTTCACAAATAGCTGTCTTTCGAAACAGTTCTGCCGTATAAATTACCTTTTGACGTTTGCTGCGGCGACAATATAGCTCGTTACGAAATTCCCGTCGACTCACTCAACTGTTGTATGCGATACATTCCCGGTGAAAACTGAGGGCTGGGAAGGGATTCGTTTCGCTTTTTATATATCTGTTAGTTACATGATTGGAAATTTCCAGAAGACGCCTCAGGTGCCGCCCCACCGCAGCGGTCACAAACTCCGCTCGCACATATGTAACTTACCGCAGGAAACGCGCGTATAACAATGGATGTCAAATCAACTATAATTTATGAAGCAAGCCGTACACACACACACACACACACACTTTCGGCCGTAATTTTACTTTTTAGTTATGAATGGTTTATGTAATAACAATTATTATTATTATTATTATTGTTGTTGTTGGTGGTGGTGGTGGTGGTTTTTATACAAGGGACTAGTTCAAACTCAAGTATTGTTGTCCGGCTATTTAGCATATTAAGCACCTGCAAATAAAATGGAGCTAACACATGAAAATTAATATTTAAATCTGAAATTAGGAAATATGATAAACTGACATTTAGATTTCCTCTAAAAGGTGTTTTGCTGTGTGATGCTACTCAGTTTGAACTCGAAGATGACGAACAGGAACAGAGCGCTTTTGAGAAGGAAATGGGTTTAGGTTAAAGCATCTTTGTAAAATAATATCTCAATATTGAAAGTTTTGGCTCCAAACACCTTTGAAGGCTTTGAGAATTCCACTCTACAATTAATAACTGAAATGATATTTTTATCGACAGTCACAGTATATGTTTTTCCAAAGTGGTTAACTTGGTGGCCTGTGAGTGAGTAATCTTTGTTGTGTATGTTAACGTTTTCTGTATTATGTAAAAACTGTGTAGTTTTTTTGTTGTTAACACTATCGGACCAAAGAGAACGCACAACATTGTATCTATCTACTATAACTACCTAAATATTAGTGCTTAAGGTGGCTGATAAATAAAAGTTAATATAACAAAAGAATTATGTTTAGACGTTAATGTTAGAAAAACTGTATAAATGATCACATACATATATGTAAAGTAAAGCCAAGAAATGTAGACATTGAAATAGTTACAAATTATGTAAAATATAAATAAGTTGCTACATTTAAATACTTAGGTTCATTGGTCACCTTTGATAAGATTATATCAAGGACATAAACTAGAGAATAACTGCAGGCAATAGATGTTGCTTTTTTTCTTTCTTGTTTTCTTTTCTTCTTCTTATTTTGCATTGACAAAAACAATAAAAACGATATCTGTTGAAACAAACAAAATTGCAGATCTAAGCGAAATAATTATGCCTGTTATGTATGGATGTGAAACCTAGGCGATGATAGAAGATGTAAAATTATTATCATTGGAAAGATGGGAAAAGAAAACATTAAGTAAAATTTACGGACCGATAAAGGACAAAGAGGGTTGAAGAATACGCACAAATATGGAATTAAATCTGATACATAAAAATCCTAATATAGTAACGGTTTTTAGAAATAAAAGACTTGAAAAGGTTGGACATGAGATTAGGCTGGAGAAGCGGCAGTTCTGTTAAAAAGATCTTTGAAGGTAAATTCGAAGGAGAAAGAAATACGGGAAGACCAGGTTAAGATGACTGGATTGTGTCGAGAGGAAGTGGAATAGTATGGGGATTAGATTATGCAGAAATGCAGATGTGTTATCATCATTAAGAGGTGCTAGCTAACTATAAGAGCTGTTGCCAGAAGAAGAAGAATATATAAAAGTTCCTCGATCATTCGATGATTGAAAGGTTCTTGGGAAGACAGCACTAATCCTTATTTTTGCAAAAGTTGAGATTATTGCACCATCTATAGGGAAGGATTGTATTACAATCTCCGGTTCCACTTTTACCAAATTGGGTCAGAATCTTTGTGGATAGTTTTCCCTCCATATTTCAAGATCAGTTAAGATTAATATTTTAGGAACAATATGACATAAGATTTGCAGTTCTTGGGCAGGAATATAGTGTGATACTTTCTAGATACATGTGCGTAAGTTATTTTATGTGTTAAAACTTATCAGCGTCAGCAGCTCTACAGCATCCATCAACTGCTGAGTGAACTATAGAAAACCCACGCATTGCCTATCCAGTTGGGTGTCTTTGTACAGTAGTCAACTATTGTCTCCCCTCATTTTAACATGACCACCATAAACATCGTGGGGAAGAAGAGCATACAAAGGACAGAATGAGCATTATTTGACAGGACCACCACCTATGGATACGTGTGGAAGACCCTACTAATCGTTTACAGATGGATTTGTGGTCAGCTTTCAAAGCGTTCAAAGATGTACTCAGCCTCGTAGATCTTTAGGGGAAGGGGTTATAATTGAGGTTCTAATTGGAAAAATAGCGACTCCAGGTTGCTGGCCCAGCAACTGCGGCCCGCATTGACCAGCCGGGCTGAACTAGTGGCGCTAACCACGTCCCACTCTCCAGTGATGCATCCACTAAAGGCGCCTGTAATGGCCAGAAATGGAGGGTGCAGCTGTCGGGCGGCAGGCCTTGGCTGCTTTCGGGCTGTTGACCGCGGAATTTAATTTTAGTTTAGTTTAAAGAGAATGATTAACTACAAAAACCATACTATAATAATTTTATAAAGAATTTATTGGTGAAGATTTGTTAGTTTCTTACCAACTCGTTTAGTCCTGATTTATGCAAGCGATTTCTTGTCGAGCGACAAAGAATGAGCTGACGTGACGGAATTTGTAGGATCGATTTATGCAAGCGGTGTGACTATCGTATGTATGCTTTTTGGAATATCATTTCTACCAGCCCTTTTCCACATTACTTTTGCTTCGACATCCTCATCAATATTGGTAGGATTTCGCCAGCATTTAAAGTAGGATTGCTTTAAGTCAGTTTCTTTCACATCTGGATTTACCAAAGATGAAAATGCCAATGTAATGAAAGCGAGATAATAAGGTATTGACATAACTATCTCAGATAGGGGACTGTTCTCAAACGTTTCCCATCAAATGGAAATAAACAAGGGCTCACAACTATGTGGGTATTTATATTATCTGTATAATGTTTTAATTTAAATACTTAGCATGTAAACAATCTGACAGTACAATAGGTACAAATATGGAACATTTCTTTTATATATATACACACGTACATACATCGCATTATCTTCGTGAAACATTACCTATTCTTGTAAACAGGAATGATATATCTCATGCACACACAAGTATGCCGGGCAAAGCTAATGAACAATACGCACGTACGAGACAGAACACTTTCATTAAGCGTTAGGGCGTTATAAACTCTGGTGTATTACAAACCATAAAGCATCAAGTGGCCAGCAAGTACTAATAAACTAAATATAAGAATAACAAGGTATAGAAAGAATAAGCGTCAAACGCCCACAAGCATGAACTATATAAACGTTGATACAAAATAAATGGGCACTGAATTAACAAGGCGACTAAGCAAGAAAATGTATTTACAATATGTAAAATTTATAAAACACTGAATACTTTCATAGGACTGATTCGCTCTTAAGACAAAATTGCCAGAGATTTAGTTCCCCCGGTTATATAAGTATGTATCACAAAATTGTGTTTGGGAACCGCAAATATCTAAGCATTCCTCTTCTCGAAGCTTAGAATTGAAATTGAAATTCCAAACAAAGAGATCATCAGCCACATTACAATTTACTAAATACCTACATTACACCATGGCAAAATTTACCAAGTCGACCGCAGGTGGAGAAGACTTCATGACTTCACACCCAGGACAAACTGGTGATGCTAATAAAACTCCCGCCCCTAAAGTAGCATAGCGGTCGCAAGTAAATTTCGTGATTGAAATTTAGCGTGATAAATGTGCGATAGGCACAGCGTCCTATTCAATGTACTGTGCTAAAATATTTTACACTTTTATTCATCTTTGTTTTCAAACTCCTGATCAAAAATGCTACGACTCTCTAACCACAGTTGCTTCTTATTGTCATTAACCACAAGCTTTTCTGACGAAACATCTTAAATTAAACTACCAATTCAAAGTTATTCTATAAAGTGAACTGTATCTATGCTTAATGAAAGTCTGACAAAAATCAAATAAGACGGGCCACTCTGAAAAGTGAAAGAATATAGCCCATAATTAAACACTGTATATTAAGGCCACGTGGTAAAAATACTTCAATTTGTTTCTGTTCTTTCAGGCTCTATTTATGCAAGCTTATCAACGACGTTTATTTTAAATTTTTAGAAGCGAAATGATGGACTCAACACTGTATCAGATGACCCAAATGCCCCGTATTTGACGTGTGCAGATATCCGTTCGCAGCGTTAAAAAGGTTGCAGAACTCAACGAGACTACAATGTTAAAACCCGCCATTTCTCCACTCTCTCCGTTGAGTTCTGCAATCCTTTTAACGAACGAAGGGATATCTTCATACATTATTTGCTGGGTCACCTCGTATTCCATCGCATTTCCAAAATGTTCACAATATTTACTTTACGTCATTTCTTTCTTCAAGTCTTCCGAGCTCTTCTTTGTGTAAACGGACTCTTAAATGACGTTCCGATTATCATTTTGTTTTTGTTATCTGAGTCAGATTTCTTGAAAACTTCCTTTCTAGTTCCAACTTTGATATATGATTCGTATATGCCTATGTACAATGCAGAGAAGATACATATTTTAATCCACTTAAAATACACGGAAATACACGTTTTCAGAACTTTAACTTATATAGAAAAAAGGTTCGTTTGTGTGTGTGTATATATGAGTCAAAATCGAAAACAGTTAAATACCAAACTTGGGATTTGAATTCAACATCATCCAATGACGACATTAAGATTTTGAGGCAAATATCCAACCTAAACTAGCCTTTACATGGAAATCTCAATATTTTCCAAAACAGTTTTGACGAATTTGAGTAAAGTATTGCTATTAAAGATATTTACATATGTACAACTATTTACAAAATAGTTTTGTCGTATTTGAGTAAAATACCAATATTAAATATATTTACATAACATTTAAAATGTATACAGCGAATTTCCTGCGAATAGGTTCTGAAGTCTTCATTTTGGACGACTTGTGAACTGTACCTAAGAGACAGAAGAAAACAAACTTACTACCTAAAATATGTAGATCTCCTCAAAATACCTACTTTTGTTGTGGAGCTAACAATTTTAGAGATATTTCTTGTTACTAATACTTGTACTTTTCTCAAATGGGAAGTTGTTATTCACATATTTTAAAACTGGTTAATCAAAGAGAACAGAATGTAATACCACCACATAGCAACCGACTTCTAAAATATTTGACTTATTTATCTAATTGTGTATCCTCATTTTCATTTTAGAAGGAAACAATATATATAGTGAAGCCTTTTGTGCTAATTTTTATCTTCATAACGTGAAAAAGGTAGAAGAGGTTTTGTAAGAATAGTTTGCTGCAATATGGGCTGAGAAAGTTATATAAAGTAGCATATTAGATTTTTATAGGAGAATCTATGTAGTAACTACATGTTGCTTTCTGGCACTACTCACTATCGCTTCCCAAATATGCAGGGAACCTCCGACTTAACTAATGAGACCCTCCGAATCTTGCTGAAATGACTATAGTTGGGAAAGGAATCCTTATTTTCTAGAAATTGAGCTAATACTGCCATCTAGTAGTGCTTTGAGATACACCGAGCCAGGTTACTCAGATGTTTCGTCTGGGATTGGCATTCAGAGGGTTGAGGGTTCCAGTTTATGACAAATCCGATAGTAACATTTGCGCTGAAGTAGGATTTAGTGACATTTCTGCAAAGGTGCAATTAAGAGCAATGTTTCCCGGAAACTTGCTGCAATTGCTTGCTTGGTCACTGCCTCTCAAAATCCCTTGTTCGCTCAAGTAACTGGCAGTGAGGCACTTCACTACTTGACTAATGAGTAATGTATGACCATCAGTGCATTATTCTCTTAGCATACTGTTAGCTGAAATTTTTTCAGAAAATTATGGAGATGATAGAAACTACTCAGGGTAAGGTATTATTGGTTTGCAATAGTCATAGATATCGAAAGAATTGCATAAATAAGGAAAACATAATCCACTGGCAATGTATAAATGAGAAGACCAAAATCTGCAAGGAACGAATTTCAACAAAAAACAACAATTTACTTGATTTAATACTTAACCGATCACACACACACACACACAGACATACACACACGCACATACACACACGCACATGAGCTTTATCCTAAAAATGTTTTTTATTCAGAGGTCCTCAAAAATATTTTTTCGCTGAATGGATGAATAGGGCATAAGGGCGTTCAACGGCTAAATGTTATAAGCGTCTATTTCCGGTAAAATCTCGGTATAAAATTTTTGGGTGAAATGCAATAACTTCTCTACCTACTATGTACATTGTGGGTGATAGAGAAAGTAACAGTAAATTCCAAAAGATTATACTTCAATCTTGAGTTTTCTCAAAAACTCATTATTTCATATGTACCTCGCTCTATAAATGGGTGAAGGTGAGGAAGCGGAAAAAACATATTCAGCTGAAGTCTGGCTACCTGGAACCTGGGGTAATTAAGAAAGGGAGGGGTTTAAGCGAATTTGTCACTATGCGCAAAAGACTTCAGCGGAACTCTGCACCCGTGAGTTCCATTTCCGCGGCTGACTTTTCTAACCTATGAGTTTCTTTCTTTTTGGGAGAGGAAGATCCCGGCTCATTCCCTCATTTCATTCCTATTTCTTTCCAACCGGTCTCTTTCAAGGCTGTGCCAGCGCCCCGCTATTAATGAGCTTTGAAAATACAGCTCTCTGCGGCTGGGTCACTGTAGGACTTGAGTTCAGCGAGCCCAGGGCGAGGCCTCCTGGCGTTCCCCGCGTTGAGATGAACTGCTTGGACTATGTAAGGGACCCACCACGGTGGTTATTTCTCAGCGGTCGGTTTTGGTCGTCCGTTGGATACCCTCATATCTTACCATACTCCAAAGGTCTGACGTCCAATAAGCCCTTGTTGGCTGCAATGTGAAAGCCCCTCCGGAATGTTCTAATTCCAATTCAATCATCTTACAATCATGTATTTGGAGAAAACATGGAATGCACTGAAGCATTTCAACATTTAGATCTGCAGATTGTATAAAATCAGGGAGCGTCCATATGTGGTATACATGTTACTAGCTGATCACATATTTGATGTTATGACAGCAACTAAGAACTGATGATGTTAGTATTACTTAAACGTTTTACAATTCATATCGTAATATGTTGTCAGTGTGTGAAAATAATCTTAGATACATATGATATTTTGGAACCTCCTGCAAAGCTCCATACTAGCAAAAGAAAATATTGAAAAATATTTGAAATTATGAATAAGAAAATATGATGTGTTCCATTCACATGACTTTCTTTAACTGTTCTGCAAACAAACTATTCTTACAAAAGATTATTCTTTTATCTATATCATGCTAATCAAAATAGACTTAGTAGAAATAGTCTTACTTCATTCTTGTTTGCATGTAAAGTAATGGGAAAATAAGGTAATACACTCTTCTGAAACGATAATCAAATCTATTAAAAGGTGATTAGTTGATCACTGTGTAAACAATTGAAATTCGGTTCTCATCGCATGCTAGGAGAAAAAAAAATATATATAGGTGAAACGAAAGATGACTTGCCATTTGAGAAAAAATAAATAGTTTAAAATTGAAAACCAATAACAAGGAATACTCGGAAATGGTTAACTATACGCAAAAATGAATATGACATAAATTGAATGTGTTGCCGAGATCTATATTTTTTATGCAGCAAGTTTTTGTCTGTATCTTACGATTTCCCACTTATACAAAAGTCATCCAGAATGAAGAGGTCTTCATAAAGTTCCAGATATACATTTTATCTGCCATAAACATATCTTACACATATATTTTCATAGGATTAAAGAGCCATTGTCAGAGCCATTTTTGAGAAAATAAAGATTTTCGAGATATGTTCCATGAAGAGGATGTTGAGGTTGGGGAGATTTTCCTGAAAATCTTCGTGTTGTATCCTTGGAAGAGACTGAACTTAAATACCAGGTTTGGTATTTAATCTAATGTAAGTTTTTGAGTTATGCTATACACAGACACGCACGGTATTTTTTCTAAAATTGCTTTTTCATTCAGGGAGGTCTCAAATCTCGGTATCGAATTTGGGTGCAATACAATATCTTCTCCACCGACTACGTATATTATGCATACGTAATATAATAATATTTCCCATGCTAAAATCTATAATATTATTATTTTGATAAAACACAAGTGTGGATATTCCTTGTTTTCATCGAGTGATATAGATTGACTTGAAACCATGTAAATCTTAGGTTATGCATATTTAACTGTGGTCTCCTTGGTTCAAAATCATTTTGGTTTACAGCACTAAATAATGGCTCTGCAGATGTATTAAAATATTTAAACTCAGTATTTCTCAGAATAAGAATTAATGGACTTTCCTTGTTTTCCACGAGACACCATTCATACATTGTTCCATCAGGAAAGGCCTTCGACCTGACACAAATAATCTATGCGCCATAATATTAAGAAAGCTACTGTAAATATGACTATAAGAGATGATTCAGCTGGTAATATTTCTTGTGTTGTATAAACAGCAATATTAGCGACAACCCCATCCTTCTTTGCTACACTCCGATAAAGTAATAAATCTATCTCTGGCCTAAATCTCAGCGCTGCGCGGCTCCTCCTGATTTATTACTTCCTTGTCCATGATTTCTGTAGGGGCGTGTGGTTTTCTGCGAGTGAATTTATTTTCTGCTTTATAGCTTTAACAGACATTTGCTACAAACACAATGAGTTACAATACACACATCCAAGTAATGGCTTTTAGCCCGTTAGTACAAATTTCCGTTAGGTAAATTATATTTTAGTTAGAAATTCCCAAGGCAATTTGGATAGTCACACTAAAAATTCATTGTCACAGCTGGGAGTTGAACCACGGATCTGCTGGTCTCCTTTCTGTTTCTCTAACCACTGAGCTCTCATGGTAGTATACCAACATTACATTAACTTTACCAACTTACTCGCAGTTTTCCTGATAAACCACAAAGAAATCTCAATGGCGACTTGTAAGTCGCATTTTAAGGCCCAGGGTTTGTAGTTTAACAAAGTATTAGGTCAATTAGTGTTAATTGTTATTTCATACAAAATCTGTGTAAGACAGGAGTTGAATAGGTAAAGTCAATTAATTAAATCTATCGGCCATAAGTTGTGTGTTTTAATGAGGTACACATTATTGTGTATTAAATTTTTGTCATCTCTTACGGTTTAACAGCTATACACAAAAGTCATCTAGAATGAAGAGGATTCAGAAACTATTCCCAGAAAAGTCAGTTTATACATTTCATTTGCAAGGGTGGTGGAAATTCCTAAAAAAATCTTCCTATCGCATCTTTGGAAGATATTGAACTTAAATACTAAGTTTGGTATATAACCGAATTTTAGATTTTGATCTATGCTGCTCATTGACACATACACAGACCTTTTTTATAGTTTTAATTCAAGAATTTTCAAAATATATATTTTTGGTAAAATATCGGTATTGAACATTTGGGTGGAATACAGTACTACTAAGTAAGAATAGCACGTGGTAGAGAAAATAAAACCTAAATGTAAATTTTGCATTTTCTGTGAATATACTCAAGTCTCTTAATGCGAATGACTTTCGTATAACTGGTAAACCGTAACAAATACATCAAATATTATTGTATAAAAACGTAAATCTCTTTAACTAAGTCAGTTTATATAAGGTACAATTTTTGTGAAGTTTAACCATTTCCAAGATATGGTTGTAATTGGTTTAAATTGTTAATACTTTTACATATATGGAATAGAAGTCCTTATTCACGTATTTTCATCTCGGTCATGGAATCATAACGCATATCATTCATATGTATAATATCACAAAAGTAAGAGCTCTTAGAATATATGACGATCGCTTTAGCCTAGTGTATTTGCTTATTCCCGTTGTAGTCACGAGAAAATATACAGGATGGGAGCAGAATAGGTGGCATTTATTGGAGAACAAGAGTATAAAACAAATGTCATTTTGTCCTTTTACTAATAGCATTGTCATAAATGAAGCACAAATTTCAGGGTCTAACGTGTTTTGATCGGACCTGTGTTATGTCTCTGTTGTGTTTACATACGTCATGTAAGGCCAGCTTCTGCGTTTAGTATACCTCTCACATCGCCGAGCTACAATCACTCATAGTGAGGAAACAAGGACGATCCAGCGCAAATTTTCCTTTTTACAATGAATAGTTTCTGCATATGCTGAATTAGCAGATTAACGCTGAATTTAATTTATCCTGCAAATGGGGAATCTGCCAATGCTGCAGGAACTGTACCATCGACGATTTCTAAATAATCATCTTCCCAAAGACGAAAGTTTTTTTTTTTTCTATTGAAATGCTGAAGTTTAATTTTAATTTTCCACCTTTGTAAGACCAATGAGGGTGACATGATTTAAAAAATGGAAGTGTAAGTGCTTACATCTTGGCGAGTTATGTATTTTTTCATTAAAACCAAATTTAAATATAGTATAATGTCATTGTGTTCAATATTTTTAAGTTGAACCTTGAGTACATTGTGAATCCTAATCAGATAGTTTATAAAACAAAAACTATGATTAAGTAGGCTGATGTTTCAGATCGATTGCTATTCTTCTGTTACATCACACCGTCGGGCAGGGCAAATTGCAGAGAAGGGTCAGCCGGGTGACCTGTTACGTAAACAATCACCGAAAGTTTGATATAGGGAATAATATCCGTCCTAAAAGGATGGTGACATTTCCCTACAGAAAATGGCGAAAAAACTGCAAATATTGGATCCTCAAATCGTTCGCAGAGGCTGATACAAATATGTACACTTATTCATTCACCTGCCATCCTGTATAATAATGACATTTCTGCTAATGTTTATCTCAGACAGCAGAAGTAGAAAGAAAAATAAACGTTTATAAGAAGTTCTTATAGAATAGGGAAGGTTATGTGAATGTAACACTTATATAAACATATATACATTCACACATTTGTCATACATCCGCAGGATATCCTTAAGATTCTAATTGAAATTATTTTGCATACGTATACAATAAGAATAACATATAGTAATAACCCACTGCGGCAGTTTTTGGCTTAAATATAAAAAGCGTATATAATGCTCATTATTACTTTCTCTATTTAGTATATAGTACATAGATGGAGAAAGGGCATTACACACCATCTAAAAATTCGATGCTGAGATTTCACCGGGAATACACGTTTTAGGGTTTCTTATATAAAAAGAATTTTTTTTTAGAAAAAGATCCGTGTGAGTCTGTGTATATGTGAGTGTCTGTAAACACGATAACTGGAAAAGAAAAATCGATAAAATACGACATTTGGTGTTGAAGTTTCGCATCTCCCAAGGATGGGACATGAAGATTTTGAGAAGAAAAAAAAAACCCTTATATATATAAACTTTGGAAATTTTTGATTTTTTCAAAAATTGCTCTAACAATTGTGATTAAAATGCCGTATATTAAAGGTATTCACATGACAAATAAATTTTATATCTTGAATTTTCAGGATAAATTTTGTGTAATTAGTAAACCGTAAGCGGTAAACAAAAACTTACTACTGAAACCATGTAGATTTTATTAAAACTCCCAGTTTGTCATATACATTTTTTCCTGGAGTTATCCATTTCCGAGATAGTTATTGATATTGGTAAAATACTTAAACTTCTCTCAACGGAAAATTTGTCAACTTCTGGAATTTCAATCACATAGCAATCAGCATTTAAATGATTTCATTATAGCTTTAGCTTTATGTACTCTCTTGTTTCCCTTCTATTTGTAACATTAGATCATTTCTGTAAATGTTTATATCGAATATCATGAAGTAGGTTGAAGAATACGTTTTTTAAGAATAATTTGTTACAAAAATATTAAAAAAGTCACGTGAACGAAACACATCAAATTTTTAAAGATAATTGTATTATTTGCATGGTATCAAATATGATTAATAAGAAAGGAGACTACTCAGATGAAAGGGGGCATAGCATGTAGTAATTAACTGTACCCATATTATCTCTCATTAAAACAGATTCGCCAGAGTTTAATTGCAAGCAATAGAAGTAACAGATAAGCAGTTTGCGTGCACCAAGATTAGCAAGATCAGATGCAGTGCGCTTAATGAAACCTTAGCACGTAAATGTGTAATGCTGAGAAGTCTTAAGTGTGTGCATAAGGCCGTGGAACCGAAACTGTTGACTCGCGATAATTGTTTTCAAGGTAGAATGTAACGGCAGCTAATGCGCACCATGTAATTGGCAAAATGAGAAAATGAGAAAATGTGTTTTGCTTGCTGTAAACGGTGAGAAGAGTGTCCGTGTCTAAGAGCGCCTATATTATTAGAGTATTATTATTGAAACCTAAAAGGAGACAGTGGACCATGGCAAGATTTCTTTTTACTTCTTATGTATTTACCTATAATATGCACACCAATAAACCTTTGACCTACAAATTCCACTAGAAACGTACATTTTAAGCCCGTTTTGCAAAAAAACAAATATTTTTATTCAATAGCACATATGTACCATGTAGACACTGGATAGAGAAGGTATAGCATTCTACAGAAAAGTTTTATTGTAAGATTACATCGAAAATATATGTTTTGAAGTCCTTTGAACACAAAAAAGTATTTTTACAAAAAGGTTCGTGTGTGTGCGTCTATGGACAGCATAACTCAAAAACGAAAAGACTTTGAGTTCAGCATCGACCAAGGATGCCACACGAAGATTTGCAATAAGAACCCCCACCCCAAACTACCCTTTAGATGGAAAATCTTTGACGTTTTTTGATTTTCTCAAATATGGCTTTAATGATTATAATTAAAATATGGTACATTGAGGATATTTAATGACAAAAATGAATATTTAAAATTTTGGGGAGTAGCGTTTGAAGACACGTTCATTATCAATGACTTTTGCCAATAAGGGCTAGATAAAATGTAACTACAAAAAAAAATATATATCGTTAAAACAATTTATATATGTTTTTCTTGTGGAGTAAACCATTTCTGAGATATTTCTTTGTTATTGGTTTCAATTCTGAAATACTTAACATTTGCTCAAACGGCAACTTGTCATTCCTGTTTCTTTTGTTTTACTCTTGGTTATGCAAAGAGATCCGAATTTCAACCACAATTGAACAATTTAAAATATTGCTCTATTTGTTTTTACTTATAAGGAACTAAGAAATTAGAGGATTTCTGCTAATATTTCTCTCGATTAGCATGAAGCAGACAGAAGAATAAGCTTTCGTAAGAACAGTTCGTAACAGAAAAGGTACAGAAATTCATGAGAATGGAACACAACCGTGCTTTAGAAACATCCGAAGCCATTGGAGTCCTTTGTGACATACGTGATCCCAGAGATGGAGAGGGACCCAAGGGCCATCAGATCGAGATGACGCCGGGCGTATGGATGGGGCTCTTAATGGATCCAGATCGAACGCCTCCGACGGCGCCTCCGAGGATCCCCCAAAAGCGTCCTAGCTGGAAATAAACCGAAGGCGGATCCCGACAGAATGGGCCCGCAACATACCTCTATAGTGCACAATCATCGCCCGGCCGCAAACCCTGAACACCGACTGGTCCTTCAACCCTGTTTGTTTGGTACTGTATAACGCCCGCTTTTACTACTTATAGTGCCGCACTGATGATACATGGAATAAAGATGGAGCACCAGTAGAATGTGATAGCGGGGGAAACCAGAGATCCCGGAGAAAACCCGCCCCTGCGCCGGTTTGTCCACCACATATCTCACATGAGGTCGCTTGGGATCGAATCCGGGCCGTCTAGGTGAGAGGTGAGTGGTCTAACCACTCGGCCACGGCGCGGCCGTCCCTTCAACCTTGAAATAGTTTGCAAGGGAAAGATGGAATAGAAAATAGATGGGGAAAGGAAGATGTAATGAACCATCTGAGCATTCGCCTGGAGAACCGGGGAAGCCACAAAAACCCCATGGATCAGAGTGAGCGTCGCGGAGAGAGAACCAAGGACCTCACGAATGCGGGCCGCAGACGTTTTACCTGATCCATCACTCGGTACTGAAATAGATTAATGGTTGTTAAAACTCCCTTACTTCTACTATAAAAAGTGATAGATATAACAATGTTTTTGATATGTGAGCGAATGTCGTATACATTTTCGGCTGTTGAGTGATACTTCAATATGTTCGTTAGGCATTTTGCTGCTCGTATACAAGCGAGTGGAAAAACGGAGCCTAGGGTAAACAAAATACATTTATTATTTTTTTCTCGAAAGAGTATGAATTAATATAAACACTTCCTGCGAAGGCTGTTTGTTTCATAGGGTTTTTCCAACATCTTTTTTACCCCCACTCCCATTTTAAATTTGAAAGTTATACGCCGCTGACCGCATTATAATTGATCGATGAAGCAAACCTCAAGTGAAAGTTCTCATGTGCTTTGGTTATGATTATTTTTTATCTTCAAAAAGTTAATAACTTATTTTCCAAAATAATTGGAGTAGCGGCTGATCTGGTACATTATGTAGTTAGGTATACAATAAACAGTAAGGTATAGAAGTGGAAGAAAACTCTGTTTCGATAACGAACATTTACGGTAAATTACTATTTCACGGTACTAAAAGATATCAGTTTCATTCCAATCACGAGGATGTTTATGAAAATCAGAGTAAATAATAGAAATAATTTAATTTTATAGGACATAACGACGGTGAGGGAGGCACATGTTGCTACGCTGGGAATCTAACCTCAATCATTCCGGTGAAACCTATCTCCATCCCATTTTCCACTTTCAAATTCTAAATAGGCCCCGTCTTTGAAATATACACAATCCAATCAGATCTCATCTTCCAAAATGTAAACAACTCTACTCGGTCCCGTCCCCCAAAGTGTAAACAATTTAGTAGCTCGGTCTCGTCTTCAAAAATGTAAACAACTAATTCGGTCCCGTCTTCCAAACTATACATAAAATAACTCAGAGTCGTCTCCCAAAATGTAAACAACCTAACTTGGTCCCGTATTTCAAACTGTAAGAACATAACTCAGTGCCGTCCTCCAAAATCTAAACAACCTAACTCATTTTCATCTCCAAAAATGTAAATAAAGTAACTCGGCCCCCCTCCCAAACTATAAACAATATAACTCAGGCCCGTCTCCCAAAATGTAAACAATCTAACTCAGTTCCGCCTTCCAAGCTATAAACAACATGACTCAGTCCCGTATTTCAAAATATAAATGATCTAACTGGGTCCTGTTTCCCAAAATGTAAACAACCTAATTAGGCCGTCTTCCAAACTGTGAACTACATAACGCAGTCTCTCAAAATATAAACAACCTAACTCGGTTTCGTCTCCCAAAATATAAACAACATAACTCAATCCCATCCTCTTAAATGTAAGCAGCCTAACTTAGTCTCGTCTCCCAAAATGTAAACAACCCAACTCGGTCCCGCCTCCAAAATGTAAGCAACTTAACTCACCACCGTCTCCAAAAATGTAAGTAAGCTCTTCGGGACCGAGTCTTCATAACTATGAACAACATAACTCAGTCCCGTCTTCCAAAATGTAATCAACATAACTCGGCCCTGTCGAAAATTAAATTCGGTCCAGTCCTAAATGCATTCTCATTTAAAAGACCTTGGACTTTCAGCGTATCTCTAGTTAAAATGTAGTTTCATGTTTCATCACTGTTTCATCAATTTTAACTGCAAAATCAGATATATAAAACAATTTGCTATACTAAGTGCATGTAACTTTTTTGTAAACCGCACACACAAAATAATTGAAAATCGGTGTATCATTTAAACAATTATAGTTCTAATCAAATGCAGTCACGTGCGGTGGCCATTCAGGTAACCGAAGCAATACATAATATTGTTTTCAAGTAAACAATAGTAAATAAAAAACCAGCCTACCTTGATGAAAGTCATAACTGGTAATAGTATAATCAATGGAATAAATATTAAAGATAAATCACAACTGATAATAATTTAAATTAAAGAAACAGATAGTATGCATAGAAATCAAAATAGGTAATGGATTAAATTGAAAGAATAATTACTGAAACACTCCGCTTAATTAAGTTACTTTAAGTAAAATGTAATAGAAATTAACCACTTTATAGAGTTAAATTCACCTTTCACATTATTATCAGGTCACTTCTGCAAGCTTAAGGGAACTGAAATTCAACCCTTCTGTCCTGGGAAGAAAATTTAATAATTGACTGTTTCTTTTGAACTGTTCCTTTTTCTGAGTTCAGTTCAACATGAGAAAGCCTGCCTCTTCTGCAATAGAATGTCCTGAGCATCTTTTGATTCTCCACAGCGCTGAAAGCGACCTTTGCTGAAAACTTTGTTTTAGTATTGAATTAGTGCTCAGTTGTTTTATAAGTTCACTCATGGTTTTATTTCTCAACTCTCCTGCACTGTACACTTCAGTCGGTCTTTTCTGATTCGAATGGCATCGAAGAATTTTGATTTCTATATAAGAGACTTTGAAAGCTGTTTTTCGGAACTCGGCCATGATAATAAACTTAAAAATCTGATGTTCTCCATTCACATGACTTTCTCTACATCTCTGCAAGAAATTATTGTTAAAAAGCTTATGCTTCTATTTACTTCATGCTAATCGAGAAAAAATTAGCAGAAATAGTCTTATTACTTGCTTCCTTGTAAGTAGAAGCAAAATAAGGGACTACCATAGGTTAAAATGATAGTCAAAAGCTGGTTGCTATGTGACTGAAGTTCATTTGTTTGTATGGACACGAGTTGACAAATTCCTGTATGAGAAAACTGTTTTTCAAAGCTGAAACCAAAAACAAGGAATATCTTAAAAATTATCAACTCCATGAAAAAATACATATAACATAAATTGTGTGTTTTAATGTGCTCTACATTTTCTGTGCAGTAAGTTTTTCTCCATCTCTTACGGTTTAGCAGTTATTCAAAATTCCGCAAAATTCATCCAGAACAAAGTAGTCTTCAGAGGCTATTTCCAGAAAATTCAAGATATACATTTTATTTATCAGGTAAATATCTTTGATATGTGACATTTTAATCAAAATCGTTAGTTATTTTTTAGAAAATAAAAAATTTCGAAAATAATTCCATGTGAGGGGATTTTCTTGAAAATCCTCGTGTCGCATCCAAACTTAAAAACCAAGTTTGGTATTCAACGGGCTTTTCATTTTTGAGCTATGCTGCCCATATATCACACACACACGCACAGACAGATAGACAGACAGACACATGTATTTCCGGTGAAATCTCGGTATCGAATTTTTGGGTACAATACAATACCTTCTCTATACATTATGTTCATAGTGCGTATAAAGTAAAAATCTGTTGTATTCTATTAACATGACTTTCTCTAACTGTATGATAAAAAAAACTTACAAGATGTTCATTTCGTTTGTCGTGTACATATATTTAATATTTGGCGTTTGAATAAAAATCGTTAGAGCCATTTTTGAGAAAATCAACATTGTCAAAAATTTTTCCATATAAAGGGTAGATTGGGGTTGGAAATTTTCTTGAAAATCTTCGTGTCACATTATTGGTCAAATACCAAGTTTGGTATTTAACAGGCTTTTCGTTTTTGAGTTATGTAGTTCAAAGACATACACAGACAGACACACACTAATCTTTTTCTAAAAGTACTATTGATTTATTTGATTCAGGGGGTTTCAAAACATTTTCCGGTAAAATCTCGGAATCGAATTTTTGGGTGGAATACACTTTCTCTGTCTACTATGTCGTGTACATTGTATATACATTGTATATAATGGACATTTAGAATAATCTTAAAATTCTACGTCCAAGCAGTTATCAATGTTATCAAAAACTTCAGAATACAAGGATTTATTTTCGATATTTTTCCTTTCCGAAGGCTCTCTTCTACTTGAGACTTCTTGAAATAGTTGTTCTTGTCCGTTAATTGCTCAGATTAATAGAATTTGGCGCTTCACCAAGTCCTTGAAAGACTAAATAGTTTACCCCACTAATAATCCTTTTAGGGGTAAACTATTTGATGGTATAGACAGTGATAGCTGCTATGTAAGGGCACAAGAACATCCTAACTTTTGTCGTCTTATAAATTTATTGGATAGTTTGCTTTAAATGCTGCTAAACGTAACGTACACGCGGTAATTTAAGGGCACTTGGTAAAGATAGACAAGCAATTTCCATGCTTCTTCTAATTCATAAACCATAGTCAAATCATAACATGGGTTAACTACTCGCTAACGTGTTGATATTTCAATAAACAATACAATTTGCAAATGTTTATTTTATCACGTATGTCATGTGTAAATAGTGGATAGAAAAGATATCTTCCACCCAAAAATTCTATGTCGAGATTTCACCGAAAATATATGTTTTGAGGTCCCATGAGTCTGAAAAAGTCATTTTTAGGAAAAAAAAAATCTGTGTGTGTATGTGTCTGTGTGTGTCGTGTACGGTATAGCTCAAAAAAGAAACGTTGAAAATCTCCAGAAAATCCCCTCACCTCAACTACCCTTTACATGTAAAATTTTTCGAAAATGTTGATTATCTCAAAAATGGCTCTACTGATTTTGATTAAAATGCCGTATATGAAAGACATTTACATCAGAAATAATATGTATATTTAATTTTTTTTTTTGGAATAGCCTCTGAAGACCTCTTTATTCTGGATGAGTTTTGCATAACTGGTAAAGCGTAAGAGATAGACAAACACTTACCACACAAAAAAGTAGAGTTCGTTAAAACGCATAATTTTATTTATGTCATACATGCCCGTTTCTGAAAAATTACTGTTATTGGTTTCAGCTTTAAAATACTTATGTTGATCTCAAACGAGACCATACAAAGCGAACTGAACCTCAATTGTTTCACATGGCGACGAGCTTTTAAAGGATTTGACGTCGCTTTAAGTTAATGTATCACCTTCGACTTAAAAAGTAGCAAGTAACAAGACAATTATGCTGATGTTTATCTCTATTAGAATGATATAGATAAAAGAATAATCTTTTGTGAGAATAGTTTTTATTTGACACAGCTAGAGAAACTTTTGTGAATGGTTCACATCAGATTTTTTCACATATTTTCCACCCTAGGTGCATTTTTCTCCTAAACAATTATAAACATTTAAAACTTTGTAGTCTCTTTAAAAACATGTTACTTGAAGTAGATGCTGAAACATATTAGATCAACGTGTTTGGAAGAATCGTAACGCTTTTTCTAGAAATTATTGATAACTATGTGATTATACTGATATATGCTATTAATAAATCTGAACATCCCCTGTCTCCGTGACGTTTAGTCGTGTTAATGTGTTAGCCTTCAGATAAAAATTCCCATTTCAATTCTCACACTTACTGCGGGCGTTACCGCAGCAATGTATCAATGTGTCAGACAGACGCCATTTCTCTCTGTTTCTGTGTGGGTGTATGTATGCTAAACATTAAAAGTGTGTACGAAGTGTATGCTTACTGTAGTCATTGTAGATATACAGACATTGTAAAAATTATGCGTAGTTAGGCTTATTTTTACAAATTTTTACTTAATGGTCATTTTGAAGCCCTGTTACGTCCGGGAGCGGTTTAACAAGTATCTGTGTTTAAAAATAGATGGTGCTGCTAAGGCAAGTTGGTGTTAACATCATGTGTACTTGTTACACGTCGCCAAAGCAAATTTTGTACTGATTCATAAGTTTAGCTTTGGCAGGCAGTCAGTTTGTCGTTATATGTGTTTTCGCTAAAATGAAAAAATCTGATGTGCTCATTTAAGTGACTTTCTGTAGCTATTCTGCAAACAAACTTCTTACAAAATGTTATTCTTCTACCTATTTCATTCTAATCGAGATAAATACTGGCAGAATGATCTTATTACTTGTTTCTCATAAATAGAAGAGAGCCAAGGGAATACAGAGGCTAAAGAGTCAAAGCTGTCACTATGCCATTATCATTGGAATTCGGTTCTCTTTGATGACCAAGTGTAAAACAAAAGAAATACGGATGACTTCTGTTTGAGAAAAGCATAAGTAACCTAAGATCAAAACTAATACCTCGCAAACGATTAGCTCACAACAGGACATAAATTGTGAATCGTGACGAGATCTACGCTTTGTGTAGTAACTTTTGTCTATCTCTTACGGTTTACCAGATACGCAAAACTCATTCAGGATGCAGAGGACTTAAGAGGCTATTCCACAAAAATTCAGGACATACATTTTATTTACCATGTAGATATCTTTAATATATTATAAAAAGTGTCTTTATTGACTCAAAATGTAATTACAAATAAAGCTTTAAAGACACTGCTGCAAATAATTCACTCGACGCGTAGACAATCTGTGGTTGCATATCATCCATGACACGCGCACCGCTGCGCGCTTCACTCTAGTCACTCACGACTCAATGCAGTTCACAACAATAACTGCAATGCAATTCCTCCTCCCTTTATAGAGAGAAAATGATGTCACAAACTTTCTGGAAACTTGCCGAAGGTAGTAGAAACCGAAACTTGGAGAAACATCTCGAATATCAGAAGTATCATGATGTCGCGAGAAGTCTCGCATTCCGAAGGAAGCTGTTACGTCGTGCCGTTGTTTACCATCGAACTGCGATGTCTCACGTTATAGCTTTATTGCCGCATACCAGAGCAAACATGAAAAAGGTCACATACCGGACGGCGTTGTCACAATATAGTAGTTTAATCAAAATCGTTAGGTTTTTGAAAAATTTTAAAATTTCTAAAAGTCCTCCATGTAAAGAGTAGCTTGGGGTTGGAGGATTTTTATGAAAATCTTCGTTTAGCATCTTTGGAAGATAACAACTTTTCCTTTTTTAATCATTTTTACAGACACACGCGGACTTTTTTCTAAAATGTTTTTTTTATTCAGAGGACCTTAAAATATATATTTTCGGTGAAATCTCGGCATCAAATTTTTGGGTGGAATATAATACCTTCTCTACTTAATATGTACTTACATAGCAGGATCCCCACATTATTGTACTATTGTACTATGTACCTGCATAGGGATTCCCAAACCGTGGATGTCGGTTTAAATCTGATTTGGTGCACATGAATTACCGTTGCAATATTAGTAACTTTCTGTTTTGTGTGTGTGTGTGTGTGTGTGTGTGTGTGTGTGTGTGAGCGTGTGCGTGTGACTCTTATGACCTAGGGTTATTGCTTGTTTCTCTTTAGAACCGAAATGAAGTCATTAGCAAAGGGAAAATTATTTGGGAAGCATGCAGTAGAGGTAATGAGAGAACGGCTATAAATAATTGTCCAAGGGACGTTGTAGAATGGACACAGCGCATGTAGCTAGCAACGGCTCTCTAGGGATTTCATCTAAAGCAAGATGACTTTAGAAAGTCAGTGGAGCAACATTATATACAGAGCACTATTCAAAGTACTGCAAGATACTAAAACATCTGATGTGTTTCATTCACATGAATTTTTGTATCTGTTTTCCAAACAAATTGTTCTTACTTCATCTACATAATTTTAATCAAAATAAACATTACCATATTATAACTTAGTTCTTTTAACTTAGTTCCTTATAAACAACTATACTAGCCTAAGGAGATAGTCAGAAAAGCTGCCGTTATACGATTATCATGAAATTTGTTACTCTTTCCAAGACCAAGAGTAAAACAAAAGAGTTATAAAACGGATGATTACTTCACGTCCGAGAAACTTTTAAGCATATTAAAACTGAAACAAATAACAGAAAATATCTCTGAAATGCTTATCTTTACAAAAACACGTATATCACATAAATTGTGTGTTTTAACGATAATTATATTGTTTATTTACTAATTTTTGTCTATCTCTTACGGTTTACCAACTATGGAAAAGTATTTCAGAATGCAGAGCATTTCAGGGGATATTCCCAAGAATGCACGACATGCACTTTATTTGCCATATAAATATCTTTAATATACGACATTTTACTCCAAATCGTTAGAACCGTTTTTTAAAATATAACATTTTGAAAAATGTTCCTTGTAAAGTGTATTTTGTGATAGGAAGTTTTTCTGAAAATCTGTCGTACGTGTTTTGAAACGCCCCTTACAAAAAATAGAAAATGGTATGTGTGTGATACTGTGAACAACATAACTCGAAAACGTAAAGTTGGTTAAATACCAAATTTGGTGTTGAATTTTAATATATTCCAAGTATGTGACACGAAGTGAAATGAAATGGAGTTTTATTTAAGGACACGCTTTAACTGCTATGGTTCTCAGCGGTATATAAAAGCCGGTCGTCTTGTGAAATTCCGCTCTTTTAGCTTAACAAGAATAAAAATATAAATAGTGACTTCCCATTTGAGAAGAGTATCTGTATTTGAAAATGAAACCTGTAACAGCAGGGTCATTTCATTGTGACTCACGTTACACTTTCACTAATATTTAGAAGGTTTCTTTATTCTTAAAGGTAAATAATACTGTTTTGAAGAGGTTTATATTTTCCATATTAGCATTCCGTAGAGAGATGAAGTTTGATATAAAAGCTTTACAAATATAAATAGTACATAAAGAGGAAAAAACAAATTCACATTGAGACTGACATTACAGTTAAAAGACATAAAAATCGTATGTGTTCCATTCACATGCGTTTCTCTATATCACTGCAACAAATTATTCTATTTACTTCATCTAATGGAGCAAAAATTAGCAGAGATAGTCTTATTACTTGCTTCCTTGTTAGTAGAAGCGAAATAATGGGGTACCATAGGTTAAAATGATAGTCAAAAGCTGGTTGCTCTGCGACTGAAGTTCCTTTGTTTGTATGGACAGGAATTCACAAAGTCCTGTATGAGAAAATTATGTCTTTATAGCTGAAAAAAAAAACAAAAACAAACAAGGAATATCTAAAAAAAAAATCAACTCCACGAAAAAAATGTATATAACATGAATTGTGTGTTTTAAGGTGCTCTACATTTATTGTGTGGTAAGTTTTTGTCCATCTCTTACGGTTTAGCAGTTATGCAAAATTCCATAAAATTGACCAAGAATAAAATAGTCTTCAGAGGCTATTCCCAGAAAATTCAAAATATGCATTTTATTTGTCATGTAAATATCTTTAATATACGACATTTTAATCAAAATCGTTAGAGCCATTTTTTAGAAAATCAAAATTTTCGAAAAAATTACATATAAAGGGTAATTTGGGGTGGAAGATATTAAACTTAAATACCAAGTTTGGTATTTTACCGACTTTTCGTTTTTGAGTTATCGTGTTCACACACACGGACCTTTTTCTGAAAATACTTTTTTTAGATACAGGGGACCCTAAAACATATTTTTATTCCGGTGAAATTTCGGTATCGAATTTTTGGGTGGAGTGCAATACCTTCTCTACACACCATATACATAGCACGTACAGAGAAAGTAAAAACTAAGCAAATTCTGTTCTCATGGAAACAACGCAAAACTACAAAGTTGTACCCTGATAACCAAGATTAATCAAGAAGATGTACATAATTATTAACATTTTAATTAAACTGTTTATGGTTCACGCTATCTTTTATTTGAGACTCACGTTACACAGCACGTTACGCTTCCACAATATTATCAAACTTAAAGTGTCCACGACGAATCACAGCATCTGGAGGATGTAGTTTTCTGACTTCTTTATCTGCTGAGTACGGTATTTCATATTTTTTTATTTGGTCATATCCAATACATTCCAAATTCTCAATAAAACATATTTTGGGCGCAACTCAACAAACTTAATTTTCCAAATATTTACTATCATATTTTCTGTACAAAAAGTAGCATTTGCTTCCAAAATTGAAAGCTTCATACGCCTGGACTGAAATTTGATCTTCTCTTTTACATCACGAATAGTGACATTTTTTTCCAGAAGCCTGGCGACTGATACCATCTCTAAAATGAATATCATGGACGATTCTATAAGTTTCAGCATTTAGAGAGTTATCATGTCTAATAGTAGGTGCAGTTTTAGAAAAGGAGCAGCTAGGAATATCCATTATAAGTTTCATCACCATAGTAGTTTTTTTTTTTCCTAGGAACTTAAAGGTAGAGTTCTCTTTGCTTTGGCTATAGCTTTTCCCAAAGAACTAGAACTGGAATGAGCAGAACTAGATGTGACAGTGGTGGTAATTTTCTTTTTATTTTCCTTAAATGTTTCTATCCTGTTTCTTGTAACTTCTCTTCTTTCCCTAATTAGCTTATTTTGCTCTACTTTTCTCAGAGTTTTCTCCCTTTCTTTTGCCTTCTGACAACTCTTGTTCATGTTTCTACAATGTTGTAACAAAAATTTTTCATATTTACCTTCTCTCTTCAAAGTTTCTCTCCTTTTTCTGTGCCTATTTGCAGCAGTTTTAGGCATCTTATTTATTTAAATGTCTTATTACCTTAATGAAAAAAGAATTATTTAAAGTTTGTTTCACCACATTTTTGCTAATCTAAGAAATGTTACGTATCATTCTAAAGATGAGGTTATGTTATATGTTTAGTATATCCACTTCTATACAATTGGAGCATATACATACTTGTGGCATTTTGACCTACTGTAATGCATATTCTGAGACCCACATTACATTATAAACATTAATGTTAAAATTTTAGTAAATGCATTAGGAGAATTATTATAAAATGTTATGACAATATATGTTTGTAATGTTATTTCACACATGAGTTCTTGGAACACTGACTGTAACTTAGATGTGAAAATCTAACTTTCATATGTTTTTGTGACTCAGTTACACAGCATTTGTGCTATTTTAAGGTTAAAATTCTAAATCACACAGACCCTGAATTTTGGAAATAAACAATCTATCTGTATTATAAAGAATTGTGTAAATATAAAATCTGTAACAATTGTGTTACTTACTTTATTAAGTATACAGTAATTTGCAAAAGATGAGACAAATTACTAGCACACGATCCATAGGACTAACATGTAACTTCAAATGGCAGCCATATTGAATCTACATGGATTACACACAATCCAGTGAAGGGACATTCAATTATTATAATACAAATATTCAATTACACCAAACTGATCTATTTTAAACTTTGGTGTGTATGTCCCTAAAATCATGAAATGACCCAGCAGTATCTCGGAAATGGTTAACTTCAAAACAAAAATATATTTGACATAAATCGTGTGTTTTGATAATTTTCGTATGGTACGATATTGTCTAAATCTTACGGTTTACCAGTTATGCAAAAGTAATTGATAATGAGGACTTCGGTGACTATTCTCAGGAAATTTAAAATCTACAGTATTTTGCAGAACATGATAACTCTCAGCGTGACTTTGAAGTTTAAGTTTAGGAAGTTTGAGGTTGGAAACTAACCCTCCTCTTCCACTTACTGATCCCTTAAATGAGGCACGAATCTCGACTTGTAAGCAGAGTCTTCGAGCCTCCATAAAACGGAGATTTAACTACAATGCCTCTTACCCCCAGTATAGGCTCGGCTTTTGTTTGCTAATGGCGTTTGCCCAGTGGCAGGGGAGAGGCCATCATTTCTCCATCAGGAGAAAACTATATATTTTATTTGTCTTGTAAATGTCTTTATAACGGATATTTTAATTATGGTCTTAAGAGTCACTTTGAGAAACTTCGAATTTGGCCAATACCTACTCTACTTACTATCAATTGTGCATACTTGATAAAATAAATTAAACAGGAACATCTGGGGAATGCCGTGGACACAGAGAAGAAACCTGAAGCTCTGAAACGTTATGCAGAGGAGATTGTAACATGACCACAGACTGAAGGAGTCAGCAAATGCTTTATTAGAGAAATTGTATTTCTCTATATATAATATAGACTAAATGAAATACATATGCACTTAAATGAATAAGCATGAATCTTCCATATCCAAATACAGAAGTGATATATCCTTTGGATATAACAGAAATTACTTGATAATTAAAAGGCTAAAGAAGAAAAAAGCTGCCGGATCTGACGAAATAATAAACTACATTTTGATTAATTTGGAGGAGAAAATTTCACCCTTTTTGCCGCTTTCCAAATATTGGAAGGAACAAAAGTAATTATTTTAATTATTTAAAAAAATAGTACTGTTAAAGATCCAAAGCATCCTACCACCCCATTTGTTTGTTAAATACAATTGGAAGAACTTTTGAATAAATTACTTGTAAGACAATAAAAGAATTTCGACTTATGATTGGAATGAGTGACAAACAATTTAGAAAAGGTTCATATACTGAAGATGCGATAAATTCAACATTGAAGACCATAAAACAATCACAAACAAATATAGGAATTGTAATTGATATTTCCGGTGCATTTAAAAAATTGCGATGGCCATCCCTTTTTGAGATACTAGGTCAAAAACATTACCCAAAATGTCTCTATAAAATATTAAGAGATTATTGTTACCACAGAAAGATTTTTATGGAAGGTGTAAATGACATAGTACATAAAGTAAGTACTAAGGGATGTCCACAGGTTTCGGTACTTGGACCGTTGCTCTGGTACATTGTATTGGAGAACTTATTGGACGATATGAATGAAGACGCCAACATTATAAACACCGATGATATTTTATTACTTATTGACGGTAAAATAGAAATGATTTGAAAGTAAAGCAAATAATCTAACACATAAACTAATTAACTAGTGCACAAACTCAAGACTACAAATGTCACTGAATAAACCAAATTATATCCTTTGGAAGGGTAGTTTAAAAAGTAATCCATGTGTAAAGCTTGATAATCAAATCACAAGAAGACAAAAGGAAGCCAAATATTTCGGAATATATTCAGATGATAAATTAAATTTTAAAAAGCACATAGAGTATATAAGAAATAAATCCGAAACTGTGATGTTGAGATTGGCCCAAATTATACGATCGAACCTTAAAATACCTTTCACTACAATCTCAACATATAAAAGTATTTTTACATCCATTATATATATGGTGCTATTGTTTGGGCCACTCGGATGCTAGACGTCCAGTTAAGGAATGTACTAAGGAGAACTCGAAGAAAAACCTTGCTAAGATATACTGGAGTAGTTAAAATCGCTCCAACTATGGCTTTCCTAGTTACGTTGAATTTTTCCTAATTGAATTTTGCCAATAGATAATTTAATTAATGTTAAGGGAGCAAAATTTTGTTTGAAGAAGAACAAATTTGGAATGGTAACACAAATAATTGGAAGATGTGAAAATTTAGCTTAATTTAAGAGGTTTTTTGAAATTAAGCTGGCAACAAGAATGGGACACAATGGAAGCGGGAAGGACAGTATATAATTTATTTAATAACATCAACGAAAGATTTAGACTCAAGCATATTCAACCTACTAGAGGACTAATCCATTACATTACCGGACATGGACCTTATAAAACATATTAGAAAAAAGATCAATAAAACCTCTAACGATAATTATGCTATTTGTAACAAACAAGATACACCCGAACATGTTCTGTTTGAATGTTCGCGATATGGTGAACAAATAAGTGAATTAAATTTCGGCACAAAATAGCGGATATATTAAGAAATAAAGACATATATTCACCTAGAGAAATTACCGAATATAATTAGTAACATTTCCTGGGAAGAGAGAATTGAACAAGTGGAAATACCAACTTATGCACTAGCTAGCAACGAAGAATTAAGAAGATCCGATAGAATTCGAAATCAATTTACCTTAAACTTAATAGCTGACACACAACAAACCACACCAGATGAAGGGGCAGCAGGCGATGAAGAGGAGATAGAAGAGGAAGAATAAGGAGATATCTGAAAACTTAAATACAGAAATTCAGGCAGATACTATTGTAATTTATTACGAAAATAACTATGAACTGAATAGAGAAAGAGAATACTGAGAAGAGGAGAATAAAAAATATAAGCTGATTTTAAATTGAGATTGGAGATTAATGACAGATGATGGGGAGCTGAGAATAGAGGGTGGCACAGAAGAAGGTGTAGAGTAGAGTGATAGAGGGATGAAAAGGAAGAATGAAAGCTAGAAATGGAGGAGTATGGGCTTCGGGTGGCGGTCAGAAAGAGGCAGGGGGAGAAGAAGCTGAGGAGAAAGTATCAGTGAAGTGTTAAATATGTTAAAAGGAATATAGAGTGAACATAGTATAATAAGGGCATAAAAGTTTATAATTATTAAAATATGTTAGCCTAAGGAAAATGAAAGGCATTTTAATGGCAGTAAGTGGAAAGTGAAAGTGTATTACAAATACTTGAAAGAGAGAAATGAATAATTAAGGGTATGTCTGAAGCGAATAAACGTAAAGTGTGTAGAGAATTATGTATAATATATATCGTACAAAGGTAATAATAGAATAATAATAATAATAATAATAATAATAGAAGTAGTTAATTGAGGGTAAAAGGAGCTATATGCTTTAATTATAGCTGTGAAAAGTAATTGAAGGACCAAATTTTATTAAGGGTTTTATGAATTATATATAAAAGCAGGATTAAGGGGTTTTAGGATAAATTTATGGGATCAAATACATTTAATTATAGTTCACTACAATGTTTAGTAATTATTGGGAATATAAATAAATTGTGCTGATTACTATGCACATTCTGCTGAATACCACTAGTGTAGAATTAGTTTTGTTAATAATTTACAGCATAGTTTTATAGGCAAATAACTGGTTACCAGTTAATTGTGTTACTGTAGTCCAATAATTAATAATAGATGATTTTAGTGTAAGTGAAAATTGATTTATGATGGCATTTACTTTACTTGCTTTATTTTATGTTAGTTTTTTCATTTTGTGTCAATTAATCTTCATATATAAGACATATCTGTAAAATAATGATGTATGACAGAATTTAAAAGTGAGAAATAAATTATAAAGTTTAAAATATACGTCCTGGTATAGGGAACTAGATGCTAGGATGTTGTATCACAGATTTTTTTTTTATTTTGTACGTAGTTGATCGAAAAGGTAAAAATATAAACTGGTTAACCTGAATTATTTGGAACATGTTCCATTTCTTAACCAATTATGTACTTCCTGTTCCGAGCTTATTTAGCTTATAATTAATAACATGTCTTCTCCCTTAAAACCTTACTTGTTTATTTTAGTAACATAAAAAAGGAAACCGGTTACTTTATTTTAATTATCCATTTGAGAAACGTTACATCTGCAGCTGCTTTTATCTTATTTACTTTTTTTTTAAAACCACTTATTCACGTTTAAAAGGGAATTACGGGGATACGTCGAAAAACAAGATTTATTAGCAGCATAAATTCTGCATTGGCCAATACTACGAGAACAAGCCAGAAACGCCATCAATTAAACTTTACATTATTTATTTACATGACGAAATATATTAGTCAGATATTACAATCAGTCGTTTCATCTGTGTTATTTTTTTACTCAAATAAATATGTAAAAATACCTTATATTCAGTCATAGAAATGACTGACTTTCTTATGATAAGATAAACCACGCATTTTCAGGCATGTTCTGCCTATAATAAATATTAGAAATACTGTGATATATGATAAATTAATTAGGTTTGTAATTAGTCAAAACAATGTTACTCGTATAACTATAGAAAATATCGGAAATATTGGATTTTGCCCAAACAATTAGACTTCAAGATCTCACCAGAAATATATGTTTGAGTATAATAAATAAAAAAATCACATGAATTTCTGCAATCTTTAAAATTTTAGTCTTCCCTGTGTATTAGAGCTTATGATTTATACAAAAATAATCAAGAATGAAGAGGTCTTCAGAGGCTGTTTCCAGAAACTTCAAATATGTATTTTATTTGTCACGAAAATATTTTAAACTTATAGTAATTTCATCAAAATCGTCACAGCCATTCGCAATTTTCGAAAACGTTCTATGTATAGGGTAGTTGGGGTGGGAGATTTAGCGGAAAATCTTCTGTCGCATCCTTGGTATATACTGCATCTAAATACCAAATGCCAAGTTTGATGTTTGCCCATTGCGTTATACTATCCACAGGCAGACAGACAGACACACACATTGCATTGCCTGCGTTGACAATGTAAACAAAACACACACATGTACAGAAAGAAACACCCAGACCTTTTCTAAAAATGCTTTTTTGGATTCGGTGGTCCTGAAAACATGAAACACGGTATCGAGATTTTGCGGGTAGTGCAATACCTTCGCCTGCGATGCCATAAGTAGTAAAAGCGGGCGTTAAACACTACCAAAAATATACAATACCTTATCTGTCTCTACATACACTGTATATATGTGCTAAAGAAAGCAAAAACGTATGCCTTGTCATAGAAGTCATGTTAGAAGAAACTGATCTTTCGAGCTCACGTTAACTCGCTTCAATTTACAGCAAATACACTGCTAACTGGAGCCCAGTTGTTTGTATGCCCTTACTGGGGACTAACTCAGAAATACTAAAATCCATCTATAGAGATTCAGCTGAAACAATGATGTTGCATTTCAACTTTACTGAGGACTAAACTCAGAAATACGAAAATCCATCTACAGAGATTCAGCTGAAACAATGATGTTGCATTTCAACTTTACTGAGGACTAAACTCAGAAATACGAAAATCCATCTACAGAGATTCAGCTGAAACAATGATGTTGCATTTCAACTTTACATGAATTATTAAGTAAGAAATGGGCTTAAAAGAAACTAACTGAAGTACGAGGCTTGGCTTTGAAGATTGCAGGGGGCCTATCAAATGTATCCACTGATATTGCATTACTTCTAGCTGAAATTGCACCTGTTCACTTCAATGAGATATATCAAACAAAATCAGTGAACAACAAAAAGGGCATCAAGTTCAAGTATTTGTCTACTTCTGACATCTAAACATTCAGGATTTGAATTGAGCACTGTGCAACAAAACTGTCTTCAGAAACTGATGGTTCTTGTTGTAGTGACAAAGAAACTCAAAATGTTATGGTCGGTTGCGGTTTCATAATTAATGATAAAAAGTCTGAATTAACAAATTATCAATTCATGCTCTCTAAACTGGATTTCAAACTGTAACATACTTATTCACAATATTTTAAATCTGTATAAAACTTTATTTTCAACAGCAATGTGCTTATTCACAATATTTTAGCTAAATCTATGTAAAACTTACTTTCGTACAGAAATTTATAATTCACAGAACTCTGCTTAATGTGTGTAAAAATTTTTATTGTAATATTATGAATTGAATTGTTATAAATATTGTATGGTCGCGATATGACCTAAGAGCAGCATCTTACAAGCAGAAATACTAGCGCTTAAGAACACGGTTGCAGTGTGTTGAATTCATATAATAATAATAATAATAATAATAATAATAATAATAATAATAATAATAACAACTCCATGGCACGGCAGCTCACGGGGAACCTTGGCCTACCGCCCGGCCGCTACGTCCCCCATCTCGGTCCACTACAGACGTCATGGATGGGGTGCAGTATTGGAGGGTGAGACGTGGTCCCTCCCGGCCGGTTAATGCGGTCCTCATGACCTGGAGCCGCTACTTCTCCATCAAGTAGCTCCTCAATTGGCCACCCAGGGACCTTACGAGGCTGAGTGCACCCCGGGCCAGGTCTCCCAGCGGGGGAAAAATCCCCACGCCGGTACTCGGGATCCAACCCAGGTCTCCTACTTGGTAAGCAGCTGCGCTACCACCGCGCTAAGGAGCCGACCTTTCATATAATATACATATATTTTGTGATTTTCAAGCAGTACTTTCGATTATTGTGGGTAAATTGCCGTTGATATTAGGACGGTCAGACTAGAACAAACGTACATTTTTAGAATGGATTCGAGCCCACACAGGGAATTAAGGTAAGGAGAGAGAAGGTCTGCTTGCTAAAGTAGCAGCACATTGATATACAGCCTATTCTCACGCCCAATAACAATAATATGTATAAACAATAATATAAAAGAACAGATACTAAATGAATGGAATTTACTGTGGGCGAATAGTAACAATGGCAGCTCACAAAATCAGTGTTTATCTTCCAAAAATTGTAGAAAGACTTTGGGTTAAGCACTTCGAACTTTCTTATCAATAAACCAAATTTATGACTGAACATGGACAGTTTAAATCTTAGTTTGAACGTTTAAATAATTAATTCATATGAAGTATTTTGATTTCCATTATATTGTATAAAGATATATATGGTATGTAAAATCTTGAGAAAACATTTCTTGTGTATAGCGGATAAAAAAAAAATGTTTTATGAACATAGGTGCGGAAATTGTTTATTTCCATGATAGAGCTCTTTTTCTACACTGTCCTGTGGCAATAACTTCACAACAGAACACTTGTCTTTTAAAATATAAGGTTCTTTTAAGGACAGTAAAATAAAATAATAAATAAAATAATGAATTCTAAAATGCCTTTGGATGTAATTGTACAGTAGTAAACATTCACCTGAACATCTGCTTAAATTGGGCGGAGGTAATGCTTTTCACCGTGCAGTATGTTGCCTGTTTGTTAGACACGGTACTCGGTTCATTGCTTGTCGTAGGGCCGAGCACAGTAGTGTCTGTTTTGTGAGTTTCAGGTGCAGTAAAATTTGGATTTACATTTGGATTTGGCAGATTCTCATTTAACGTACGGATAAGGCGAAGATAATACAGTAGTGTACAAAGTGTCGGTTCAGCGATTACTGTGTGTTTCAGGTACAGGAGCGTGTACTCAAATCGGAATTGGCGGATGCTCATGTAAGTACGGATTAGCTGAAGGTAGTGCAAGTTACGTTCAGTCTTTGTACCAACAAAAACTTCCAGACATTGTCTAGATAGGAGAACGTTTCAATCAATTCGTCGTTGTCTGAGAGAAAATGTAACCTTGAAATAGAACTCGTGACTGGGGAAGACGAGAACAGCACAAGCGGAGGAGACGATTCTTCATGGTGTTGAAGAAGATACTAGTGTCAGCACTCTACAATTAGCTGTAACACGTAACGTTGACCATGTGACTATCTGGAGGGTTTGGAGCAAGAACCTACTGCATCCATACCATTTACAACCCTTGCAAGCATTATTACCAGTTGATTATCCCTCACGATTATCGTTTTGGGAATTGTTTCTCCACCAATGTACTAATCCAGACTTTGCTGCAGCTGTGCTGTTTACGGACAAGGCTTCATTTCATTATGAATTTTCGGTCAGCATGTATGGGCTGACGTGAACCCACATGCAATTGTTCCAGCAAACCATCAACATTAATTTTCCATTAATGTTTGGGCCAGAGCTTTTGGCGACTGCTTGGTGAGATCACATGTACTACCACAACCTCTTAATGGACGAAGGTACAGATGAATTACCTGTCGTGTTGCAAGATACTCCATTACCAATATGACGAGACATGTACTTCATGCACGATGGAGCTCCTACACATTTCAGTCTTTCTATTCGTCGATTTTGAAAGGCAGGTTTCCTGGTACATGCATAGGAATAGATGGACCATTTCCGTGGCCTCCACGCTCGCCTGACTTAAACCCACTAGATTTTTATTTGTAGGGACATTTGAAATTTCTTGTTTATGCAGCTCCAGTGCCAGATGTAGAGATTCTTCTTGCTCGTTTTGTGGAAGGCTGCCAGATAATACGAAATTCAGGCCTAACTTAGCGCATTAGAGAGTCCATGCGACGGCGGGTCGACGGATGCATTGGAGGTAATGGTGGCCATTTTAAACATGTACTGTGATTTATTATTTCCCCACTATTCTGTCATTGAGTGTTCTTGTATGGGGTTCAGTTGTACAAAAATTGCTCTAAACAGCTAATAAACAATTTCTAGACCTATATTCATATAACACTTTTATCCTCAATCCGCAAGATATGTTTTCTCAAAATTTTGACATACATTTTTGTTACACCTGTGTACGTATGTATATAATTAAAAACTAGTTAACTTCTGCCTAATATTTTCACACCACCTATAACCCAGATATCCAAAGAAAATATAGTTTTATACGTTTCATCAATTCATTAATCATATTTTCAAAACATTGTGATATAATTGTTAATATATTTACTTATATAATAATTTACATACTAAATAGATATATTTTATAATATTATAAAACTAAAGCACTAGTATACTTTTGTAAATTAGGGCTAAAGCTTTTTGAGAATAAATAAATAAACCTTAAGGGATAGTAAACATCTTTCTGCGCAATCAATTTAAAGCTTATTAAATCACGCAGTTTATGTGAAACAAACTTATTTTAGAGTTCACATTTCAATAATTACTTTCGCTATAGTACTATGGATCCACATAGTGTATAGAGAAAGTTTTGTATTCCCCCCAAAAATTTGATACTGGGATTACACCGGAAATACATGTTTTAGGACCCCCTGAATTCAAAAAGAGCATTTTTAAAAACGTTCCGTGTGTGTATGTGTGTGTCTGCTGTCTGTCTCTGTGTGTGTCTGTGAACAACATAGCTAAAAATCGAAAATATCGTTAAATATCAAAAGTTAAAGTTAAAGTTTGGTATCTTCTAAGGATGCGACCGAAGATTTTCAAGAAAATCCCCCCACCCCAAACTACCCTTTGCATGGAAAACTTTTCGATTTTCTTCTAAAAATGACCCTAATGATTTTGATTAAATACCACATATTAAAGCCATTTCATTGCAAATAAGATGTATATCTTGAATTTTCTGGGAATAGCTTCTGAAGACCTGTTTATTCTAGATGAATTTTGCTGAATGTTGCACAACAAGTAAAGCGTAAGAGATAGAAAAAAACACACTACACAAGAAATGTAGATTTTGTTAAAACACACAATTTATGGTTTCAGTTTTAAAGTACTTATATCTACTTTTCTCATACGAGAACTTGTTAACTCCTGGCCACGCAAACAACGGATTTCAATTCAAAAGCAACCACATTTTAAAACATTTGACTGTCGGTTTAGTCTAATGTATTCCCTTATTTCCCTTCTACTTACAAGGAACTAAGTATTAAAACAGTTTCTGCTAATGTTTATTTGATTAGCATGAAATAGAAGAATAAGCTTATAAATAATAATTTGTTATAGAGATGTAGAGAAAGTCATGTGAATGGAACACATAAGTTTGCTTTTAATTATTGTGTTTTCAATTTTCAAATACTCTTTCACTTATTGTGTAGGCTGAGTTGAGTTCTCTTAGCTTGTTTTCTTTAACTATGTACATTGTACCTATTTCAACTATGGTGTAAGTTCTCAAACTGTTTTGGATTTTTAACTGCTAACGTAATACCATACAGATTGTAGGAACTGGATATTAGAAGACATATAGGAATATGTATATACGACAGGGTTTTATGTGCATGCGCAGTTTGCTATAAATAAAGGTGTAAGGTGTTACGTTTGCAAGGCATGATAAAGCCACAGAATCCCGAAATTGTCAACAACGAGGAGTGCGAGGTAAATAAATCTTGTCTCGCAAATAAATCTTTCTTACGTAGCCCCATGCTCGCACAGTCACTTTACCTGTAACTATGAAAAATGCAATCAGTACAGAAAATGCACTGCATATAGTAGAAGAACTGCTTTCTAGTTATTTGTTCCTTTTCTTGTACTATCAAAGGTCGTCTCTGTGATTTAATATCTATGTAATACCGTTCAAAAATGTATCCTAAAGCAGTGCAAAAGCACAGATCCAGACGAAAAATCTGATGTGTTATAAGCACACAACTTTATCTATTCTGCAACAAACTGTCCTTACAAGACAATCATTTTTTTATCTTCTTCATGCTCTTATTATCTTATTTTCTTACATACTCAATATTTTATTATATGTAAGGGATGGAATAAGGCTAAAGCGATAATAAAAGTTTTTAAGAGGGGTCGGTCTGTAAAAGCTCTGAATTTTTTTCCTCACTTCATGAGCAGAGGAAACGAAAATAACGATTCCCATTATAACATAAACACTGAAGTTTTTAAATCAATAATAACGTATTTATTGGAAACGGTCTACCCCACAAAAAATGTATTTTACATAAAGTGTTTGCCTTAACGAGATCGACTCTTTCCAGTAACATTTTGACTATCTTTTACAGTTTGTCAGTTATGCAAAAGTCATCCAAAATGAAGAGGCCTTCAAAGGTTATCCAGAGAAATTTGAAGATATAGTTGCATTTCAACTGTCTGAAAATATCCTAAATACGATATGTATATGGTATTTTAATCAAAACTGTTAGAGCTATTTTTAAGAAAATACAGAATTTCGAATGGACACACACGCGCACGAATATCTCTTTCCAGTGAAATCAAAATCCTGGGTGGAATGCAAATATTTCTCTTACATTACCTACATAGTAGAGAGAGTAAAAACAGAAACAAGGCAAGAAGGTAAAGACTGAAAAGCCTGCAAAACCACATTGGGGAAGAAAGCATTATCCATGGAATGGAGGAGAAGAAAAGGAAGAGCTATTTCCTAAAAGTTCCTACAAATGTTAACGATGATATTTTTGTATCTCGAGAAATATAAGCGATTTCTCAAGAACATATCTAATATAGTTACTTTGTTCACCTTTTTCTCGTTTCAAACAATTCTTGTTATATTTATTTCCCAGAGCTTAGTTCACATATTCTGCGATTTCAAGTGATAATTTTTGTTTTAAATGTAATGTTGAAGAATGTTCGACCATCTTCCAGAATTAAGACACTTAGATATGCTTCCTCTTTTGTCAGTGCACTGGTGTAAATCTCGACACGACTGATTAACGCCTCCTGAGCCCGCCTGGGTAGTGTAGTGGTAGCGTGTCTGCCTCACATTCAAAAGGTCGTAAGTTCGAATTTCACTTAAGCTGAGTTACCCGGATAAGTTTTTTTTCCGGGGTTTTTCCCTTATTCTGAAAAGACGAATGTCGAGTAACTTTAGGCTTCGTGGACCCCGAGGTCATTTGAGCATCATTTCACCAATTTCATTGAGTGTCCGATATGACCAACCAGGTTAAAGGACGTTTAACTACAAAAAAAAAAAAGGAAAAAAAAAAAAAAAAACATGCCTCCTTAATACTTACGCCGGCGGCGATATCATACCCTTCGAATTAAATGCATCAAATGTTGGTACAATTTTGTACAACGCATCTTAAGGATGCTATAAAGTCCTAGTGGGTTTATTTGACGTTCCATGGTGCTTTTTAAAATTCAAAGGGTGAATTAATTTTAGTTAACTCCGCCCGTTGTTTATGAATTTATTGTGCAACAATATATGGTGAAATCTCTTCTTTGCCTCGTACAAATGTAAATTGGTTCAGATAGACTTTACTTAATAACACATTAAAAATTCCTTGTTTCACGCAAAACGATGTGAAATAACGGCAAGGCTCCTGGTTTCCTAAACCTCCACCCGATAGTCTTCCAAATACTGGAAATTCCGTACAGATTGTAAGTAGCTTTGGTTACGGAACAATCATCGTTCAGAATAGTTGAACATCTTGTAAGATAATTACAAAAGTTGAAATGTTATATATTTGAAACTCTTCTTTGGTCTAGTGGTTATATAATTATATTTTAAATACGCGCCAAATCCACGTGCCTATAATATGGCATCTTGAATTGTTGCCCTACGCCAGCAGCTTCCTTTCCATAGCTCCACGCATTGTCGCACCAGCGTGTAACATGCTCACACCCACGTATTAAGAATTTCTACACTTAGACATTTCTGTTTATGCAAACATGAAGTTTAAACAGGAGAGTTACGAGGCCTACAACCACTTTCGATAGCGACTTTGAAGAGCACACTTAGATTGGAGAGACAGTCGAAACAATCGAACGAGCGCCATAGTGAAGAGAGATAAAATTGTTCTGCACGTTGAATAAAGACAATATGTAACAACAGCTATTTGAATGACAAAATTTTGTTTCAATATAAAAGGTATGTATATAAATGTCACATAATACAGAAATCCAAAAAAAGTATTTTCAGAAAAAGGTCCATGTGTGTGTGTGTGTGTTTGTTTGTGTGTGACTGTGGACAGCTAACCCAAAAACGAAAGACCATAAAACACTTGTTATTAAAATTTGGTATCTTCCAAGGATACAACACAAGAAAATCCCCGCACCCCAAACTACTCTTTCGAAAAATTTTCGAAAATTTTGTTTTTCTCAAAAATGGCTCTTATGATTTTGTATAAAATCTCACATATTAAAGCCATTTCCATCACAAATAAAATGTATATCTTGAATTTTTTTGGGAATAGCCGCTGAAGACGTCTTTATTCTCTATGATTTTTATTGAATTTTGCACAACTGGTAAGCAGCAAGAGATAGACAAAAACTTGTTACACAAAATACATAGATCTCGATAAAACACACAGTTTATGTCATAAACATTTTTTTGAGAAACTGGCCGTTTTCGAGATATTCCTTCACATTGATTTCAGTTTTAAAATGCTTAAACTATTCTCATACGGTAACAAGTCAACTCCTGGCCATTCAAAGAAAACGGATTTCTATACCATAACAAGTCAATTCCTGGCCACTCAAAGAAAACGGATTTGTAGCATAGCAACCACATTTTAAAACATTTGACTGTCGGTTTAACCTAGTGTATTCCCTTATTTCCCTTCTGCTTACAGGGAACCATATAATAAGACCGTTTCTGCTAATGTTTTAGCATAAATTAGAAGAATAAGGTTATTAATGATAATTTGTTACAGAGATGTAGAGGAAGTCATGTGAATGGAACACTGCAGATTTTATCTACGCCATCCCTTTCTTATTCAAACAAAGCAGGACAGAAACACAAGTGGCTGATGGTCCTTCTTTATCACGCAAGCGGGTCTCCTTAACTTTCAAGTGTTGTAACACCACTGATGTTTTCTTATCCTCATTTCACCGCAGGCGATTATGGAACACTATAGTATTTTAAAACACTGACCTAAAGGGAAAAAAATCTTATGTGTTCCATTCACATGACTTTCTCTATATCTTTATCCCAAATTATTCTTAAAAATCTTATTCTTCTACTTTATGCTAATTGAGACAAACATTTAAATAAATTGTCTTATTACTTTCTCTCTTATAAGTAGAAGGGAAATAAGGGGGTGCATTTGTACAAAGCGGTAGTCAAATCTTCTAAGAGTTGGTTCCTATATGATTGAAATTAGTTTCTTTGCTCGAACAGGAGTAGATAAACTCCCATAGGAGAAAATGTTAAGCACTTTAAAAATGAAACCAATAACAAGGAATATCTCGGAAATGATCAACTCCACGGCAAAAAAAAAAAAAAAAAAAAAAAAAAAGAAAAGAAAAGAATTCGACATCTACATTTTTTGTGTAGTAAGTTCCAGTCTACCTCTTACGGTTTATGAGTTATTCAAATTTCATCCAAAATGAAGAGGTCTTCAGAGACTATTCCCAAAAAGTTCAAGATATACGTTTTATTTGTAATGTAAAATTCTTAAATGTACGGTATTTTAATTCATTCATTAAAGCTATTTTTGAGGAAATACTACTTTCCAAACTTTTTTCCATGTAAACGATAGTTTGACATGGGAGGATTTTCCTCAAAATCTTCGTGTCGTACTTGCAAGATATTAAACGTAAATGCCATGTTTGCTAGTTTATGGACTTTTCGTTTTGAGTTAAAGGGTTCACAGAACAGCAGTAACATAATATTATTTACATCAAAGTTGTTCACAAGGGGCACCAAAAGTAAAACATCATTTTATTAGGACTTTCTATCGTCCTTTCTTTTCTTTAAAACTCTATGCTCCTAGCTATTATTTCATTAGTCTGTATTGTTACCAGTTGAATAACTTCTCTCAGAGATGTACAAAAAGTAGCGTTGAAAACCCAGAGTCTGGGATATTTGTGCACGTACTTTTCAAGTTACATCAGCCAATTTACTGAACGACAACTTCCACTGTAAGAGGTTTTATTCCTGAACTTGAAAACAAATTAAGGCAAGAGGAGGGAGACAAAGTTACTAACAAGAAACACAATTACCGACTCTGAAAAGAACTGTAGTTTTTACCGGTTTTGAGGGAGATTTGCCCTCAAGCAAAGTTTTCGCTGAATCCTGTGAAAATAATTACATATGTAAAATGTAATCAGAAATAAAAGGTAAGCAATGCGTTTAATTTATATCCATTGCAATATATATTGAAGTTAAAATTCGGATGTAATACACTCAGGTGACTTTCTACCATAACAAATTCGCATATATCGTTTATACAATATCTATATAAAGTATTTATAAAAACAATTATTATGCTATCCATGTTACATTTTTCGCAGTGCATTTGTTTCTCATATAGTTTCTATAGAACCTACCTATACTAACCAACGAGGTGTCGGTGCGGTAACGTGTGCGATTTGAATTTGGAAGGTTCCTTGTTCGATCTTCGGTGTCACCCACTTTTATCCATGCGTTTCTCCGGTGTTTTCTTTGGTTGAGCCAATGCTGAAGTGATTTCTTTTCACCACTCGAATTTCCTGTTTCTTTATGCCGTTCCATTTATTCAATCTTTGCCCTCTTGGTCTCGGTGTGGTGCTTCAGTGCGGCGTAACAGGGAAACAGATACTGGTATTTTTAACGTCCCTTGACCTTTAGCTGGTTGCCGGAATATAAAGACCACCGCGTAGGGATGTTGGGTTCTATGTGGGGCGGGGTCCAATAAAAAAACAGTAACTCGGAAACGGTTAACGCAACAAAAATTTTGATTTGACATAAAGTGTGGACTTTAACGACATGTACATGTTTAGTGCAGTACATTTTTGGTATTTTTCGTTTTTCAGTTATGCTGTCCATAACACACACACCCAATGAACTTTTTCTATCTTTTTTTACTCAGTGGGTCTCAAGATATATATTTCCGGTGAAATCCCCGTATGGAATTTTGGAACTTCTCTAACTAGTATGTACGTTCTAAATATGCGATAGAGAAAGTAATAGCCTGAATATGGAGCTTGCGTTCAAGGCAAGAGAAGTCCATCTATTTCGTTTTGTTTAAGTAATGTTACCACGAGTTGTTGCAAAAAACAACTTTGGGGTTTGTTTTTATTGATCACAACTAGTTTGAACATGTTCAGTTTTGCCTTCTTTAAAATGATAGCAATATATTACAGATTTAAATTGTCATTTATTGAGTCACCCATTTAGCCTCAACAATAACACAATAATAAAAAAGTATAGCCAATAACAAGAAGTAAGCAGTTAATAAAAATACAAAATACAGGAATTTTCTTAACAGTTGCGTAGTCAATCATAAAAATGATTAATCTTATTAAAATATATTAACAAACGATTTGGCAGCATATCGGTTCTGGAATCTACACTTGTAAAGCCTGACAAAACTCGCCTTAGTCACGTAGTGTATCAGCATCACTATCTTCATCAAAATACAGTCTCTGTACCAAGACAAGGAATTATTGCAGTTAGAATTCTTGTTACTGCTACAATAAGTCAGGGTCTATAGGTAACCAAACGGTAAGGATGATTACAATGTATTGACATTTTAGTTAACTTCTCTAGAATATAATGTTCTTAAGACTGCAAAGACATAAGATTGAATAATAGCCACTGCAGATTCTAAGGTTAAAATTAGAATTTGTGTAATAATGTGTAAAGGTAAAAGACAACAATTTCTTGCGAAAGTTTTATCTGCACTTATAGTATGCAATTATGGAAGAGGTTCCACATTTATGTTAGCATATTTTCCTCTTTTTAATATTTAAGAAAATGCTACGTTTCAGACTCACTTCTGTAGAACATCATCCCTTTAACTACGTACACGTTTTTACCTTTCTTAATGTAATTTGTTTTAAAGCTTGAATACCTTCTATTTTTTATATTCTTTCCCAAAAGCCTTAATAGCAATGTTTCTCACCGCACTCTTAGATATCTTACCTCTTCTACTTGGAAATATTCTTGAATATACTCCTCTCTTTTTGGGTTAAAACAGGATGTTTCCTCAAAATCTTTTCAACCCTACTCAATATCATATCTGCATTCAGGAAGTGTGACCTTTCACTGGAAATGTGGAAGTTACATCTTGGAGCTATTTTGGAGACATATTTACAAACCAATGGGCGAGATCATGAATAATGTGGACATTTTTGTTTTGGCTCCACAACGATCACAAAACAACTTCAAAGAAGCCATGTCAACGAAATGAATTGACTTAAAGTAGCATAGAAGTGGAAATCCAACTTCGGTCCCCCACCCCGCCCTACCTGATTTTCTGTCCAATAATAAAACATTGTTTTCTTTTGCAATTTAAATCGACACTGCAAGTGAAAAGAAAAACATCTTGGATTGGGGTTCGGGGAAGGGGATGGATTTACAGCATATCAAAGCATAATAATAAAAAAAATATCTTCATGATGTTCCCTAACACGACCGTAAAACCCATTGGCTCTAGAACTTTTGCACACGCAAATATATCATTATGCTAACACTTTTACTTTCTCTACAAATACTATGTACACAGTGTATAGAGAAGGTATTGCATTGCACCCTAAAATTCGATACCGAGATTTCACCGGAAATATATGTTCTGAGACCACCTAAATCAAAAAAAAAAAAAAAAAAAAAAAAAAAAAATAGAAAAATGTCCGTCTTTGTGTCTGACAGTGTGTGTATGTGTGTGTGTCTGTGGGCAGCATAGCTCAAAAACGAAAAGCCCGTTAAATACCATACTTGGTATTTAATTTCAGTATCCTCCAAGGATGCGACACGACAATTTTCAAGAAAATTCTCTCACCGCCAACTACCAGTTACATGGAACATTTTTCGAAAATTTTGATTTGCTCATAAAATGACTCTAACGATTTTGATTAAAATATTGTACATTACAGATATTTACATGCCAAATGAAATGTATATCTTGAATTTTCCGGAACTGGCCTCAAAAGGCATCTTTATTCTGAATGAATTTTGCGCAATTTCCATAACTGGTAAACCGAAGATAAACAAAAACTTACAAAAACAAAACAAAACAAAAATGTAAAACTCATTTAAACACATACTTTTTGTTATACACATTTTTTCGTGGAATTGACCGTTTTTGAGATATTTCTTGTTGTTGGTTTCAGTTTTAAAAGACTTATATTTTTCTCCCAAGAGAACTTGTCAATACCTGGTCACGCAAAGAAACGGATTTCAATCCCATAGCAACTACTTTTTAAAATATATGACTCCATTTAGCCTAGTGTATCCTCACATTTCCTTTCTACTTATAAGGAACTAAGAATGAGACCGTTTCTGTTAATGTTTACCTCGATTTGCATGATAGACAGAAGAATACACTTATTAACAATAATTTGTTACAGCGATGTAAAGAAAGAGCACATCATATTTTTCAGTGAAGGCTTGTTCTTTAACAGTATACATAACACATATGCATCTGATGTAGACGACGAGAATCATATTAAATTAAATTTGTTTATAAATAGCCTGCGGAACATAGAATATTTTACTTTCAAATTTGAGTCCACAGAATTATTATAGAGTTTGAACAGTATGTTAACATTCAGACTGGAGTCAAGGTACATGCTGTGATTTCATTCGGTTATAGTGACATTTTTGACTGGAAGAGCTTCAAAAAAGTTGGCAATGCTTTTCTTTTTATCCAAAGACTTGCTTGATTTTCTATCTCCTCCTGTTTTCTCCTTCCGGACGAGGCCTTCATGGTTAACCTTTCCTATCTAATTACACGGGACCTTCCAATAACCGTGACTGAGGAAAGATATTCAGACAAACTCTCTGCATTCCGCACCTAATCGTTTTCATCTGTAATTGATACAAAAATATTGTATTTCCAAGAATTAGCCTACAAACGTGTTGTGTGAAGAACAATAAACATAACTTTAATATGAGAGAACGTAGGCTTTCACGGCCGGAGTCACATAGTTCGCTTCGTAATCGGCTTACCCTCCCCGTATTTTTAGGACTGACACCCCCCTAGGACTTACAAGCCAATGTCTAGAGGCAGAAGCCTGTCGGGGACCCTACGGCACGAAACCACAGAATGGAGAACCTGTTACGAGGGGTCGGCTGGTCGCCTGGCGTAAGCATGAGGAAGTGTATGATATGGATGTAGGCGAAATTAATGATAGGAAAGGTGATGGTGGAGCAATTGGTGGAATGAGTGGCGGGGAAACCGTAGGATCCGGAGAAAACCCGCCCAGACTCCGCTTTGTCCACCAAAATCCCACATGCGGACGCTCGGGATGATGACATGTGTCTGGTTAGATAAATGTCTTGTTCACTTTTAGATACATTCGGAAACAATTGATTTAAGTTATTCATTATGTCAGCATCGTTGACTTAACTGCAGCTGAATGTTTTATTGTAATGACTGCATGACCTTTTAAATCTTTCTAATGCTGGGTCCGAAAATAAATAAATAAGTAATAATACCATTTTAATAATAAATTGTGTATATATTAATAATACGTAAATCATTAGGCACTAAAATTGTTTGAATAATTATAAAATGTGTGTAATATTATTAAAAATAATATAATTAATAAACTACAGAGATCTTGAAACAATACCTACAATAGTATTCATTTTACACATATCTTTTATTTTTCCCCATCTCTCTTTCGACATGTGAACTGCCTCTTTCTTTCTTGTCCTACAATTAATGGTACTCACAACGCTTTCTTCTAAGTTCTGTATTTTGTGCAACAAGGAAATTACTATTAAAGCATTCCCAACAGCAGCAGATTAAATGCGAAGCAATGGATAGAGGGTAGGACTAGGGGGTTGGTTGTTTGACCTTGCAAACAAGTTTTGTTCATGGACATAATACTCCCACAAAATGGCTGGAAAGTCTCATGGGGTGAGGAGGCTGGTTCAATGGACGTAATCACAACACATTCCTGCAGTTTTCCAGATGTTTCAGCATTATTTACAGAAAAGGAGTATATGATTCTGGAAATAAATAATGTAAGGTACTTTTTCGATTTGATTGGACCAATTTGTAATGAATACTACATACATAAGATTTGTTTCGCATTGGCCGAAAAGGAATAAAATCATTTAATTTAAAATTGTACCGAGAGAATCACAAACTTTTTTTTTTTTTTTTTTTTTTTTTTTTTCCAATGGTGAACTTTCTCATTTTGAACGCAAGCTCCACATATTAAGACCAGTACAGGGTTTCGAAAAGGGTTCAATCCACTTTGAAGCAGTTCTTCGACTGCATAAAAGTGCCTTCTTGCATTCAAGCAATGCAATATATTGTGAAACAGCATTATAGATCAATAATTCACAACCAAGAAAATGTAAAATTTCTTACTAAAATTCAACCTATTTATTTGTTTGTATTAATATATTTACAGTGTATGATATATGTCAGAGCATTCGAGAAACTTACAAACAGTATATGAAACTTGCAGTAAATACACCATGAAGAAGGTTTGCTATTTCAATTTCACTTTTTAAAACGTTTTAATTTTGTGCGCAATAGTTTCTCACAAAAGAAAGTATTTTTTATAGAAAGTGATTTATGTAACATTGTCTTACTATGTCTAGTTCTGAAAAAGTGATTCTACAAAGTCACATAATGGTGCAATGATATAAAATGTGTCGTTATAGATCTTATAGCTTTATTTAATTACTCATTACTTATGAATGAAGCTGAATGTTTTAATACGATAATTTATAATTTAAAAATCGTGATGTGTACCACTCATATGCTTTTCTCTAACCATTCTGCAAACAAACTTTTCTTAAAGAGATTATTCGTTTATCTACATCATTATAATTGAGATAAACATTAGCAAAATTGGTCTAAATATTTGCTTCTTTGTTATTAGAAGTGAAATAAGGGAATACACTAGTCTAAAGCGATGCTCAAAAAGCTGGTTGCTATATGAAACAAATGAAATTCGATTCTCTTTACTTGCTAGGATTAAATAACAAGAGAAAGATCCCGTTTGGGAAAAGCTAAGTAGCTTAAGCTGTAAATAATAACACGGATATCTCAGAAAGAATTAACTCTATATGAAAAATGTATTTAACACAAAATATGTGTTTTAATGAGCTCCACATTTTCTCTGCAGTAAGTTTTTGTCCATCTCTTACGGTTTACAGTTATACAAACGTTATACAAAAGTCATCCACAATGAAGCGTCTTCAGAGGCTATTCCCAGAAAATTCAAGATATACATTTCGTTTGATATAAAGATATATTAAGTAAGTTTGGTATTTAACCGACTTTCTATTTTTGAGTTATGTTGTCCACAGATATACACACACAACCACATGCACACGGACCTTTTTTAAAAATACTTTCTTTTGTGAGGTATTTCCGGTTTTTGTGTGGAATACAATCTACCACGTACATTATACATACGTGCTAGAGAAAGTAATGCATTTTATGCCAAATTAAGTCATATTATTAATTACCTGTTGCTTTCTTCGATAGAAATATTTTTACTCATTTTTATGTTTGACGAAGTAAGGAGTAAAATAATTATTTTAAGTTCTGAAACTACGGTAGATCACAGTAAGTTACAGAAAATGTTATTTCTCACGGAAATATTTTAAACATATGGTATCTTATTCAAAATCATTTTTGAGAAAATAAAACATGTATAAAAAAAAGTTCATGTAAATAGTACTTTGAGATGAAGATTTTCCCGAGAATCTATATTCCCATCCTTCAAAGATACAGAACTTAAAATAACATATTTGAGATTTAACCGACTTTTCTATTTTTATTTACGATGTTCAATACACACACGCGCGCGCGCACACACACACACATACACACACACACTAGAAGACTGATATGACTCAAATTATATTAATATTGCCAAATGATTTTTTTTTCTTTTTTCTTTTTTAAAAATAAACTGATATTAGAAAATCTTAAGTGTTATATTCACACGAGTTTGTCTATCCATTATAGGTTATTTTTATAATCTTTTGCATATATTTTTTTGCTTCATGATAAGAGATGAAAGCGTTTGCAGAAATAGAATAATTACTGATTTTAGGAGATACGAAAGGAAAACAGCACATTGAGGCGAGAGGCAAATATTTAAAATCGGTTCGTTTGTATGCTGGCATTAAGTGGCATCGTAAGAAGCAAAACTCTTATCTGAACTTATAAGCATTTCTCTATTCATTCTTCTACAAATTATTCTTACCATTTATCTAATTCTTCTTAATGCATATGAAGTTTATTTTCACATTTACACATTTCGTTATAGTTAAAGCGATAGTCAGATGCAACATCTTGAGGGAATACAATAATAACAACTATATTTCAAGAAATCTGATGTACTCCATTCACGTGATTTTCTCTACCTATATCTCTGGCTATTCTTACACAAACTCATCCTTCTTTCTACTTCATGCTAATTGAGATAAACATTATCAGAAATGAACTTATTACTCGTATTCTTTATGCTTTGGAGCAAAAAAAAAAATTATTATTAGTATTGCGAAATCAAAGACAATAAATATTTAGGAAATGTATATATTTATAATATAGTTTCTGTTTTAAATGTCTACATTTATTCTGCGCATATATTTTATCTATTTCTTAAGGTTTACCAACTATGCAAACATCAACCAAAATAAATAGGGCTTCAGAGGCTACTCCCAGAAAACTCAAGATATACATGTCATTTATCAAGTATATATCTTTAATATATGGTATTGTAATTGAAATCGCTCTCTTAAAAGACGCTGAATTTAAAAAACAGGTTTAGAATTTAATTAAATGTTTAATTTAACACACATATAATGATTGGCACTAATGAATGGAAACTATCGAATTATTTGATATTCGTCTAACTATTGGTTATTCGACTGTTACTCAAGTAATCGATTTTTATTCGGTTTTAAAATGTTACCATACTATTTGTTGCATGGTTGTAGTTATATTGCTGCTTTATGCTTCCTAGCTAATTTACATTACAAAAACCACAGCAGTTCCCCAATTGTTTGTGTATTAAAATCGAAAATGCACATGGAACTTAAAATGTTAGATATGCCTTACATTCAATTTAAATCAAAATGTCATTTAACGAAATTAGCCTTCAAAACAACAAATGCAGAATAAGTGCTAAAATTATTAAACCAAGGCCTTGCCATAATACGAGGGAATAATCTTCAGTTCATTCAACCTCAAATCAAATGGTTGGGAAATACGATACGATATAACATGCGAGGGTCGGCTGATAAGTTCCGGGCCTCACACAGATAAGGCGCCGCTAGGCCAGTTAGACGATAGCATCTTAAGCTTAACTCTAGACCAGCTTGTATCCATAGTTACAGGCCAATAGCTTGTTTAGTTTTCGAATGACATAATTTTAAACAACACAACTTTGGAATTTTCACGAAAATGGAGGATTTGGAAAAACGAACAGTGATTAAATACTTCCTAAAGAGACCAAGAAGGAAATGGACAGTACATTGAAAGACTCTGCCCTTAATGTTCAATGATTAAAAGGTGGTTTGCAGAGTTTAAAATGGGACGTGCGAAAACTACAGTTGAGCCTAGCCCTGGACGCCCTGTCGAAGTGACAACTCCAGAGATCATAGAAAAAAAAAATCATCGTTTAATACTGGAAAACCGCAGATTAAAGTTGTTTGAGATAGCAGAGGCTGTTAACATATCAAAAGAATGTGCAGGTAATATTTTAAGTAATGTTTTGGGCTTTCACAAGGTCTGTGCAAGATGAGTGTCGCGTTGTTGACACCTGTTCAAAAGATGTAAAGAAGATCTGTTTCTGTTAAGAATGTGGAGCTCTACCGTAAAAATCACAGTGAATTATTGAGACGGCTTACTACCATGGATGAAACTTAGATACATCACTACACTCCAGAAAGTAAATCACAGCCAAAACAGTGGATTGCGCCAGGTGAACCGACTCCAAAATAGGCAAAGTCAATTTTGACAGCTAACAAGGTTTTGGCGATTGTTTTCTGGGATGCACAAGGAATTATCTTTAGTGAATACTTCTTGGAAAAGGGCAAAAATATCACTGGTGGCTACTACGCAAGTGGTGAGATGAAAAGACCTCATTTGGCAAAAAAAAAAAAAAAAAAATTCTTGTTCATCACAACAATGCTCCGCCTCATCGTTCAGTCATTGCAATGGGAAAACTGTGCAAATTAAAGTTGGAATTGCTTGAAAATTCACCATATTCGCCAGATATAGCACCATACCACCTGTTCCCAAACCTCAAAACATTTCTTGGAGGACGAAGATTTCACAGCAACGAGGTCATTGATGCGGTAAACATCTATTTTGAGGACCTTAATAAATCGCACTACAGAGATGGTTTAATTAAATTAGAACACCGATATGACAAATGTATTAGTTTTTCTGGAGATTATATTGAGAAATAAAGCAAAAAAAAAATTAAAATGCTGTTTTCATTGAGAGGCCTGGGACTTATCAGCCGACCCTAGTAATATCTAATATAACCTCAAATTACTGATCCATAACTGCAACCAATTTTCTGAAACGGTTATATAACCTTAAAAATCAGTTCTTTGTTTTATCTTTATTTTAAAAACGGTGTTCCATTTCAGAGCGACTGTTAAAAAGTATGCTTTCATATACATTGTTGAAATAATTTTCTCTCTATTCTAGCAATTTTGTATGGGTTTTAATATAAAAATAGTGTGTATTAAAACTATATTTATATTATCTACTGAGAAATAGAATGCCTATTAAGAACTTTTAAAAATCCGAATGAAACGTAGATAGTAATTTGCCTATGCTATCATCACTTCATACATTTAGCTAAATAAACAACTTTTAAAACCGAATGTAGTATATTATAGTGTAGTAAGTTCTCCAGCTTCCATTGCTTCATACATTTAAGTAAATAAACACTTTTAAAACCGAATGAAAAAAACAACTGAAAAGTAGATGGCAATTGTCTATGCTGTCATTATTCCATGTATTTAACAAAATAAACAGTTTTTAAAACTGAGTGAAAAATCACCTGAGCAGTGAATAGTAAATTTACTATTCCATTAGATAGTCATTTCTCACTATTGAAATATATTCGATACTGTCCGCCATTAACATGTACACACAATAAACGCGCACACACATGAATATTTTTGTAAACTTTAGGACAGAATTCAGAGAGTTTCAAAACGTGTATTTCCAGTGAAATCTCGGTATCAAATTTTTAAGTTGAATACAGAACCCAATTTATTTCTCATAGATAAGTAGAAGATAAGGTAAAATCACTGCATCTTTCAAGGATAGGAAGCAAGAATATTAAAGAAAATGTGTCACACCAAACTACGCTTTACATGCAAACTTTGACGCTTAATGGTTTTGATTAATATACCATACATACAAATATTTAAGGTATTTGCCAGACTAATAATATGATTATCTTGAATTTTCTGCGAACAAACCTTTTCGAAATTAATTTTGAATACTATGACTTCGCACATGTATGTACGACTTGCTTTGTAAGTCATAGCTGATTGTTAACATCGATTGCTACACATGCATTAATAAATATCTGTGCCGCGGTAAGCTTTTTTGCCATCGCAGCTATAATTGTTGTACGCGTACGAGTGGACACCTGTTCTGTCGGAAGGTTCGTTTACTCGAAGCCGCGCATGTTAAGCCTGTGCGAGTTTATGAATAGCGGCGGTGTACTGCACGTGCGGCGGCTTCTGCAAATTTTCGGTGATGTGGCCAACAGATATAAAAAAAGGGACAACGAAACCCTGCGTTGTACAGTTTTCACTGGGGATGCAACACACGCAACAGTGAGTGAATTCTACAGGTATTTCGTAGCAAGCTGTATTGTCGCCGCAACGAAACGTCGAAAAGAGACTATAGATACGGCAGACATGTTACGATAGACAATTGTGAGAAAATTTTAATCCGTTTGTGAAAAAATAAAAAAGTGTTTGTTGTAGAGGAAAAATAGTGATATATGTTTTTAGAGAGCACGGCCTTAAGGTAGAACTTTTTAACAGGATGTACAAAGCTAAAAGCTTTAGCTTATCGCATTAATGCTTTAACATTTTATTATCACTTCATTGTGACTAACTTCGATTTCAAGTAAAATCACATGGCAATTACGCTTTGTATTTGTACATGATTAATAATTCGATGTGGCTTGATTAAGTTTTGCCTTCCTTTATGTCCTTTTACATGATTAACTTTTCATGGCGCTCGGGATATCTGTTCACAATAAAAATTGTCATACTTCAATTCATCGCATGCGTTTTAGAGCTGTTTTCTTCAATCTAAAACGCCAATCTTTTATCTAGTTAACTCTACATAAAGATTAAATTTTGGCAACTATGAATTTGGAAAAGAATGAAATGAAAGAACCGAGTGAAATTAATCAGGTATTCAGATTTATTCGGCCTTTGGCGCCAGTGCGTATAAATGGATGACGTCATTATTAGTTCAGTGCGCCTCATATCTCAAAGCGGAGGTGTGGAATTGAACCTTGGACTGCATGCATTGATAACTTCGTAAACAGGCTGATGTACTGGACGTTTTTTCTTTTGTAGTTTTTAACACCCACTTTTACTGCTTGTGCCAACACAGGTGATGATCACACATGGTGATACATGGAATGAAGATTGAGTACCGGTGGAATGCGAAGGCGGGGTAAGCATGGGATCGAACCCAAGCCGTCTAGACGAGAGGCGAGTGGTGTAACCAATCGGCCACGTTGCGGTCCTACTGGGAGGCGCAGAACTGCTTTTCTCCAGGTAATTTTGTGCTTTCTTCAGCATTCGTGTTTTATTACTTTCTCTACACGTACTATGTACATAGTGTATAGAGAAGGTATTGCATTGCACCCAAAAATTCGATACCGCGATTTCACCGGAAATACATATTTTGGGTCCCCCTAAATCCAAAAAAAAAAGTATTTTTGGAAAAAGGTCCGTGTGTGTGTGCGTACATAATGGGTAGAGAAGGTATTGTATTCACTCAAAAATTCGATGTCGAGATTTCACTGGAAATATATGTTTTGGGGTGCCCTGAGTCCGAAAAAACATTTTTAGAAAAAAGTTATATGTGTGTGAGAGTCTGTGTGTGTGTGCGTGTGGGTGTGTCTGTGTCTTTGTCTGTGAACAGCATAGCTAAAAAAACTTGGTATTTAAGTTTAATATCTTCCAAGGATACGACACGAAGATTTTCAAGAAAATCCCCCACTCCAAACTACCCTTTACATGGAACTTTTTTCGAAAATTTTGATTTTCTCAAAAATGGCTCTAACGATTTTGATTAAAATATCGTATATTAAAGATATTAAAGATATCTTGAATTTTCTGGGAAAAGCCTCGAATGTGTTCCATTCCCATGACTTTCTCTACATATCTGCAAGAAATTATTGTTAAAAAGCTTATGTTTCTCTTTATATCATGCTAATCGACAAAACATTAGCAGAAATAGTCTTATTACTTGCTTCCGTGTAAGTAGAAAAGAAATAAGGGAGTACCATAGTTTAAAGTGATAGTCAAAAGCTGGTTGCTATGTGACTGAAGTTCCTTTATTTGTATGGACAGGAGTTGACAAATTTCTTTATGAGAAAGGTTTATGCTTTTCGAAGCTGAAAACAAAAATAAGGAATATCTCAAAAACGACCAACTCCACGAAAAAATGTATATAACATAAATAGTGTGTTTTAATGTGCTCTACATTTTTTGTGTTGTAAGTTTCTGTCTGTCTCTTACGGTTTAGCAGTTATGCAAAATTCCGTAAAATTCACTCAGGATAAAGTAGTCTTCAGAGGCTATTCCCAGAAAATTCAAGATATACATTTTATTTGTCAGATAAATATTTTTAATATACGACATTTTAATCAAAATCATTAGAGTCATTTTTTAGAAAATCAAAATTTTCGAAAAATGTTCCATGTAAAGGGTTGTTTGGGGTGAGGGGATTTTTCTCAAAATCTTCGTGTCGCATCCCTGGAAGATACTAAACTTAAATACCAAGTTTGGTATTTTACTGACTTTTCGGTTTTGAGTTATCGTGTTCACAGGCACACGGACACACGGACACACACGCACAAACATACACGGACCTTTTTCTGAAAATACCTTTTTTGGATTCAGGGGACCATAAAACATATATTTCCGGTGAAATCTCGGTATCGAATTTTTTGGTGGAGTGCAATACCTTCTCTATACACTATGTATATGTACGCATAGAGAAAGTAAAAAGGACACTTCTTGTCTTAGAAAAGTATAAATACTTTACAATTGAAACCAATAAAAGAAAATATATCGGAAACGTTATCTCCACGATAAAAACGTAACGGACATAACTTGTGTGTTTTGACGAGATCTACATTTCTTGTATAGTAAGTTGTTTTTATCTGTTACGTTTTAGCTGCTAAGCAAAATTCGGCAAAATTCGTCCAAAATAGAGAGGCTATTTCCAGAAAATTCGAGATATACATTTTATTTGGAATGTAAAAGCCTTTAATATACGGAATTTTAATCAAAATTGTTTGAGCCATTTTTGATAAAATGCAAATTTTGGAAAAATTTTCCATGTAAAGGGTACTATGTGGTGGGGGCTTTTCATGAAAATCTTTGTGTTGCATCCTTAGAAGATACTAAACCTAAATACCAAGTTTGGTATTTAACGGTCTTTTCGTTTTTGAGCTATGCTGACCACAGACACACACACACACACACACACACACACAGACACATGGACCTTTTTTCTAAAAATGTTTTTTCGGGACTAAGGGCATCCCAAAACATATATTTCCGGTGAAATTTCGACATCGAATTTTTGGGTGGAATACAATACCTTCTCTATCCATTATGTACATAGTACATGCGGGCTAGAGAAAGAAAAAAGAAATGTATTGACATATTCATTCCTCTTCTCTTGGAATTTGTAAAGAGCTTTGTCCGCACGTGCCCACGAGCACGTGACGGGGAAGTTATTTTATCCTTGTTCTAGGACAGAAATATCGCAAGTGTAGTGCCGTGCTGCAATTGAGCAACATTACTACAGACTGCATATACACATAAATAGCTGAACAAGCTTCTTGGCTAAATAATCCTACGCACAACATGTTAGATTAGAAACAGACACGTGCAGCCGCTGATGCATTTATTTGAATGTGCAGTACACAGCCTACATTTGCAGCCTTGCTGCAGACTCTATATGGACACTGCCTTTAATAACTGAGATTAGTGCAAAGCTTCAGGCTTTACCTTTAGAGAAATGAAACTTGAAGAAAAATATGTTACATTCTCATGATTTTCTTTACTTATTCTGTAACAAACTATTCTTATAAAAGCTTATTCCTCTATTTATTTCATGTCAATCAAGATAAACATTAGTAGAAATGATCTTAGTAATTGGTTCCTTTTAAATAAGGGGAATAACGGAATACATTGGGTTAAAGCACATAAGGGATTTTTGGAGTGAGGGAATTTTTCTAAAAGTCTTCCTTGAAGTTACTACACTTAGATATCAAGTTTGCTGTCCACATACATACACGCACGGGACTTTTTGTAACTTTTGGATTAAGGAGCCCTCAAAACATGTATTTCCTGTGATATCTTGGCATCTAATGTTTGAGTTGAATACTACCATAGGTAGTAAAAGTGGGTGTTTAAACACTATCATAAAAAATCTGATGTGTTCAATTCACATGACTTTCTCTATAACTCTGCAACTAATTATTGTTAAAAAGCTTATGCTTCTCTTTACTACATTCTAATCGAGAAAAAATTAGCAGAAATAATCTTATTACTTGCTTCCTTGTAGGTAGAAGTGAAATAAGGGAGCACGATAGGTTAAAGTGATAGTCAAAAGCTGGTTGCTATGTGACTAAAGTTGCTTTGTTTGTATGGACAGGAGTTGACAAATTCCTGCATGAGAAAGGTATACGTTTTTCAAAGCTGAAACAAAAAAACAAGGAATATATTAAAAAACGACCAATTCCACGAAAACAATGTATATGACATAAATTGTGTGTTTTAATGTGCTCTACATTTTTTGTGTGGCAAGTTTTTGTCCATCTCTTAGCAGCTATGCAAAATTCGATAAAATTGATCCAGAATAAAGTAGTCTTCAGAGGCTATTCCCAGAAAATTCAAGATATACGTTTTATTTGTCAGGTAAATATCTTTAATATACGAACTTTTAATCAAAATCGTTAGAGAAAATTTTAAGAAAAGCAAAATTTCGAAACTTTTTCCATGTAAAGGGTAGTTTGGGGTGGGGGGATTTTTCTCAAAGTCTTCGTGTCGCATCCCTGGAAGATACTAAACTTAAATACCAAGTTTGGTATTTTATCGACTTTTCGTTTTTGAGTTATCGTGTTCACAGACACACGGACACACACGGACCTTTTTCTGAAAATACTTTTTTTTGGATACAGGGGACCCTAAAACATATATTTCCGGTGAAATCTCGGTATCGAAGTTTTGATCGGAGTGCAATACCTTCTCTATGCACTACATAGTGCGTATACAGAAAGTAAAAACGCAAACAACTGAACGTTACGATAGCATCAACATTTTAACTTCAGCAGTTCTACATTTTTACTTTCTCTAACATGAATCAAGCATTTAGAAAAGGTATAGCATTTCACTCATAAATTGATCATCGAGATTTTAAGAGAAATATATGTTTTAAGGCCTCCAAAATTCGAAAAATAATTTAGAAAAGGATCTGCGCGCGTTAGTGTAAATGTGTTTACAGTTTTGAGTATAACTCAAAAACCGAGCAAGATGGTTCACGGTAAGGTGTGAGGTCGCATTCGTGAGGTCCCGGGATCGATTTGCTGTGGTCGATTCGATTAATATGAAGTAGATAGAAGAAATGTTGTTATAAGAAGTGTGTTGCAGAATAGGTAGAGAAACTCGTGTGAATGCAAAATTATGTATATCGCTCAGTATATACGCAGTACTCTGACGGTTACGACACATTTGGCTGTAATATTTGAATGCTATGAATGTGAGAAAATTAAATTAAATTTCCAACACAGGCTTTAAGCGAGACGTTGAGGTTAGGTGTCTTGCCACCGATTAGGCGAAGATCGCGTTACAGTTGCTGATGTCAAGGTTTCCAGTGCGTTAGCTTTTCTGTGAGAGGTTCCCTTTGGACCGATGTCAGTCCTCTTGTTTCTCAAATTGCCTTAGAATTCTGCCAGATCGGTTCACATCACTAAATATATTTAACCGATGAGTTCGGAAACTCGAGGTCTCTTACATCCTTTTGAGATTTCCTTGTGGTTTACCGGAGAAAACGCGAGTCAGTTGGAGAGTTTGGTACGTTTCAGGCAAGTTGCCATGGTAGCTCAGTGGTCACAGTAACGAAAAACGGAGCGTGGCTCAATTTCCGACCATGGCATCAAATTTTTCACTCTGAACTATATATCTCCATCTATGATTGAAAATCATACTTTAAGATATGTTCGTGACATAAAATGTACTTTCTGGCAACAGCTTCCGTAATCCTCTTCGTTCTGAATGGATTTGAATAACTGGTAAACCTAAACAATTGACAAAATCTTATTTTAAAAGAATGTAGATATGTTAAAGCACACAATGTTTGTGAAATAAAATTGGTTGTCACACTGATAGTTTCCGAAATGCTCCTGGCTATGGTTTGTATTTTCAAATGCTTATCCTGTTTTCAAGCAACAAGTTGCTATTCGTTTCCCGTGATCTTTCAAGGAGTATAGAATTTCAAAACCATCAACAACGATATGCGTTTTATCACTATAATGTGTTGTTTCCTTCTTAGTTCTTACACCTAAAATGAAATGTATAAGTGTATAATGGTTAACTCGATTGATAGGAAGTAGATAGAAATATAAGCGTTTGTAAGAATAGGTAGTAGATGAGTAAATAGAGAAACTCATATGAACGCAACAATCCGATTTTTAATTACACTATGAATTAATATATCGTAATTTTTCATCAAGTTACATTATTAAATAGCTATTGCTGTATATTGTGATAAAGCAAAATTAAAAACTAAGAGGCACTTACTTCATTTAGGTCCCCTTTAACACCTAAGGTCATATCGGGGGCTTTGCACTGAAACAACTCGTTGTCTGTAGGTTCTTTTACGTATAGTTTAAATCATTTTATTTTCTTCAAACACACACATTCACTCTCAAATACATACTTCCAGACTCTGTGGGGAATAGGGAATAATTCTGGCTAAAAAAAAATCCCCCGCTTCAGGCGGGAATTGAATCCGGGACCTCCGGGTTAAAAGTCAGATCACTGACCACTCGACCATGGAGCCAATCATTTAAACCCTTGAAATTAATGGATAAGTAAGTCCAGCTTAGTTAACCTAGTTTTTCCTTTTCTCTCTAGATCACGGCGAATGGGCACTGTTGGTTCCCATGGCCGCGCTTGCTGAAGTACCTCCCTCTGGTGCTTTGTGGCGCATGGAGCTGTGGGTTCGAGTCCCGTCTTCGGCATAGGCGTTTGTGAGTTTGTTAACGTATGTATGTTAATTTGAAAGCAAAAGCTAAATCAAAAAGGACAACAAAGGAAATTTAATAAAACTGACGAAAAAGGAATACACTGTCGGAGTCCCGACAAGCCTCTGGAACTGTACTTTTTATTAAAAAAAAAAAATAGCTCAGTTGGTTAGGCGCTGACTTTCTCATCTCAGGGTCGTAAGTTTAAACCCGGCCTAGAACGATGGTTTTTGAGAGTGCTTAAAAGCGACATCCCAATGTCAAGTAGATTTGCTAGCATATTAAAAAACTCCTGCGGGACGAAATTTCGGCACTGGTGGCACTGATATGATCCTGAAAATTGACATCGTCGTTAACAAGCAAATAATTAAATAAAACTGATGCCAATGTCTTTATTCTCTCAACTGTACAACAAGCAACCGCTCCACCACGGGGTACGGCATACATATCTATTGAAAAAATGAAAAATGCATTATTAAATTAAGGTTCGTGTGTTTGTGTGAAGTTGTGAACAGCATAACTAAAAGAATCTGATGTTTTCCATTCACATGGCTTTCTCCTATATCTCTGTAACAAATTATTGTTAAAAAGCTTATTCTTCTATCTGTTTCATAATAATCGAGATAAACATTAGCAGAAATTGTCTTTATCGCTTGGTTCCTTATAAGTAGAAGGGTCAAAAAAACTTAATGTGTTCCATTCACATGGTGTCCTCTAGCTGTTCGATAAACAAACCTATTATTCAAAACATTAATCTGTTGTTTACATCATGCTAGTTAAAAAATAAACAGAATTAGTCTTATTTCTAGCTTCCCTGTAAGTAGAAGGGAAATAAGAAAAGGCACAGGCTAAAGCGATAGTCTCGTCCTATAAGAGCCGGTCGCAATATGAAACAATTGAAATTTCAATCTCTTTGCTTGCCAGGAATAAACAAACGAGAATCGAGAAGAAAGATGTATTCCCGTTTGAGAGAAGTTTAACTGCCTAAAACTGAAACCAATAATTCGGTATATCTCGGGAAGGGTTATCTCTACAAAATAAATATGTATATGACATAAATTGTGTGTTTTAATGAGATATACATTTTTTTTTGTGAAGTAAGTTTTTTTATATATATTTTTATGAAAATCGTCCAGAATAAATAGGTCTTCAGAGGTTATTCGCAGAAAATTCAAGATTTACAGTTCGTTTGTCATAAAAATATCTTAAACATAGAGTATTTTAATCAAACTCGTTAGAGCCATTTTTGAAAGAATTAAAATTTTCGAAAAATATTCATTTAAAAGGGTAGCTTGGGTGAGTAATATTCTTGAAAATCATCGTGTCGCATCCTGGAAGATACCAAACTGAAATACCAAGTTTGGTATTTAACGGTCTTTACGCTTTGGAGCTATGCTATCCACAGTCATGCACAGACACACATGGACCTTTTTCTATTTTTTTTTTTTTATTCAAGGGGACACAAAGTTTGTATTTCTGGTGAAATCTCGGTATCGAATTTTTGGGTGCAATACAATGCCTTCGCTATACACTATGCACATAGTACGTGTAGAGAAAGTAAAACCAATAAATCAGTATAAATACTAAACCTGGTGTTTAAGTTCAGCGTTTTCTAGGGATGCGGTACAAAGTTGTTCAAGAAAATCTCCCGATCACATACTAGGCTTTCCATGGAAAGCTATTCATTATTTTTTATTTTCTCAAAGCTACTAACGATGTTGACTAAATAATCATATTATGTTTAAGATTTTCACATGAAAAATTAAATGTTTATCTTGAATTTCGTGCGAATAAAGTGAGAATAATCCCGTGAAGTCCTTTTTATTCTGAATGACCTTTATATAACTGCTAAACGTTAACACATAAACAAAAATCATACAACACAAAATATGTAGATTTCGCTAAAGCGTGAAATTTTACCAAATAAATTTGTCGTAGCACTAAACATTTCCAAGGTTTTTGTTATTTGTTTTGAGTTGTAAAATAATTATACTATTCGTTTTATTAGCGATACGCTTTTTCAAAACTTGAGTATCGCTTTACCCTACTGCACCCTTCTTATGCATTTAATTAAATGTGAAAATGAATGGTGAAAGGTTACCTTGATTAACAAGAAGCAGCGGAATAAAGTTTTTATTACAATAGAATGAAGAAGATTGAGTAGAAAAGGTCACGTGAATGTAAAGAACCAGTATTTTTTTTTTCTATGCGGTCACTGAACACGGAGATGCAGAAACGATCAATGTTACTTAAGTGATTATACGCTCCTAATAGCTGAACTGAGAAACAACAGTAGGGAAAAGTTGTTTGAAGCAAAGGAAAACAATAGCATGCAAACACAAGAAGATTAATGATGACGTGGTGTACAAAGGCCAATTTTCCGCTTCAGATGAATGAAATACAATTTTTGTCTTTACATTATTTACAGACTTTCTTTGATACTCGCTGTATTTCTCGTTGGTGGAGTATATAAAATATATGTTACATTCTCATAGTATTCTCTACCTATTCGGCACCAAACTATTCTTACAAAAGCTTGCTATTATTTTAACTACTTCTTGCTTATCTAGATAGACGTTTCCAAACATGGGTTTATTGCATATTTTCTTGAAGCTACAAGGGGAATAAACTCAGCAACGAGGAGCTCCGATACGCAGCCATCCCTGCCATGATAGCCAACATTCCAGCTGGAGGATGTATGACATCATCCCTTGCATCGATTGGTCGATCGTCCACCTCTGTCGTGCGTAAGTGGGCGTGAGGCCGGTGATCAGTCTGGAAGTCCCATGCTTGTTTGGGCTGTAGCGGCACGGGATTATTATTATTATTATTATTATTATTATTAATATTTCCATTTTGAAGGACATTAAGGAAATACACTAGGCTAAAGTGTTGACAACATTTTTAACAGCAGGTTGCGGAAAAGAGAGAGAGAGAGAGAGAGAGAGAGAGAGAGAGAGAGAGAGAGAGAGAGAGAGAGAGAAAGGAATAGCTTCCCAGCCGAGAAAAATCTAACTACTGAAACATCTAAACCAATAACAAGGAATATCTTGAAAATAATGGTTAGCTCCGCAAAAGAAGGTATTTGACATAAATTGCGTAGTTTAACGAGATAGTTTTAATGAAACTGTTGAAGTTTTTTTTTTTAATAAATTGAAATTTTTGTAAAATACCGCATGTAAAACGGATTTTGGGATGGAGAGTTTCTTAAAATCCCTAGTATCACTTTGGAAGATGCTTAACTAAAATACCTGTAAGTTTGCTATTTAGCTGACATTTCGTTTTTGAGTTATGCTGTTTTCTCACACACATATGCATAATACACAACTGCGCGCTCTCTCTTTCTCCCTTTCTAAACATGCCCTCTTTAATTAAAGGATCCTCAAAAGATATATATCCAGTAAAGGTCGATAAAAAATTTTGGGTGGAATGTTAGGGAAATTTCATAAAAATCTTTCTCTTGATTAGTTTCTGAATCAAGTATGATCTTAGACTTTTTCATGGATTATTTCAGTTTGTAGTGAAAACTGGCGTGGACTAACTCGTAATAAAAATTGTCTGGTATCTCATTTCATTGTAGTTCATTTAGGCGCGGTGGGCGGATGGCATGGGCTGTATGCGATACATTTTTCATTTGTCTAGTTCCAAGTTGATAGTGCAATATTTCATAGAATGACCATCACGTTTGCCATTATATAGGATCTACCCTCATTGCCTTAATTATTCGATATTACAAAAATAATACTCTCTATTTTTTTTGCCAAATATTGGAAACTTTGGTTTAATTTACAATATGTTATAGCGATATCTTTGGCTTTTGTTTGCAACTCACCAACATTATTTTAAGTGCGTATAATAATTATAAACAGTTGTATTTGTAGTTTATTAAGTGTTTAAATCAGTTAGGGCACACAGGATTGTGAACGAATGAAATGATTGCAAGGTGCTCAAATGAGCTTAGAGTTATGCGCCATTCGTCTTCCCGGAATAAGAGATTCGAAATCTCTTGAATTTATTTGCTACTGGCTATTTCAAAAAAAATCGCTAACTGCTATCACATTTTTGATTCTATTCCTTTTTCCCAAAAATAAACTATTTTCACCAATTCTCTGGATCTTAATAGCATTCAAATAAAATATTATATTCTTAAAAAGAAAGGAACTGAGAATGATACTCCGGAAACGTTACGAACCTCATTGCAACAGCAGCCATCAGATCTGAACGCCTTTTTCCACCCTCTAGATTTATTCTTTTCTCCCAGAAAATCAGTGAACTTTTCCTCCACTCCTAACCCGAATTCCTTTTTGCTTATTTGCAAAGAACAGCCTCACAATAAGTAGAGAATATATTGTACTGCACCAAAAAATTTGATACCTAAGTTTTAGTTAAAATAAATGTTTTGAGGTCCCTTTAATAAATATAAAAACCTATGTTTAGAAAAAGTTCCGTGTTTCCGTGAATAGCATAACTGAAAAACTAAAAATCTGATGTGTACCATTCACATGACTTTCTCCATATCCCTGCAACAAATAATTCTTAAAAAGCTTATACTTCTATTTACTTTATGCTAATCAGAAAAAAATAGCAGAAATAGTCTAATTACTCGCTTCTTTGTAAGTAGAAGCGAAATAGAGGACAACCGTAGGTTAAAGTGATAGTCAAAAGCTGGTTGCTATGTCAATGAAGTTCCTTTGTTTATGTGGATAGGAGTTGACAAGTTCCTGTATGAGAAAAGTATGTTTTTCATAGCAGGAACCAAAAATAAGGAATGTCTAAAAAACGACGAACTCCACGAAAAAAAGTATATAACATAAATTGTGTGTTTTAATGTGCTCTACAGTTTTTGTGTAGTAAGTTTTTGTCCATCCCTTACGGTTTAGCAGTTATTCAAAATTTAGTAAAATTCATCCAGAATAAACTACTCTTCAGAGGCTATTCCCAGAAAATTCAAGATATACATTTTATTTTTCAGGTAAATATGTTTAATATACGAAATTTTAATCAAAATCGTTAGAGCCATTTTTGAGAAAATCAACATTTTCGAAAAAAGTTCCATGTAAAGGGTAGTTGGGGGTGGGGGGATTTTTCTCAAAATCTTTGTGTCGCATCCCTGGAAGATACTAAACTTAAGTACCAAGTTTGGTATTTTACCGACTTTTCGTTTTTGAGTTATCGTGTTCACAGACACATGGACACACGGACACACGAACACACACACACACACACACACAGGCACGGACCTTTTTGTGAAAATGCTTTTTTTGGATATTGGGAACCCTAAAACATATATTTCCGGTGAAATCTCGGTATCGAATTTTTGGGTGGAGTGCAATACTTTCTCTATACACTATGTACATAGTGCGTATGCAGAAAGTAAAAATCTATATTTATGGCTTTACATTTAAGTTTTGCGTGGTCCAAGAAAGCGACGCGAAGATTTCTCAAGAAAGAAAGGAGAAAAAGAAAAAAGATCTTAAATTACCCTTTATATGGAAAATGTTTTCAAATGTTTATTTTCTCCAAAATAAACGATTTTTGATTAAAATACCATGTGTTTAAATTATTTTTATGTCAAATGAAATTTATATCTTCAGTTGTCTAGGAATAGCCTTGAAGTCCTGTTCATTATAGATACGTTTTTCATAATTGGTAAACTGTAAAAGATGGACAAAATCTTGCTGCCTAAATTTATAGAGCCACTTAAAATAAAATATTTAATGCCGAATACATTTTTTGTGAAGATAAACGTTTCCGAGACATTCTTTCTTATTGTTTCAGTTTTTAAATGCTTTAACTTGTCTCAACCGTTTTTCGTTTTGGAGAACATGCAAAGAACATGCATGTACATGTACATAGGTAGAGTCTAGATACATATTATATTCCACCCAATTCGATATCGAAATTTCATTGGAAATATTTCTTTCTGTCTTATGTATGAAAAAGCCCTTTTAGAAAAATGTCCGTGTGTATATGTATGTGCCAGTAAACAACATAACTCAAAACGGAAAATTCGATTAAATACAAAGCTTGATAATAATGTTCAGCATTTTCCAAGAATGCAACATGATGATATTCAAGAAAATTCCCACACCCCAAACTATCCTTTACATTGAAAAACATTTCTAAAATTATGTTCTAAAATTTTCTAACGATGTTTATTAAAATATTAAACACGTTTACATGTAAAACAAAATTATATCTTGAATTTTCTGCAAATACCCATTAGAGACCTCTTCATTCATATTGACTTTTACATGACTCGTAAATCCTAAGAGATAGACAAAAATTTAACACACAATTTATGTCATTTACATTTTTTGCGCAATTAACCGTCTCCGAGATATTTCTTGTTATTTGTTTCAGCTTTAAGCTATTAACTTTTTTCTAACTGGAGACATCTTTCTTTTAGTTTATATTTTGTTTACTCCTAACAAGCTAAGGGAACTGAATTTCAATTGTCTCACTTATAGACCGGCTTTTAAAAGATCAGACTATCTCTTAAGCCTAGAGCATTCGCTTATTTCCATTCTACTTACAAGGAAGCAAGTATTAAGACCAATTTTTGCAATGTTTATCTTGATTAGCATGACGTAGATAAAAGAATAACCTTTTGTAAAGAAAGATTGCTTGTGAACCAGCTAGACAAAGTCACGTGAATGCAAAACATCACATTTTTATTTTACAGTTTTGGAATTGAATGAGTTACAAAATCACTATTGTAAAATTTTGGGTTATTGCTTTCTTAAGTTAATAAGAGGGCAAAGTGCAGTGTTTAAGATATTTATAAATGCACAGTGCACACTAATTTTAGCTTACTAGAGCTTCTGTTAAAGATAAGAATATCCCATGTCGCTATTTATTTTCCATCACTTAGCAGGAGGTGCATATTCATTCCGGAAACGAAGAAATCAAGTGCCAATTAAATTAACACCAGTCGCTGGCTCCAGGTTCTCGAGAATGAAAGGAAAAGTATAAAAATAGAAAGAGAGAGAAATTAAATTTCTAAAGCCGTATTGTGCACTCTAGCTGGAGAAGTCTGTTTTTAACAAAAATAAAACTTCTCGACGAATAACAGTGTATGCATTAGCCAGTACTTTTAAAAAGGAAATATTACAACGAATGCAAAATTCGTTCCCGCTGGGATTTGGGTTTGTTTAAGAAAATAAGTCAAACTTTCAAGTGGCAGTCTGTATTTATTACCAGAATCATGCAAAGCATACTTGTTAGCTGTTGTTGAAATGAAGCTAACATTAAGGATACCTCTCTACAAGCAATGAAACCTATACTAGAGCTGTTCTCAGTCTTTTATGCACAATAATGAAAGAGCCGAAAGTATAGTAACCTGGTTTCCTTTTGTCTCATTATTCGAAAATAATTAGCGGAATTACTTCTGGAATAATTATCATGACAGTTTCTGAAATTCATTATGTGAATATTGCTCTTTCTATAGTCCTTTTTTAGTTTAATTTAGTTAAAGACAGCAAATGTTCTCAAAAAAGGATGTAGTGTTATGACAAATATATTTTACGAGAGCTTAGAATATTATATTTGTAAAATAAAAGAAATTACACATGCTATTCTCAGCCCCAAATGGAAAATAGAGAAAAAAGAAAGAATATAAATAACTAACGAAATTAAGGAAAGGATAAAAATTACTAATAAGCATTTAATAAACATTTTTTAAGACTTATTAAGTTCATTTCATGTTTATTTTAATATGTACATACAATCCTATAATTAAATATATTTTTGAAAATGGCATCTACCGTTTGGCACTTTGAATTGTGTAGCACTGCACATAAAAAATCTGATGTATTCCATTCACATGATTTTCTCTTCATCTCGGTAACATATTCTTCGATCTACTTCATGCTAATCGAGACAAGCATCAGCAGAAGTGGGCTTATTACTTGCTTCCTTGTATAAGCAGAACGTATATACGGGAATACACTAAGCTAAAGCGATAGTCAAGTATTTTAAAAACTGGTTGCCTGAGGTTGAAATCCGTTTCTTTGTATGGCCAGGAGTTTACAAAGTCCCAAATGAGAAAATCTTAAGGATTTTAAAACTGAAACCAATAACAAGGAATACTCGGAAATTGTATCTCCATTAAACAATCTGATGTGTTTCATTCACATTTGTTGATAAGCTTTTTCTTCTATCTACTTCATGCTAATCAGATAAACATTAGCAGAAACGGACTTATTACGTACTTCCTTATAAGTAGGAGTGTAATAAGGAAATACACTAGGCTAAACCGAAATGTTTTAAAATGTGGTTGCTATGGGATTGAAATCCGTTTTTTTTGTTTTGTTTTTTTTTACGTGGCCAGCAGTTGATAAGTTCCCGTATGAGAAAACTTTTAAGTATTTTAAAACTGAAACCAGTAACAAGGAATATCTCGAAGACGGTCACCTTCATGAAAAAATTAATATATGAATTGTGTGCTTTAAGGACAACTACATTTTTTTTGGGGGGGGGGATAGTAAGTTTTCGTCTATCTCCTACGGTTTTCCAGCTATGCAAAATTTAGAAACAAACATCCAGAATAAAGCGGTCTTCAGACGCTATTCCCAGAAAATGTAAGATATGCATTTAGTTTGTCATAAAAATATCTTAAACATAAAGTATTTTAATCAAAGTTGTTAGAGCCATTTTTGAGAAAATAAAAAATTTCAAACATTTTCCATGTAAAGGTTAGTTAGTGATGGGGGAATTTTCTTCAAAATCTTCGTGTCCCATTTTTGGTGAACTTAAATACCAAGTTTGGTGTTTAATGGACTTTTCGTTTTTGAGCTATACTGCCCACAAACAAACACACACACACACATGGATATGTTTCTAAAATGCTTTATTTTTGGATTCAAGGGGTCCCAAAATGGGTGTTTCCGATGAAATCTCGGTATCGAATTTTAGGGTACAATACGATAACTTCTCTATACACTATGTAGATAGTATGTGTAGAGAAAGTAAAAATGCATATGACATAAATTGTGTGTTTTAACGAGATATACATTTTTGTTCAGTAAGTATTTATCTATCTCTTACGGTTTACCAATTACACAAAAATTATCCAAATTAAAGGTCCTCAGCGGTTACTCCCAAGAATTCAAGATATACATTTTATTCGTCATGTAAATATCCTTAATATACGGCATTTTAATCAAAATCGTTTAGCACTTTTGAGATAGCCAAACTCATCGATTTTTAGGAGTAGGGGGATTTTCCTCAAAGTCTTCGTTTCGCATCCTTGGAAAATATTAAACTCAATACTAAGTTTTACCGACTATTCGTTTTTGAGTTATCGTGTTCTCAGACACATGGACACATCTACCCACAAACACATAGACCGTTTTCTAAAAATTATGTTTTTGGATACAGAGGACCCTAAAACGCTATTTCCAGTGAAATCTCGGCATCGACTTTTTGTTGGAATGCAATACCTTCTCTACCAATGTATCTACTATTAACAACTAGAGAAAGTAAAAGTAGAAACATTTACACACGCCATTCTCATCCCCCAAAAGGAAAAGGATGAAAGAAGAAATAACATAAATAACGAAATTAAAGAAAGGAGAAAAATTGCCCAAAAAATTTAGTTTTTTTGTGTGTGCATATTATTGATGCGAATACCCCATTCATTATATATTTATTTTAACATTGTAGATTCAATTTTATATTTAAATATGTTTTTGAAAATGACATTGCTGTTTTGCATTGTGCACCACTGCATAGAAAACATTTCTAATTTGGTCTATTTAATTGACTTTTTCAACCCATTTTCAATTAACTATTCTTAAAAAAAGTCTATTCTTTTATCTACTTCACGTTAATCTGGATGAACATTTACATATATACTTTTAATTACTCATTTCTTTGTAATTGAAACGGGAATAGTGAAGTACAGAGGGCTTAAGATATAACTAAATCACTTAAGACCTGATTGCTGTGCTGGCTTTAAAACTCCGTTCTATTTGCTTGATCAGGAGAAGAAAAACGAATAATAACTTCCCATTTGAAAAGTATTATAACACTGAAACCAAATAACAAGGACTATCTCGAAAACGGCTAACTCCACAAAAATATATTTTGCATTAATTGTGTGTTCTGACGTGATCTTCATTTTAAACATTTTTCTTTACGTTTAAGAAAACTTAACCTGGTCTGTCATATTGACGGATGAATGAAATGGGTAAAATGATGTTCAAATGGGCCAGACATTAGTCTTCTCAGAATAAGGAAAAATCGCTCAAATACCTTATTCGGGTAACACATCCTAACCGAGATTCAAACTTGTTACCTCTCGAATCTGCTACATTTTTTGTGTACCAAATAAGTTTTTGCCTACCTCTTATGGTTCACCATTTGTGCAAAAGTCATCCAGAATGAATAATACTTATGAATAAGACTTCAGAATTCATTTCCAGGAAATTCAACATACGTATTGTATATAAATATATTATAAATATATTATATATTGTATATATTAAATTATATTAATAATATATTATATTTTAACCAAAATCATTAGATACATTTTTGAAAAAACATAATTTTCCCCAAAAAAGTCCTCGAAAAGTGTAATTGGAAACAGGACGATTTTCTTTAAAATTTTCGCGTCACATCCTTGGAATATGCAGAACTTAAAAATAGCTTTTTTGTATTTAACGAGCCTTTCGTTCTTGAGCTATGATGTTCAGAAGCACACGGACAGATATATACACACATGCGCGCGCGGATATTTTTCCAAAAATGCTTTACTTACTCTACACGTAATATGTACATAGTGTATAGAGAAGGTATTGCATCCCACCCAAAAATTCAATAACGAGATTTCACCGGAAATAGACGTTTTAGTTTCCCCTGTATAAAAAAAAGCATTTTTGGAAAAAGGTCCGTGTGTTTGCGCATCTGTGAACTCAATAACTCAAAAACAAAGAGTCGGTAAAATATGAAAATTGGTATATAAGGATGCGACACGAAGATTTTGAGGAAAATCCCCCCACCCCAAACTACCCTTTACATGGAAAAACTTTCGAACATTTTGGTTTTCTTAAAAATTGCTCCAACTATTTTGATTAAAATGCCATATATTAACGACATTTACACGTCAAATAAAACGCATATCTTAAACATACTGAGCATAGCCTCTAAAGACCTCTTTATTATGGATGAATTTTGTTGGATTTTGTATTACCAGTAAACCGTAATAGACAATAATTTACGACACAAAAATGTAGATCTGATTAAAATTTATGTCATATGCATTTTTTTTCGTAGAGCTGACCGTTTTTGAGATATTCCTTGTTATTTGTTTCAGTTTTAAAATACTTAAAACATTTCACATACGGGGATTTGTGAACTCCTGGCAATGGATAGAAACGAATTTAATCCACATGGCAACCAGCTTTTAATGTTCTTCTAGCCTTATTTCTGCTAATATTTATCTGGATTAGCATGAGGTACATAGAAGCATAAGGTTTTTAACAATAATTTGTTGCAGAGATGTAGAGAAAGTTATGTGATTTTTTTATTCACGGTACCTCAAAACAAATATTTCTGGAGAAATCTTGACATTTTTAGAATAGAGAGGTTAACTTAAGCTCATGTTTTAGAGGTGATTGGTTGGTCCATTCAGGAGCTTGTTCCACATTGCAGCCACCAGAGACGTATTGTACATCAGAACCCAGGAGAATAACAAGATTGGAGAGTACTCGACGGGCGGTCGCAACCAACTGCGGGGAAAAAGCCACCATGGTGGTTCCCTAATGTCTAAGCAGTTCCTTCTCTCAGCGAGGGGAGCCCTTGGAGCCCGCAACTTGGGCCTGACTGAATTTCCCAAGTCCTGATGACGACTCCAGTCTCGTCCCATCGCCTAGAGCTGTATTTCCAAGGCGTATTTACCACCACGGAGAGGCGTCACGCTGACACTTGCAACCCTGAAAGAGACCGGCAGGAATGAAATGGAGATGAAATGAAGAGGTAGGAAATTTGGGGAAATGAAGAAACCTCCCCAGCATTCGCCTGAGAAGACCCCCGAAAAAACCATGGGTCAAAAACTTTTGCCGAGGGAATGGGACCCACGACCTCCCGAATGGCAGTCTCAGACGAAACACCTGGCTCGTCAACCTTTATAAATAAATATTGCCTGCTACTGTGGTTAGTGTCTCCTTCGCACTCAGGGGATCTCGAGTTCAATTTCGGATGAATTATCCTGATAAGAGTGTTCCCGGGATTTTCTCTTATTCTAAGAACATAATGTCAGATAACTCTAGATTGTAAGGACCACGGTCATATTTGAACATAATTTCACCCATTTCGTAAAAGCAACGTCCGTTATGGCCTCAATCAAGTTAAAGTACCTTAAACATCAAAAAAATAAAACTTTAAAATGTTACTATTAAGTATGGCAGATTTTGCATACTGAAGCAATGCAGTTTCTTTCTTTGCAAATATGCGAGATTGTTTGCTACATACTATGTACATAGTGTGTAGAGAAGATATTGCATTCCACCCAAAATTCGATACCGAGATTTCACCGGAAATATGCGTTTTAGGGTCTCCATTATCCCCCAAAAATGTTAGATGAAGGTTCATGTGTGTGTCCGTGTATCCATAAACAAGATAACTCAGAAAGAAAAGTCGGTAAAATACCAAACTTGGTATTTAAGTTTAGTATCTTCCAGGGATACGACACGAAGATTTTGAAAAACACCCACCCACTCCGAACTACCCTATAAATGGAAAAAATTTCGAACATTTTGGTTTTCTAAAAAATGGCCCTAACGATTTGGATTAAAATACCACATATAAAAGACATTTACATGGCAAATAAACTGTATATATTGAATCTTCTGCGAATAGCCTCCAAAGACCTCTTTATTCTGGTTGAAATTTGCCGAATTTTGCGTAAATGGTAAACCGTAAGAGACAGACAAAAGCTTACTTCACAAGAAATATAGAGCTTGTTAAAATACACAATTTATATCATATACTTTTTTTTCCGTGAAGTTGACCATTTCTGAGATATTCCCTGCCATTTGTTTCAGATTTAAAATACTCAAACTACACGAGGAAATTTGTAAATTCTTGGCCATGCATAAAAACGGATTTCAACCATATAACAACCCGCTTTTAAAAGATTTTACTATCGTTTTAGCCAAATATATTCTCTTATTCATCTTCTACTTCAAGGAAGCAAGCAATTAAGACTGTTTCTGCTAATGTTTATCTCTATTATCATAAAGTAGGTAAAAAAATAAGATGTTTAACGATAATTTGTTACAGCGATGTAGAGAAATTCATGTGAATAGGACACATCAGATTTTTAAAAACTGTATTATTCATGTTTGAAAACTTTCTAACAAATCATTTCTTTCCAAAAGCACTAGAAAGTGGACATGTCTATAAATATGAAATTACAGCTGTTCGTGCTCATTGTGGAACAATGTTTTCAAATAGAGAGTAACTAGACATGCTGTTAGTACAGCAGAATACGACGGAGGCACGTCGTCTATACCAACTAGGGTTGCGAGGTTTTCTAATTAAAAATAAGGGAGATTTCAGGAATGGTTTTCCGGCACCTTGCTTGACACGGCCTATCGATCTTTTACTTTGTTGATTTCAGCAGAAAATGTTTAGGTATAGAACTAAAACACATTTGGTACACTAATATAATTTAAAACAATAATAGGTATAAGTATTCACAATATAATATGAAACTATTGTGAACATTTAGCATTTGATTTACACCCATCCAGAAGCTTGACATCAGTTCTCACATAATTAAGGAACTCTTTGCAACTCATTTTAAAATGTACTGTAATAAGCTATTCAGCTTTGAAAATTTATCCAGAACTCTTGTTCCTTACATCAGCTCATTTATTGTTCATTAAAGAAAACACTCTTTCTGCATAAAGTGCAATGCTTATTACTCTTCAAAGGTTATGTCCAAAAATAACTATCTTCCCAAATAGAAAGATAAACACACATGTACTTAGATTTCTTCTTGGGTGGAGTTTTGTTCAGTTCATTGGATCATCGCCTTCCATGATTACAAAAATGTAATCTATGAGTATAAAAATATACTGTATATATACCTTATTGGAATTAATTAAAACGATTGGAATACACATCTTATGTATTTATTATTCTGACCCTTTTCTACTTGCTTTATAGAACCACAAACAAACAAACCACGTGTTCCTCTCTTCAATTGAAAGACACAAGTGAACGAGACGCATGCTACCATTACTACCAACAGCCATTTAAAATTCTGCTGCTAACATTGGGAAAAGGGAACTACCACTTCGATATATTGCATGTTCCAAATATCCTTCTAAAACGCAGAATCTATGTCAGTGTATGAAATACGGGAGAGATAGTCTAAAATACGGAAATCGGGAGACTCAATAAAATAAGGATGAAATATGTGAGAGCCCGGGAAATACGGGAGACCTAGCAACCCTAATACCAACAGAGGTTTCTGCAGAGAACATTTCCTAAAGATGCAAGTTGCGAACCGCCTTCTGGAATCAGGGACAGTGCACAAGACGCCGTATCACAAAAAGATAACCGTGTCTGTGACCAAGCAATGACGGATCGTGTGATTGACTACATCGTTCAGCATGCGCATTGTAGTAAGAGGGATATTCACAACTATTAGCCAATCTTTTCGTGGAGAATATCTCTTGCATAGTTTCACCCTTATCATCTTCAACTGCACCAGGAGCTACTGTAGCCGGACCATGGACGGAGAGTGGCGTTCGCTAGGTGGATCATGCTGTGCACGACAAATTGAACAAGATCCACACTTCTGGAAACTGTGATTTACAGATGAAACAGGGTCCCACAACACAGGCCATGCAAAACACCACAACATGCATTACTGGAGTACTATAAATCTATATTTGATGCAAAAGGAGGCCTTAACAAGTCCAATGGGATTTCAGTGTTTGAGCTAGTGTATTCGGTGATCAACTAATAGGCCTGTATTTTTATGATGGCCAACTCACTGAGAATTACTATATCCACCTCCTACAACACCAGCTGCCTATTCTTCTGCCTCCATGCCCAACTATTACTTCTCGTTACATTTACTAAACATAAAAAAGACTTCTAAGTGAAAGTATTTGAACCTAGGTCCTCCACCAGTGAAGACCAATTCACTCACTGTTGCGCTTTGAGAGCAAGTCACTTCATTTACAGGGGTGCAAATCAGTAATTTCGGCTTAAATTGAAAACGACGCGATGCAGAGGATGGTGTTTGCGGCATAACCTGTAACAAACGCCAGGACTGCATAACTTCTCAATCCGCAGGCTGAGAAGACTCACTCTATATATAGGGAGGAGAGAGAGACAACTACTTTTAATGCTTAGGTGTGACTTTTTCTCTTGAAAACTATCATTTTATTGGTAATTTAATCAGTGTTTAAAGAGCAAATAGCTGAATAAAACTTCTGGATATTATCCACAAGAAGCAAAGACCCACCTCTGTAGCGTAGTGTTAGGTATCAGCCTCACATTCAAGAGTTTCCCGAGTTCGAACCTCGGATAGGGTGAGTTACCCGGATAAGGTTCTCTTAAAGTCCTATGCATCCCGGGCTCATTTAAGCATCAAATCAGCCATTTAATTCATCGTCCGGTATGATATACCAGGTTAAATGATGTTAAGCTACAAGAGAAAGAAAGAAAGAAAGGATCCAATGGTTATTAATTTGCATCAATATTTATATGATATTTTTGATAAGTTTCACAGTTTGGTCTTCTTAAACTGTAAACATTTTATGTATTCAGTCTTGTTTTAAATAAAATATCTTCTGCGCACGTCTGTGTTTATTTTCTTTGCTGTTTCCATGCAGAACATCATAGAATCTTTCTGGAACCTTCCCATAATTTCGCATCTATTTTCAACTTCCAGATGCTCATTCCGCTTTTCCCCCAGACCTGAATAATAAATGTACGAGAGAGAAGTAGCGCACACGGAGAAAACGGGTCCAAAAATTGAATAATATAAATCAAGAGAAACTTCTATGCTGCATTAGATAGTTGAGACGATGGTTTGTGAGCGAGTCAGCAAATGCACCATTCAACAAACGAAGCACTGGAAAGCGACTTTTGCTTCCGTAACTACGAATCAGCGCAAAAAGAAAGAAAAAAAATAACAAAAACAATATGTTACAAGATAGCTGCCGTTTTACTGGTGGATGGTGAATAGAATTGATATTTTCACCCTCAAAAATGGAGAAAAATGCCTGCCTGCTGTCTATTTGTATTACATATTTATGTACATGTACCTATATGCCGGGTATTTTCAAATTCTGCTCAAAGACATTCTGCTATAAGGCTATAAAACACCTTGCATTTAATCAATAAATTACAATGATACCAAAAAGGCTTTACAAAGCCTTCGTTGAGAATATCATGGACTATAGACCGTGAGACGAGACATGAACAAACCGTGCGTAAAGGAAATTTTGCTTTCCTTCCCTCCTTCTCTGCAACGGTTGAGAGGGGTAATAGGTCACTGCAATTACGTCTTATAATTTTAATTTCGTATAGAATTAGTATTCCTGTAAATCCGATGTGTTTCATTCACATGACTTTCTCTACATCTCTGTAACAAATATTGTTAAAAAGCGTATTCTTCCATCTACTTCATGCTCATCGAGATAAACATTAATAGAAATGCCTACTTTAAGTAGAAGGGAAATCATAGAATACACTAGGGTAAAACGATAGTCAAATATTTTAAAAGCTGGTTGCATGTTGATGAGATCCGTTTCTTTGCATTGCCAGGACTTGACAAATTCATGCATGTGAAAAGCTGAAGTATTTTAAAACTGAAATAAAAAACAGGGAATATCTCAAAAATGGTCAATTTAAATAAAAACATGTATATGATATTTCAGAGAGATCTACATTATTGCGCAGTACGTTTATGTCTTTATCTTACAGTTTACTAGTTATGCAAAATCCAACAAAATTCATCCAGAATAAAGAGATCTTCAGAGGATATTCCCAGAAAATTTAAGATATACGGTTTATCTGTCGTCTAAATATCTTTAATATGCGGAATTTTAATCAAAATCGTTAGCACCATTTTTGAGAAAATAAAAACTTTCGAAAAATTTTCCATGTAAAGAGTAGTTTGGGGTGGGGGATTTTCCTCAAAATCTTCGTGTCGCATCTTTGGAATATACTAAACCTATATATCAAGTTTGGTATTTTATCACTTTTATAGTGTTCACAGACACACGGACACACACACGCATGGACCATTTTGGATACAGGGGACCCACTTCATGCTAATCGAGATAAATATTAGCAGAAATGATTTTTTATAACCTGAAAGGAAATAAGGGAATACACTAGCTAAAACGACATTAAAAGTTGGTTACCATGTGGATGAAAACCGTTTCTATGTATTGCCAGGTGTTCACGAATTCCAGTATATGAAAAGTTTTAAATATTTTAAAACTGAAACAAATAACAAACAACATCTAAAAAATGGTCAGCTCTACGAAAAAATATTTATGACATATATTGTGTGTTTTACCGATATCTACAATTTTTATGGTAAGTTTTTTGTCTATCTCTTATGGTTTACTAGTTATGCAAAATCCAAAAAAAGTCATTTATATTAAAGAGGTCTTCAGAGGCTATTCCCAGAAAATTCAAGATATACATTTTATTTGCCGTGTAAATGTCTTTAATATACTACGGTATTTTAATCAAAATCCGTTGAGCTATTTTTGAGAAAATCAATATTTTCGAAAATTTTCCCCCGTGAAGGGTAGTTGGGTGGGAGAATTTTCCTCAAAATCTTCGTGTCGCATCCTTGGAAGATACTAAACTTATATACCAAGTTTGGTATTTTACCGACATTTTGATCTTAACTTATCGTGTTCACGGACACACACACACGGACCTTTTTCTATAATTTTTTTTTGGATACAGGGGGCCCTAAAACGTCTATTTCAGGTGAAATCTCGGTATCGAATTTTTGAGTGGAATACAATATCTTCTCTATACACTAGGTACATAGTACGTATGGCGAAAGAAACAAGCATAAAGAAAAATGTGGAAATTTGAGGAAAATGATGCATCATTCGAACGCTCTCCTAAAAGGTCTCGTATGGGTATTTGAAAAACCTCTGCTCAATAGAGATGCTAAATTTTAAAAACTGAATATAGTGACTATAGCTCATGAATAATTACAACCTCGTGACGATGAAAAACGAGTCAATTTGAAATTCGATTATACAAAATATCTTTGACGGTACTGTTGACGCATATCTAATAACTTTTTCAGATGAAGCATGGTTTTATTTAAATGGTCTGATTGCATCACAGCATCACCGGTATTGGAGCATAATTGATCCTAGTTAATTCATGAACATTCGTTGTATGAATGTAGAAATTCGTGTGTGGTATGCTGTAACAACAAAACGATTAATAAGGCTCATATTTTTCAACGATACCAAAAATCCCGATAAGTAAGGTATGTTTGCATCAGTTTTTCAAATGTCAGCTAATAGAAAAAGGATATTTCCAAAATGATTCTGCTACAGCTCAAAACAACTTGGAAGTCATAAAGCGTTTTTATGTAGGATAATTTCCAAAGCAGTACGCCCTCCCCTCGTTCCATAGATCGATTTCCATTTGCGGAGAGCCCCAACAATAAAGTTTATAGCAACATTCCTCACGCTATAGATATATAGGGACAATCCTCAAACCATAGACGACATTAAGGACAGTGTAAAAACAGTAAGAACGAACGTTAAGCAGCAAGAATTTGTGTGTGTGTAGGTAAATGTGGTTCGAAGATATCGAGAATGTTTCAATGCAAATGGACATCACTTTCAACACAACTATAATATATGTGTATGTGTACGTGTGTGCGTGTGGGTACGTTACGGAGCGGTATTCCAGACTGCAGTTGTGGACTTCTTTTATGTCAGATCCCTGCAGGAAGGTTGAGATGAGTGTAATTTAAGAGGGCGGCCGACATCCGAACAGGGAGGAATCCGTCGTGGAAGGTTCCTAATAGTTCACAAGCAATTCATCCTGACGCAGGGAGCGTCAGGAACCCGTGGCTCAGTCCCGGATAGACCACCTGGATCCGCAGACAACCTCTAAAGCCATCCCGACGCCGAGAGCGGTATTTTCAGAGCACAGTCGCCTCCACGAAATGGCGCGTCTGTCACTGTCCTCGTCCTGAATGCAAAGAATAATAAGTTTAGAAAAAGGTCAGTGCGCATGTGTGTGTCTTTGAACAGCATAACTGAAAAACAAAAAGTCGGGTAAATGCCAAACTTGGTACTCAGGTTAAATATATGCCAAGGATGTATACAAGATTTTCAGAAAAATTCCCCCAACCCAACTACCTCTTACATGAAACATTTTTTCGAAAATGTTCATTTTCACAACATGGCTCTAAGGATTTTAATTAAAATATATGTTTAAGATATTTTCATGACAAACGATATGTATATATTGAATTTTCTGGCAATAGCGTCTAAATACCTCTTCATTCTTGATGACTTTTGTATAACTCATAAGTAGAAAGAGATAGACAAATATTTACTTCACAAAAATATGATTTCTCTAAAACACACAATTTATGTCATATACCTTTTTGTAGAGATATTCCTTGTTATTCGTTTCAATTTTAAACTATTTACTCAAGCCGAAGTCAACTTTCGTTTCATCTCTTTTCTTTTTCTCCAGGGAATGCAAAAGAAAACCGATTTTTAATTGTTTCATATAGCGATAAGTTTTTAGAGTGCTTGACTATCGCTTTAGCGTAATGTATTTCTTTGTTTTCCTTCTACTTACAAGCAAGCAAGCAATAAGACCAATTCTGCTAATCTTTATCTCAATTAGATAAAAGAATAACATTTTGTACGGAAAGTTTGTTTATAGTACAGCTAGGAAAAGTTGGGAGAATAAAACACTTTAGATTTTTTCATTTAATTTTGAATTATAGTTGTCATTCATTTTTTCTTGATGATTCTTTTAATTGATTCGTAAGAAAAATCACTTGTTTGCTTCTACTCAGTTCTACTCATTTTTTGCTAATATATCAGACGTTTCATTACCTTGTATACCACAATGGGTTTCAATTTCCTGATTAATACTTATAACAAGGTGGATATTAGTTTAGTGTATGTTAGCATCACCATGAGTAAGTAACGCAGAATTTTTGGGACAGTACCTTCAGGACAGTGCGCGAGCAAGCCTGCGCGCGAACATCGGCCCCGCAATATAAGGAACGCTTTGTATGTTATCTATTCTAGAAATCAGAAATAGAATATTATTGCACATGTACGATAAGCGCATTGGAGAGCGAGGAAGAATTTAAGAATACGAGACGAATCCGATAATCTGCAACGTACTTAACGCACTTGTATTAAGCACTATGCTTTCGAAGATACCTCGCGAATATTAGAGATAATACTTACGCAAAGTTAATATTATCTGTAATACATGTTGGGTCCAGTTGCAAGTGTACCAACATTAACCTTGGTGTTGAACTGGAAGTCGGTTTACCATCGCTGGCTTTTGACCTGAAAGAAATCAGTATCTTGCAGGGATTTAGCTCAGCAGGGATTAATCCTAAGTAAATGTTAACAAACTAAAAGTAAATAGAGGCTCAGGTAAGTATTATATCGTAAACTTCAAGTATCAATTTACTTTTTATTTATATGCCGGCTTTAACATCTCTAGTCATATCGGCGATGAAACAATTGCTCATCAGAATAATGTTCACTCGTTTTACATTTGAGTGGTATCATTTTGGATAATTACATTAAATACTTTTCGGTGTTTTCCCGGATCACCAAGTGAATGCTGGAGAGTTTCTTTATTCTCCGGAACTTCCTGTCCCTTCATTTCATATACATTCCATCTAGTTGGTATCTTACAAGGTTATAAGTGCCGAGGTAACTGTGGTGGTGGCGCACCTTCGTGGTGGTGAAAGGGTTTTGGAAGTACAGCTCTTAGCGTTGGAAGAGTCTGTAGGACTTGGGGTGTTCATTAAGACCCAGGGCGTGGGCTTCTAGCGCTCCCGCGTTGAAATGAAGAAATGTTCGGAGTATGTTAGGGACCCACCCAATGGCTCTTACCCTGCGGTCAGTTTCGGCTGCTCGTTAGACACTCTCACATTATCCTATCCTCCTGGGATATGACGCACAATAAGCCCATGGTGGCTGCAATTTGGAACCCCTTTCGGAATGGCACACACAAAGCACACATGCATACTTTTACTAGTACTTCCAGACTATAGAGAGAATGGGAAATAATCCTGACTAGAGAACATTTCCAAACCTCCAGCCAGAAATCGCACCTGAGACTTCTGGATTTGAAAGCTAGCAGGCTAAGCACCAAGTCATGGATTCATTCAATAAAATATTATTATATTCCATGCCTTAGTATAATAAACATATCAGAAGCTAGAGGATGTAATATAATTAATGCACATACATACAACTAGACAAAACACAACGGCAGCTTGAACAAGAAATGGATCGAAGCTCTCTTTCGTCGAAAAACAAAACATTATCCACAGAGATCTTTAATAAGCACTTATGTACGCAATAGATGTGCACAAACAAATACGAACAATCATGTATTAGTTCTCTTAATTACTTGTGATAGATACAGGATAAGATTTATTAAATATGTCAACAAAAACATGCCTCAATCTCACTGATGAAGTTGTTCTTTCTTTCGTGTATGAGGAGAATCCATATTGCTTATATTTGTACTCTGCAGTAACACGCAACATAACTCATGGCTTTCCAATCACATCACAGGGCATTGTTTTCATTTGCATTCCCTGGAGATTAAATCGTGTGCTTCCCAATAGGTTAACCCTGAGAGAGGAAATGCCAGTGGGGCTGCATAGATCCCTGGGAAAGGGACATTACAGTCAGGTACCGGGGTCAGCATCACCACAGAGTAATCGATGCGGATTCACTAAAGTGGCACACATTGTCCCTAATCAATTGCACCAACCTGATAGCGTACTCTCCTGTTGTACCGGCAGAAATCTAACTTCGTTAGGCAGATGCTGTTAATACCGCATTCCAGCGCAGATATAGGAATCGTTAAGCTTCAACTTATAAACAATTTCAGTAGAGACATCACAAATTCCTCAAATTTCTATTTTGGACTCTTTAGACCAGTTGTGGGGATAATAAAGGATGCTTATTTAGCAACTGCAGACGTAATAAATTGTAGTTTCTTAATATGGTTTGGTTTACATAGCTTGAAATTAGTTTTCGAACTCATATTCATTTAGATAACTACATTTCAGAGGTAGAACCAACGTTGCTTCACGATTATTCATTTTAAGTTTTTATAATTGTATTTAAGTAAGAACAGAAAGCTAAGACTAAAAGGTCGCTCTTGCTGTTGTTCTTCGTTTTATTCTTTCTTTCTTTCTTTTTTATGTAACTATTTATTTGTTCCCCTTTTACTCTTTCTGCTACTATTCGTCTACTTCTTCTTCAACCTGTTCTTTTTCCTCATCAATTTTTATTCTATTTCTTTCTCGTATTCTACTTCTTGTCCTTTGACGTCCTCCGTGGTCTTTGGTTCCTAAAGTCGCTTTTTCAATGGATTCCTTTCGGGCGTAAAAACGTGTAACATGTTATATTATGTAGAGTACTCTAATTACGAATAAAGGGAGTTTCAGCATTAAGGCCTTTTCTGCTAATGTTTATCTCAATTACCATGCAATAGGCCGAAGAATGCGTTTTTGTAAGGATAGTTTGTTGAGAATTGGTTGAAAAATTCTGTGAATGTTGCACATCAGATTCTTTAATAGTGCTGACGTTAGTTCTTACAATATATGCCACCATAGGCGGTGGACAATATGATATCTAAAATCAAAATGAAATGATGTTTCAGGAAGGAAATTCGGAAAGGAAACTCGAAACTCTCCGGCTACCAGTTATAAGGACTTAAAGCACTGTTCTCGAACTCTTAAGTTTATAGTACCTCCCCGGCACATGCTATTTATGCGGATTGAATATAAACTGGAAAAACCTCTCTGGAAGAGCGGTCTTTGCAGAATTTAAACCACCGATTTCTTGATCTCCGTTCTTAACGACCTCGGGCTCCCCAAGTGCACTAATTCTGACTTTGTGCAGTAAGGAGTCGAATTGCAATTCTAAATTTAACAACCTGAAATTTGATAATGAATCGAAACGGGAGCAGTATACTGCATTTTTGCTGTCTCAAAATCTAGGTTGTTATGGGAAAATTTTGAACTACATTTCTGTTATTTGCTTAGAAGTAGGATTTTATTTTGGAGATCCTCCAGAAATGTTTTGTTTACCTTACTGAAATAATGTGTGTTGTACATTAAATATTTTAACTTCTCCAAGAAAATTAATAATAATAATAATTATATTAATAATAATATATATAATAATAATTATTATATATATTATATATAGATATTATATTTATTATTATTATTATTATTATTATTATTATTATTTATATTGTCAACGACGCTTACAATTGCCAGGATCATATCAGTACCGTTGGTGTGCCGGAATTTCGTCCCGCAGGAGTTCTTTAACATGCCAATAAATCTACTGATATGGGGCTGTCACTTTTAAGCACACTTAAAAAGCATTGGTCTGGACCAGTTTGAACCCGCGGCCTTGAGCTCAGAAGGCCAGCGCTTAACCAACTGAGCTACGCATACCGACTATGATGATGATGATGATGATAATAATAATAATAATAATAATAATAATAATAATAATAAAAAGAACAAGACGAAGAAATTAACATGTGTATTTTACTCGGAAATAGTTTATGTATCCCTTATCTTATAACGTACAACCAATTTAAAATATTTTTCTAAAAGTGAAACAATAAATAATTAGCAATGTACTTGAATAGATGGAGTACTTAAAACGTATTGTTCTTAAAACTTATTAGACATATAAAATTCTTCAAAACACTCAGATGCTTATTCTACGGATGCTGTTTACCTGTGACAGTACTCCTAACGTTGAAGTTAAACAGCGAAGTTACTTGACCTGTGGATTTTTACTTATTTTAAATCAATGTGCGCTCGAATGAGCATATGAATACAGAGTTTTAATTATTTTCTTGCTTTTATAAGTTCATTTAGAGTGCATGTTCGTATTTTATCCTGTTGAAGTGGTATAGTTGATCTTTTTGCCCACATAATTTGCAAACACATTGTTCTTGATGGTATTTTTTACTTTCTCTATACTCATTATGTACATTAGTGTTTAGAGAATGTATTGCACTCCACCAAAAAATTCGATACCGAGATTTCACCGGAAATATATGTTTTAGGGTCCCCAGTATCCAAAAAAAGTATTTTCAGAAAAAGGTCCGTGTGTGTGTGTGTCCGCGTGTCCGTGTGTCAGTGTGTCCGTGTGTCCGTGTGTCCGTGTGTCAGTGTGTCCGTGTGTCCGTGTGTCTGTGAACACGATAACTCAAAAACGAAAAGTCGGTAAAATACCAAACTTGGTATTTAAGTTTAGTATCTTCCAGGGATGCGACACGAAGATTTTGAGAAAAATCCCCCCACCCAAACTACCCTTTACATGGAAATTTTTTCGAAAATTTTGATTTTCTAAAAAATGGCTCTAACGATTTTGATTAAAATATCGCATATTAAAGCTATTTATCTGACAAATAAAATGTATATTCTGAATTTTCTGGGAATAGTCTCTGAAGACTACTTTATTCTGGATGAATTTTTCATAACTACTAAACCGTAAGAGATGGACAAAAACTTAGCACATAAAAATGTAGAGCACGTTAAAACACACAATTTATGTTATATACATTTTTTTCGTGGAGTTGATCGTTTTTGAGATATTCCTTTTTCTTGGTTTCAGCTTTGAAAAACTTATACTTTTCTCATACAGGAATTTGTCAACTCCTGTCAATACAAACAAAGGAACATCAGTCACATAGCAACCAGCTTTTGGCTTTCACTTTAATCTATGGTACTCCCTTATTTCGCTTCTACTTACAATAAAGCAAGATATAAGGTTATTTCTGCTAATTTTTCTCGATTAGCATGAAATAAATAAAAGATAAGCTTATTAACAACAATAATTTACAGAGATATGGAGAAAGTCATGTGAATGGAACACATCAGATTTTTTTATTTGTACCGACATATTAAATGGAGGAAGTCGTGTATGGCAAGTCCTAGGATATGTTTTCCTGAGTTTGGTTGCTGTCCGTCCGATGTCTTTTTATTATGACATCCGTGCGGAAAATTCAGTGTCTATCCCTTTCTGCTTTTGTTTCTTTCTTGTTACTGCTTCTTTGTACGCTTCTGTGTTTGGCAGAGGTGCCTTGATCCTTATTTCTTCTAAGGATAATGTTTCTCTTGCTAGAATATACGCCAGTCTGCGGATTTTTATGCCGCCAAATAATACTGTTGGTGGAACTGCTCAGCCAGCCAGGACATTGTTGAGGGTAACAGAAATTAACAGCTTTTGCAGTGGATAAGAACATGCTTAATACTTTTGTGTACCCTGAATGTTTGGTGGACACCAAAATCTACTAGCTCCATTTCGGTAAGTATGAAATACTTCACCTCAGTGCTTGGTTTTACAATAAAAAGGTTTAAGAGTAGAAGTAAAAGTATTGAAATTAAATCAGTTTTGTTTGAATAATTCCGTAGAAATGTCTCTTTGTATGAAGGCGGAAAATTTCTAACAAATTCAACTAAATATTTTAAAACAAACTAATACTTACAGAAATAGTCTCAGCATTGGGTAATTATATCTATATAAATAAAATTATATTTTCCGATATATGATACATTACTTTCAGCATCTCTTTTCAAGCTTCCTTTAAAGCTCTCTTTTTCGGAAGAGTAGCTAAATATATTTCTTACATATATGAACATCAAAGTTTATTCTGTTGTCATTGCCCGTGGCTATGACGGCGATGCAAATTTTATAATAAATCTTAACATGAAAAAAACATACAATATTTTTAATTACAATTGAAGACAGTAAAATGAATGATTTGTTAATTACTATTATCTTTTGTTTTAAATTTGAGTTCCTGAAACCTAATTTATTTAAAGATTATTAAACTGCTGGTGTTGCAGAACAAAATCTAGCTAAAGCCCGCCTGGGTAGTGTGGTGTGTCTGCTTCACATTCAAAAGGTCGTGAGTTCGAATCTCGCTTAGGGTGAGTTGCTTGGATAAGGTTTTTTTCGGGGTTTACCCTTATCCCGAGAAGACGAATGTCGGGTAACTTTAAGCTCCATGGACCCCGAGATCATTTGAGCATCATTTCACCAATTTCATTCATCGTCCGATATGACCAACCAGGTTAAAGGACGTTAAGCTACAAAAAAAAAAAAAAAAAAAAAAAAAGAACTAGCGAACTTCCGATTTTGAATATTGAGCTTGTAATAGTTATTGATCCAATTTCTTATAGAAATACATTTTATTAATTCTTTCTTAGTGCTATTTTTGTTAGCTAATTTATGTATTCATTACGAAAAAATATGTATTCCATGAGTATCATAAGACTTAAATAAATTTGTTACATCACATCTTTGATGACGTCAGTGGGCGTTTTTTGTAAATATGTTTTTTCCCCATTTTAAGATTAAAGGCAACAAGTTTACACACATTTTACTAAATTTTAGGGAAACTCAGTATGAATTACATCTGTGGCACGTCAGGGCTCTCCTAAAAAGCTTCCCATAGAATGTTAAAAATTTATGAATGGAAATTAAGATCAGATTAAACTTTATCGCGCTTATTTGAAACCACAGAATAAGTTCACAACTTTTGGCAGAAAGAGTGCACATTTTGACAAAGATGTCTTTATTTGTGAGTTTCTTGCCTTCAATGCAATGTTTCCAAGAAGAATAGCGGAATGACCTCCAGCAAGGTCATGCGTTATAGGCTCCCAAGATGATTTCTTAAATATAAATCTAGCAACAACAAACATAATTTATTTTGCTACCACAGTCGTTCGTGTTTGAACGATTTGAAATATTCCCATGAGCTGTTTAAAATGAAGTATCCCCTTGGGAATCGAACCCTCAAACCACAAACCGCCAGGTAATTGGGAAACCGCAGTTGATGGTAGTCTATAAATAAATCACGTCTTAATAAAGCAGCGCGCCCAAGGCAATGGGCAGACCTTTTTTGGTTTGGTTCGAGCTGTTGAAATGACGAGTTTACATGTGTAATTGTTGTTTGTGTTTGTTTCGTTTTGTTGTTCCCACTGAAATAATTAAATAACTTGTTTAACACTAAATACGAATGGTCATAAAATGAAAAAAAAAGTCTGATGTGCTTCATTGACATGACTTTCTCTACATCTCTGTAACAAATTATTGTTAATAAGCTTATTCTTCTATCTACTTCATGCTAATCAAGATAAATATTAGCAAAATGGTCTTATTACTTAGTTTCTTATAAGTAGAAGGGAAATAACAGGCTAAACCGACAGTCACATGCTTTAAAATGTGGTTGCTATGGGATGGAAATGCGTTTCTTTGCGTGACCAGGGGTTTAAGTATTTTAAAACTGAAACTAATAACAGAGAATATTTCGAAAACGGTGAATTTCACGTAAAATGTAAGACATAAATTGTGCATTTTAAGAATATCTACATTTTTTGTGTAATAATTTTTGTCTATCTTTTGTATTTTACTATTTATACAAAATAATTCAGAAAAAGAACATCAAGAATAAAAAGATCTTCAGAGGCTATTCCGACAAAATTTAAAATATATATTTTATTTATGTAAATAACTCTAATCAAAATCGTTAGGGCCATTTTTGAGGAAGCCAACATTTTCGAAATTTTTTCCAAGTAAAGGGTAGTTGGGATGTGGGGATTTTCTTGAAGATCTTCGTGTCACATCCTTGGAAGATACTGAACTTAAACATCAAGTTTGATATTTAACGGACTTAACACACAAACACACGTGCCGCACATTTTTCTAAAATGCCTTTTTTGGATTCAGAAGGTCCCAAAACATGTATTTCCGGTGACATCTCGGTATCGAATTTTTGGGTGTAATACAAAACCTTCTCTATACACTAGATACAAAATACGTGTAAAGAGAGTAAAAATACTATATAAATTCTGATGTGTTCCATCCACATGACTTTCTCTACCTATTCTGTAACTATTCTTACAAAAGCTTATTCTTCTATCAACGTCATGCTAATCGAGATAAACATTAGCAAAACCGCCTCTTACTTAGTTCCTTATAAGTAGAAAAGAAATAAAGGAACACACTAGCTAAAGCGATAGTCAAATTTTTAAAAGCGCATTGATATATGATTGAAATTCGATCTCTTTGTATCGCCAGGAATAGAACAAAATAAACAGAAATGACAAATGGAATACCACTCACTGAAGAATTTAGAATTCCTTTAGAAGTTAAATCTGATAATTCTATTTAATCTAATTGAGCAGGATCTACACAAATAATAAAAAGCGTGGATTTGTTACTCGCAGTTGTCAATTCATTAATAAGTAATGCCGCTATGTAGTTCAGAATGTTAATGCACGCATTTGTATCCCATGTGTAGGCCTCAAAATTCCTGCAAGTTTATTTCATCTTCAAAATTAGAAATGATTGACTTTTCTCTGTAACTCTGTGAGCGGTTCAAAAAATGTTTTGTGTTATTTCTTTATTATGTATTATTTAAGAAACCTTTCTCCAATGTTTTATTTTTTGCCAGAGAAGTTATGCTTTGTCATGCTTTATGCCGCGCACACTGCTTGTGATCGTGTATCTCATTGATACTGTTTCCGAGATTCTCCAAAGGGATTGATTTTACCATTTGCCCACTCCAATGACATTTTCATTTCAATCCGACATCATGGCACCATTTACATCCCAGCATTTTATTCTTATTATACAGCCACTCTTTCTCCCATAAAAGTCATTTTTATTTTCTCTACTAGTACTGGTACATAGATAAAGAAGCTATCGCACTCCACCCAAAAATTTGATACCGAAATTTAACAGGAAATTCACGTTTTAGGGTACCCTGTCTCCAAAATAGCAGTGTTTTTTTCTCTATTCTGTATGTACAGTGTACATAGTGGATAGAGAGGGTTTTGTATTCCAACCCAAATTTTGATGCCGGAAATACACATTTTGGGGTTCCCTGTATCTTAAATAAAGCATTTTTAGAAAAAGGTCCTTGTGTATGTTCGTGTATCCGTGTGTCTGTGAGCACAATAATTTAAAAACAAAAAGCCGGCAAAATAACAAACTTAGTATTTAAGTTTAGTATCTTACACGAAGATTTTTTAGAAATAATCCCCCATTACAGATTACCATTTACATTTCGAAAGTTTTGATTCACTCAAAAATGACTCTAACATTTTCATTAAACTACTATATATTAAATATATTTACATGACAAATAAAATGTATATCTTGAATTTTCTGGAAAGAGCCTCTGAAGATCTCTTTAATCTGGATACATTTTGCTGAAGTAGTAAACCATAAGAGAAAGACAAAACCTTACTGCAAACAACGTAGATAGTATTAAAACCCACAATTTATATCATGTATATTTTTTCGTGGTTTTAACTATTTTAATTATTCCTTGTTATTGGTTTCAGTTATAAAATGCTTAAACTTTTTTCATATAGGAATTTATCAACTCTTGGCAATTTAAAGAAATGGATTTCAACCACATGACAACCAGATTTGACTATCGCTTTAACCTAGTGTACTCCCTTGTTTCCCTTCTACTTACAAGGAAAACAAGTAACAAATCTATTTATGCCAATGTTTGTGTAAATTAGCATTAAGTAGATATAAGAGTATAACCTTTTAAAGAATAATTTGTTACAGAACAATAGAAAAAGTCATGTGAATGGAACACATAAGAGTTTTTTGTAACAACGTCCATCATTCGAGCCAATCATGTTCAGAATTGTTCTTGTCTTGACCATGTGCAGATAGGATAAGCTCTGCTTCTTCGTTTTTTCTACCTATTTTACTCATTTAGAAGAATGATTGCTTTGATTTAAGCTACGCTGTCTCAAAACTGACGTGAACAGCTCCAAAACACTGGCTTATTACACTGAAAAACTGACGTAATAAGTGAATTGAATGCAATTTTCTGTTTTTGAAACAAAAAGTGTGGAATCAACTGACGAGTAATAGGATTGGAAAGAAAGGAATGGCGTTGTATTTATGGACGCTTTTTAACTGCTATGGTTCTCAGCGGCCCATTCTACAGTGGGCGTGAAAGATCGCTTAATTTTGCTCAGAGGCCTCTCTATCAGGCTTGAGGTTCTTTTACGTGCCGTAAATCTACGAAACGGGAGCCACAGCTTTACTTCCCTTCCGAAGGAAGCCATGCTAAGGATTTGTACGCCCGAAAAAATTCATCGTCCCCCACATGGGTTTGAACCCACGTAGGTATATGAAGTCAGCATGGTAACCATTACACCACGGAGGGCGACTAACAAGATTGGAAATCTCATTGTAAGTCGTAATTAAGGTATGACATATCAAAATGAAACTGAAATATCCTTGTGTTTTATTGGGAAAATGTTAATCAGATGGGGCATTTTATCTAGTGCTGGCATATTACCAACATGGTTCAAATCCCAGCTAAAAACGAATTTAGTTTCATCCGATTTTTGTATTTATTAAAACAATGGTACATTTTCTGATATGGCAATAATGATTAACTTTATTTACAATTAGTTTGTTTAAAAATCTAAAAACCATTTTGTATCAGCAAACTATATCCATAACAACACTTATGGCAGTGTGAATCATTCTCGTTAATCAAACTTGTCTGGGACGTTGGCCTAACCGCGGTAAGAATTTCACTACAGTAATCATCAATCAGCGTTGCACCAATGTTCTCCACAGTTTAGCTTTTTGTGATGACAACGGGCGCAAGCATGGACGCGGTCGCTAATGGTTCCATGTTGAACAACTGCGAAGCCGCCCGGGTCCAACTCACAAGCCCAGAGCCTCTGGGTGCTCCTCGAAGGGGCCCTAGTCTTAAAGCACCCGAAGGCGGATTCCATTTGGCGGTAGCGCGTCGAAGCTAGGAATAGCTTCTTGTACATTGCCCATACCACCAATCAGCCGCAATACACCGCACACCCAGTCCATCAAACCTAAAACAAATGAAGGTGCAGGAAAATTCGGCAAGGTAATGAACCTTGCCAGCATTAGCGTAGCACTCGGGAAGCCCACGGCCATGGGTCAGAAAGGCCGGCCACACGAGTCGCACACGTGACCACGACATCACCTCAAAAATCCGTGGTTAAAACTCGGCTATAGCATTATATTATTTTCTCCACTTATTACACAGTACATAGATAAGGCATTGCATTCCACCCAAAAATTTGATACCGATATTTTACCGGTGTTTTGAGGACTCCTGAATCCAAAACTGCCTTTTTAAAAAAAAGGTCCGTGTATACGCGCGCGCGCGCGCGTGTGTGTGTGAGTATGATTGTGGACAGCATAACTAAAAACGAAATGTCGGTTAATTACCAAACTTGATAATTAAGTTCTGCATCTTCCAAGGTTGCAACGAAGAATTTCAGGAGAATCATCCACCCCAAACTACCTATATGTGAAATTTTTTTTGACATGTTTGATTTTCTCAAAAACGGCTCTAACGGTTTTGATTGAAATGCCGTAATTTCATATGACAAATAAAAGTATATTTTGAATGTTCTGGGAATGACCTCTGAAGACCTCTTCATTGCGGATTACTTTTGCATAACTAGAAAATGTAAGAGATGGACAAATACTTACTACATAAAAAATATAGATCCCATTAAAGCACACAATTTATGTCATATGCAATTCCTTTGAGTGAGGGGGGGGGGTAACCATTTTCCTGGTTATTTGCTTCAATTTTGAAACATTTAAACCATTCTCAAACAGAACATTTGTGTTTCCTGTTTCATTTATTTTACTCCTGGCCATACCAGGCCAAAAAGTTTCTATGCAGTTGATAGGTGGTTTATAAATAAGTCACGTCACGTCTTAATAAAGCGCCGTGTTCAAGACAATGACCAGACCTTTTTTAGTTGTAATAATGGTTTTACATGTGAAATTGTTTGGTTTTTTTGTTTGTCTTTTTGTGTTTTGTTTCATTTTGTTGTTCGCCCTACAATAATTAATTAACTTGTTTAACACTAAATACGGATTTCTATGAAATGAACAATGCTATATAAATATCTGATGTGTTCCATTCACATGACTTTCTCTATCTATTCTGTAATGAACTATTCTCACAAAAGCTTATTCTTCTATCTACTCCATGCTAATCGACACAAACATTGGTAGAAACCGTCTATAACTTAGTTACTTATAAATAGAAAGAAAATAAGATAATACACCAGCTGAAGAATAGTGCGTTGCTTTGTGATTGAAAATAAATCGAAAATATTTTCATACGTAAGAAAAAAGGGAGCCGGTACGTGTACTCTTGCATATCGCCAGGAGAGGAAAACAAAAAAAAAAAAAAAAAAAAAAAAACACCACTGTGATGGTTTAGTTGTTGGCTGCACTTAAATTCAGTATATAGCAATATTTTGTATTTCAGTTACATATACTATGACAATCGCTAAAACATTCTATTTTTGAATTATTTATAAAATGGGCTTTCAAACATTAGAGCGTAATGTATTTATATTCACTGGAATTTTAGATGCGCATATGATCCTGACTGGTGTCTCCTACCAACGGAGACTAAAAAGGTTCCCTGACTACAACACAGCACTTCTGTATGGGCATTGTCACGTGTTATTACGCGTAACTGACACGGATAGTACTGTTCCCTCCCCCTGGCTAAAATCCGGTGAACGTACGGTGCTAAAAGTTTGCATTTTCTTCATATATAAAGTGTTAATGAATTACACCGTAATATTTTCAGAGAATAAGGAAATGTCAACCAATTAATTTTAGATAGAAAACTCCGGTCTATCTGTTCAAATTTCGAAGTTACAGATATAGGTTTCTGAAGTACCAGTCCGCCGCTGGCTGATGATAATACCATTCGAGAACACAACAAAAACGAAAGGCCGTTGGCCAGAGGCGTTTCTGCTGTAATGATTAACATTAACTTCTCACAATAGGCAGTATTTCTTTTCGAGTTCGAATCTCTCCACCAAACACTATTTCTTCGTATGGACTTAAAGAAAAAATACTGTGTGTTCCATTCACATGACCTTCACTAGCTGTTCTGCAAACAAAATTTTCCTAGAAAAGATTATTCTTTTATCTACATCATAGTAATCGATATAACATAGCAGAACTGGGCTTATTAGGTTCTTAATTCTTTGTAACCAGAAGGGAAATAAGGGATTACACTACGCTAAAGCGATAGTCGATTCCTTTAAAAGCCGGTCGCTATGTGAAACAATTGAAATGACGTTCTCTTTGCTTGCCAGGAGTAAACAGGACAGATGAAAGAAATATGACCTACTGTTTGAGAAAAGTTTAAGTAGCTTAAAATTGAAACCACTATCGCAGAATATCTTGAAAACGGTCAACTCTACAACAAAAATGTATATGACATAAATTGTGTTTTTTAAAGAGATCTACATCTTTGTTATTTACTTTTTTGTGTATTTCTTATGGTTTACCAGTTACGCAAATTTCGGCAAAATTTATCCAGAGTGAACAGGGCTTCAGAAGCTATTCCCAGAAAATTAAAGGTAAAGGTTTATTTGTACTGTAAATATCTTTAATACACAATATTATAATCAAAATCGTTCGAACCAGTTTTGAGAAAAGCAACATTTTCGAAAATTTTTCCATGTAAAAGGTAGTTTGGGAGGATTTTCTTGTATATCTTCGTGTCGCATTCTTGGAAGATACTAACCTTAAATACTAAGTTTGGTATTTTACGGTATTTTAGTTTTTAAGCTATGCTGTCCACAGACACACAGAGACATACACACGGACCTTTTTCTAAAAATTCTTTCTTCAACTCAGGAGACCTCAAACATATATTACCGGTGAAATCTTAACATCGAAATTTTGAGTGGAATATAATATCTTCTCTATCTACGAGTACTGTGTACACTGTACATACATGCTGGAGAAAGAAAAAAGAAAAAAGTTAAATCCATGGTAGGAAAGGAACTTAGGATTTTTGGGTCATCAGCTTTTAACGTTGTCACATGAGCAATTAAATAAATGCCTCTCGTGTAGGCTACTAAACGCAAGAAGGAAATTAATCCATGGACAGTGTCGCACTGTCAGGTGATTTGTTCGAAATTTGAGAGAACTTTATGACAGTAAATTTTGAGAACGGGAATAATGAGTTGCTGAAAATCGACATTTATAAACTCGCATATCAGTATTAAAGACATCCCAAGCCAGTTTTTCATCTGACTTTCATTTAACATAGATTTATCTGCATTTGAAACTAATTAGTTTAACACCTTATAACTGCGTTATGTTTAGCCCTGGATACCGCATTACCATCTGAAATTACTTATATTAGACACGTCTATAGTCTCTTAAATTATTTCAGTGTATTCCATTAACAATCTGTATATAACACCGTTTCAATATGCTGGTGAAAGACTCCACTATGAGGAAATTATCTCATATGCCTTCCTTTTCCCTGACATGTAACTTAGTTATATTTACAGGACTGGAGCTTTACTTAAATTCTTCTAGGCGTCCAATAAAAAAAAAAAAGTGCGCTGCAAGCAATTAGATATACAATTAACTTACTTAAAATATAGCCTATGGAAGTATAGCAACTGTAAGTACGTCAGGTCAAAGAACGATTTTGTTTTCAGTTTTACAAGGTAATTTTTAAACTCCTACCTGCTCCATGTGCGCAATATTTATGTGCTGCGCTCGATTACGATGGAGGTCAGGTGCGGTTGGAAATTTGGCCAAAGGTATGTGGCATGCGCGTGGGTTTTTTAATGCACCACTAAATCTAAGGGAGACAATATATGGGCACTTTATTTTCAGAAGGAGCCGGGCGGTCGAGTTTTCTCCTAGGAGCACATCCCTGCCATGGTTTAGTGTGAAGCATGCAAGAGTAAAGGAAAACATTAAATAAAAAATCTGATGCGTACCATTCACATGACTTTCTCCATATCCCTGCAACAAATAATTCTTAAAAAGCTTATACTTCTATTTACTTTATGCTAATCAGAAAAAATTAGCAGAAATAGTCTTATTACTCGCATCCTTCTAAGTAGAAGCGAAATAAGGGACAGCCGTAGGTTAAAGTGATAGTCAAAAGCTGGTTGCTATGTCAATGAAGTTCCTTTGTTTATATGGATAGGAGTTGACAAGTCCCAGTATGAGAAAAGTATACGTTTTTCATAGCAGAAACCAAAAATAAGGAATGTCACAAAAACGACGAACTCCACGAAAAAATATATATATATAACATAAATTGTGTGTTCTAATGTGCTCTACATTTTTTGTGTAGTAAGTTTTTGTCCATCTCTTACGGTTTAGCAGTTATTCAAAATTTAGTAAAATTCATCCAGAATAAACTATTCTTCAGAGGCTATTCCCAGAAAATTCAAGATATACATTTCATTTGTCAGGTAAATATGTTTAATATCCGAAATTTTAATCAAAATCGTTAGAGCCATTTTTGAGAAAATCAAAATTTTCTAAAAAAGTTCCATGTAAAGGGTAGTTGGGGGTGGGGGGATTATTCTCAAAATCTTCGTGTCGCATCGCTGGAAGATACTGAACTTAAATACCAAGTTTGGTATTTTACCGACTTTTCGTTTTTGAGTTATCGTGTTCACAGACACACGGGCACACGGACACACACACACACACACGGATGGATCTTTTTGTGAAAATGCTTTTTTTGGATATTGGGGACCCTAAAACATATATTTCCGGTGAAATCTCGATATAGAATTTTTGGTGGAGTGCAATACTTTCTCTATACACTATGTACATAGTGCGTATGGAGAAAGTAAAAATATACAGGAATGTTTACACAAGATTGTGTAACAAAAACTGAGATATATCATTGCTATGATTTGCAATTCATCTCACCTATGCATTCATCATGGAGGGCAGCTAGTGAACTTTGATAAAAATCGAATTTTTAAAATAAGAACTAAAGCTTTCCTGGCGACGTGTTAATTCAAAATCTTCTCGGGCTTCTAGCCAGGTAAAAACTTGGCTTGACACCAACGTTTCGAAGAAGTACATCTTCCTCGTCTTCAGTTCACCCTGAAGACGAGGAAGATGTACTTCTTCGAAACGTTGGTGTCAAGCCAAGTTTTTACCTGGCTAGAAGCCCGAGAAGATTTTGAATCGAATTTTTAATTTCTCTACTTAGCACATAGGTAGAGAACGTATTGCATTCCAACAAAAAAAAATATCAATTTCACCGGAAATTCATGTTTTAGACTCCCCTGAATCTTTTCAAAATCATTTTCAGAAAAATTTTGGTGTGTGTGTCTGTGTGTCTGTGAACACGATAGCTCAAAAACGAAAATTCATTAAAATATCAAACTTAGCATTTAAGTTTAGTATTTTCCAAAGATGCGACACGAACATTTTGAGAGAAATCCCTTCACTGCTAACTACCCTTTACATGGAAAAAATGTAGAAAACTGATTTTCTCAAAAATGTCCCTAAAGATTTTGATAAGTACATTCTCAGAAAATTCAAGATATACATTTTATTTGGTACGTAATTATCTTAAATATAGAATAATTCAAAAGTGATGGAGCAAAACTAAATTTCATTTATTCTTTATTGCAATGATATATACAAATAAGAGACTTGAAATGATAGCAGAAGTCTTCATGGACATTACAAGTGTTGGATATGAGATCTAGGGTGACACGGCAGGTGTTGAACAAGTACCCCATTTCTTCCTAGACGTGACTCAACCTCTCCTCGGTTATTAGGTTCGCAGTAACAGAGATGTGTCACTTCACATCATTCAGGTTCTGCGGTAACTACTTCCTTCACGAACCTCCACAAAATAATATCGCACGTCGTTAGATCAGGTGATCTCGGAGGCCAAGTCAGCATTGCCAGATCCTGACTCCCAGCGGTCCTGGTAGGGTGTCCTTTAGGTGCTTGTGATCATCATGATGGAAATGAGGAGGAACACCACCTTATTCAACATTTGCATTAGGAACATCTTCCTCTAATTGAGGCATCAATTATTGTGCTAACATGCCCAGGTAAGTGAGGCTAATGATAGTATTCTTGACAGAAAAAGGATCCATACACTTCGGGTGTGCTAATCGCGTCAAACACAATTACCTAAGGTGAGTCTCTTGCACTCCACTATGATATGAGGGTGTTTTGTACCCGAGTTTCTTGCATTTGGCATTTACTTTTCCGTTCACATGAAGTGTTGCATCATCACTGAAACTAGTCGCTCTGCAAATCCTTCTTGAAGCAGAATCTGGATATCGACGCAGAATGTAAACAGTTTCGGTATGTCTGGTAGTTTCAGTGTACGCAGGAGGTGCAGCAGATTGTGCCACAATGAGTTCTTTACTGGTCTTATAAGTTGACTCTGTTGGTCTTTGTTCAAATGCGGCTCGAATTTTCTCCACTGTCTCCCTCGATGTTTATGGGCGTCCAGAACTTTTCTTAGAGCACAGACATCCCGTGGATTCAAACTTCGCTCCCCACGTGTAATACGGTTTCTAGGCGGTGGGGGTTTATTGAATTTTATACTAAAGTGTCTCTCTCTGCACTGTTACAATAGCCCTTGCCTGTGCAAATTCCATTACACAATACGCACGTTCCACTTGCGAGACAGCCATTTTCTCTATCGACTAAATGTAGGCAACGACAGTGCCTCTAATGCCTTTAACGTAAACAATATCTATACACGGCCCACCTGGGCAGTGTGGTGGTAGTGTGTCTGCCTCACATTCAAAAGGTCGTGAGTTCGAATCTCGCTTAGGGTGAGTTACCCGGATAAGGTTTCTTTTCGGGGTTTTCCCTTATCCTGAGAAGACGAATGTCGAGTAACTTTAAGCTCCATGGACCCCAAGATCATTTGAGCATATCTTCCGATATGACCAACCAGGTTAAAGGACGTTAAACTACACATATATATATATGTGTGTGTATATATATATATATATATATATATATATATATATATATATACACACGTAAACAAGCGAACTTAAGATTATGTTCTTCTATCACTTCATGCCACCTTAGTATCTGATGTCACTTTTTGTAAGCTTTAGTTTTCCACTATCTGTTTTGAATTACCCTACATATGATATTTTAATCAAAACCTTTTGTGTCATTTTCGAGAACTAAAAAATATTGAACAATTTTCAATCTATAGGTTAATTTCGGGTAGAGGGAAACTTTAAAATCTTAGTGTCACTCTTTGGAATATTCTGAATTTAAATATTAAGGATAGTATTTGTCAAACAAATCGTTTTGGTTATTCTGTTTACAAACTGACAAGAAAGTCGCACACAACACTTTTTTTTTTTTCCAAAAATGAGTTTTTGAAATCAGGAAGTCACAAAACGCTACTTGAGGTGCAATCTGGATATTCAATTTTTGGAAGCAATACAATACTTCCTCTTCTATAAGTATAATATATTCTTAATAGAAGAAAGAAGAAAACATGAGATTTTTTGTGTATGAGTAGTTTAAATTACAATGTTAATTTTCAAATGCTACTTGATTAATTTTGTGAACCGTTTCTTGTGTGATTTGTTTTATTTTCTAAACACTTAAATTTAAATCGTATTGCATTCTATTTCTTTTAGTTTTGAATGGTTGAAATGCAATACAAAGCTTAAATTTAACTAATACCATTTTATTAAGCCCAAGAATAAGTAACAAGTAATAAGTAACTAGTACCAAGCAGGATTGATCAGGCTGTGGCCCGTATTCTGGAGTTTCTGAGCTCAAATGCCATAGGTCGACCAATCTGGCTGGGGATTTTTCGTGATTTCCCTCAATCGCCAAGGTAAATACTGGGTAGGATATTTAATACAATAACTTAAAGTTTCATCTTCAGTCTAAAGCAATACCAGGTGGCCCTACTGCTCCCTATTTCACGTTTGCAGATACTCCATGCGTTAAAAGAGTTGCAGAATTCAACGGGGTTATTTGAAGCTAAAATCATGAAATGAGAGATAGCACTGTCACGGTACAAGATGGGTTCCTTAGCATTCGTCTTCCGACGAGGGGAAACCACGAAAAAAACCCACAATAATTTTTGTTAGTGTTTAATGCCCGCTTCTACTACTTGTGGCACCGCAGGCGATGTCACTGATAATGCATGGAATGACGATGGAGCACTGGTGGAATGTAATGGTGGGGGAAACCGGCCACGGAGCGGCCACACAGATCAGAATTGGCAGTCACCGGAAATCAAACCTTGGACCCCGAATGCGAGCCTCACACGTTACCGCGGAGCCATGTCGCTCGGTATATGCATATTATATGCCATTATGAGTACAAGCCTAGGCGCCATTGCTTATTCACCGCATATCTCTTGTTAATATCCACGACAAGCTTCACAAAAGTTTCTCTTTTGCACTCAAACTGACTCTACAATATTCCGAAAACTTTATAAGCATTAAGTATGCTATGGAAATTGTAACTGTGTTTGAAACTATAACGCCAACATGTTCTTATTATCGCAAGTTTTGAAAACTTCTAGCAGCTAGAGGATGCCACATCATTATAATTCGTCTTGGGAGTTAATAAAGCGTTTAAAGGAAATATATAAACAGACGTATTACTTTCTCTACACAAAATATATTCATATACGTGTAGAGAAGGTATTATATTTCACCCAAAAATTCGATACCTACTGAGATTTCACCGGAAATGCACGTCCGCTCACCCCTGAATCCAAAAAGGAGTTTTTAGAAAAAGGTCAGAGTGTGTGCCTGTGTCTTCCTGCCGTGTGTCTCTGGACAGCATACTTAAAACGAAAAGTTCGTTAAATACTAAATTTGGTATTTAAATTTAGTACCTCCCCAGGATGCAACACGAAGATTTTCAAGAAAGTCCCCGCATCCCAAACTACCCTTTACATGAATTTTTTTTTTGAATTATGCTGAATTATGCATAACTATAACCGTAGATAGACAAAATCTTATTACATAAAAACGTAGATATCCTTAAAATACATAATTTAGGTCATTTTTTGTAGAACTAGCTATTTCTGAGATATTTCTTGTTATTAGTTTCTGCTTTAAAATAATTTTCTTATACAGGAATTTGTCAACTCCTGGCCATATAAACAAACAACTTCAGTCGCATTGCAACCAGCTTTTAAAAGATTTGACTATCGCTTTAGCCTATAGTACACCCTTATTTCTCTTCTACTTACAAGGAAGCAAGTAATAAAACCATTTCTGCTAATTTTTCTCGATTAGCATGAAGTAAATAGAAAGAAGAATAAGTTTTTTAACAAAATGTTACAGAAATGTAGAGAAAGTCGTGTGAATGGAACACGTCAGGATTGTTTTTTGTTTTTGTACTCTTGTGATTTATTCGTTTCTTTTACCATTGCACTTACCTTGTTAACTGCTGATGGTTGGATATCTGACAATTTTATGTTATAGGGACCGCAAAGGCAATAAAAACTTCGAGGCACAAGCGTGCTGAGAAGCAAATTGCAAAACCAATTCATGCACGACCCAGTTCTGCGAAAATTACAGCACTGTTCCTAGAATAAGATTCGAGCTAAAACCTATCGAAGTACCAGGCACAAGAAGCACCACGCCGATATAACGACAGCCGAGATAATTGAGGTTATTTCCATTCCACGGCGTTGAGAAATCCACAGAAAATGTAGAGAAATGCTTTTCCAAAGCGGCCGAAGAAAACATAAATCTCGGATCTCTGTCTTTAAATCTAAAAGAGGGAATTGCACTATTCTCTAAGCATCTGTTGTTAGACGTTATACTTCTTACAAAATTGCCATAAATAATGTCCATTTCGTATTTTCATTCTCCGTTACAATTCCACTGAGTAATGATGGCAGTAATAAAACAGGATGGACCAAGGAAAATGGTGATTTTGATTTTTACTTTCTCTACACATACTATGTGCACAGTGTGTAGAGTATATACCCAAAAATTCGATACCGAAATTTCAACGGAAATAGACGTTTAAGGGTTCCCTAGATCAAAAAAAAAGTCATTTTTAGAAAAACGTCCATGTTTATGTGTGCCTGTGTGTCCGTGTGTCTATGAACACGATAACTCAAAAACGAAAAGTTAAACTTGGTATTTAAGTTTAGTATCTTCCAGGGATGCGATAAGAAGATTTTGAGAAAAATCCCCCCATCCCAAACTACTCTTTACATGGGAAACAATCGAAAATGTTGATTTTCTAATAATGGCTCTAACGATTTTGATTAAAATTGCGTATTTTAAACATATTTATATGGCAAACAAAACATATATTTTGAATTTTCTGGGAATAGACTCTAAAAACCTCTTTATTCTGAATGCATTTTAACTGAATTTTGCGTAAGCGGTAAACCGTAAGAGATAAACAACATCTTACTACGCAAAGCATGTAAAGCACACAATTTGTCATATACGTTTTTTTTTTTTCGTGGAATTGACCATTTCTGAGATATTCTTTGTCATGTTTCAGATTTAAAGTACTTAACTTTACTCATATGGAAAGATGTAAATTCTTGGCCCTGCATAAAACGGATTTCAACCACATGGCAATCAGCTTTTAAAAGATTTGACTATCACTTTAGTCTAGTGTTTTTCCGTATTTCCGTACTACTTACAAGGAAGCAAGTAATTAAGACAATTTCTGCTAATGTTTATCTCCATTATCATAAAGTAGATAGAAGAATATGATTTTTAACAATAATTTGTTACAGCAATATAGAGAAATTCATGTGAATGAAACACATCTGATTTTTTAATATAACTTCAGAAATATTTTTGAGGTGCTATTAGACACAAAAGTCTGAAGTATTACCTTCCTATGACTTTCTTTGTTCTGCAACAAATTATTCTTACAAAAGCATATTCTTCTGACTAGCTGACGTATATGTATATAAACATTTACAGAAACACTTTTATTACGTACTTGCTTGTACATGCGTGAAAATAAGGGAGTAAATACACTAGGCTAAAACGAATATTTCAAGAGCTGCTCGGTATGTGATACATTGAAATTCGGTTCTCTTTTCTTGACCAAGTGAAAGAAAGATGAATAGCTATTTTCCATGTGAGAAATCTATAAGTATCTTAAAATTGATAAATAGGAATATATCGGAAACGCTAACTCTACCAAAAAGGTGTTTTGACATGAAGTGTGTGTTTTAACGGGATCTACATTTTATGTAGTAAGATATTTTCTATCTCTTATGGTTTACCAGTTATACAAAAGTTAGAATGAACAGGATTTTAGAGGCTATTGCCAAACATTTAAGATATATACTTCATTTATCTGAAACATATATTTTTATAAAATTTATACAGTCATTTTTGGGAAAATAAAAAAAATGGAAAAAAAAATCCATGTAAAGGATAGTTTGCATTGGGAGGATTTTCTTTTAAGATCTTCTGTCGCATCACTGGAAAATGGTGAGCTTTAAAATATCAAGCTTGGTATTTAAGCTACTTGCGTTTTTGAACTATGCTATTCGCACACACACACACACGTGTCTTTTTCTAAACGTTTTTCTAAAGGTGAAATCGTGACATCAAATTTTTGTGTGGAATACAGTACAGAAGGTACCTACCTGGTATCAAATTTTGCTTTATATGAGATACCTTTTTTAGCTGCTTTTTATTCTAAGGATATACTTTTAGAGGTAGTTTCTTTAAGAAATTTGAATATATTGATATATTTTATATAAGTATATAGTGTGTGTGGAGAAAGTAAAAATGTAAAGAAAATATAACATTTTATTGTATAGATACATACTACTCAGGTTTTTACAACTACGTTCGTAGGGTGACCTCCATATCCCTGCACAAGAACACCTTTTTATCTCACCCTCAACTGTTGCAACATAGCGATGGGAATTTGAGACACTTCATGACGGATTCTCTATTTGAGCGTCTGAAATATCTGGATTTTGTACGGAATTTGAGATTCTAAGCACAATTTCACAAACAGTGCAACAATTTTTACGAAAAGTACATACATTGTCGTATTTCGGAATTTTTATATTAATTGAAATGTAACATGAACAAATATGACTATCAAAACCATAACTTAAATTTTGTTTTGGAAGAAAAAAAGTACTATTAAAATGTGAAAATACGTATCTACTTAGGCATTCAACAAATATTGAATAAAAAATGGAACAGATCTGTGAAGTTTGATGGGAATATATGCTGAAATACTAAGAGTGAATACCAAATGACATAGGTATTTTACTATCAATATTTAAGGATTAAAATTTAAAACAGTTCAAAAACTTAAAATTTAATACAGAAACACATTTAAATACAAGGTAAAACAAACAAATGAAATAAAAATAAGAAACAGATCTGCTTAAATACTAAACTAGCTCCACAGAATATAAAATGAATTAGAAGAAACATTAAGACAATTTAGCCCACCTGGGTAGTGTGGTGGTAGTGTGTCTGCTTCACATTCAAAAGGTCGTGACTTCGTATCTCGCTTAGGGTGAGTTGCCCGGATATGTTTTTTTTTTCGGGGTTTTCCCTTATCGAGTCGAGTAACTTTAAGCTCCATGGACCCCGAGATCATTTGAGCATCATTTCACCAATTTCATTCATCGTACGATATGACCAACCAGGTTAAAGGTCGTTAAGCTTAAAAAAAAAGACATTTTAAACAATACAATTTCAATACTCTGGTTTTACCGGTAATAATATTTAATTCACATGAACTTTTGGCTCCGTTTACCATTTACGACTGTCTCTGGTAGATACCTGTTGATAGTGCTGCAGTAGTCTGCTAAAATACCGGGAATCCTGCATACCTCAACTCCATAACAACAATGTATTGGTGTTCACCATGTCCAACCTTTACTATTACCTACATTGCTTTTAGAGAAGTCACTTTTGGTATAGTTACACTATAGTTTTTCATATTATGTCTCCTTGCATGTGGTGTCATTTCGGAGGAAGTTCGCATCGCAACCACCATGGGCTTATTGTGCGTGAGACCCTAGGAGGAGCGGACGATGAGACTGTTACCGACGGGCGTCCAAAACCGGACAGGAGGAAGAGTCCCTAGCTTAGACCAAGTAGTTCTTCATCTCGTCGCGGGGAGCACTAGGAGCCCGCGCCCCAGGTCTGACCGAACCCTCTGGGCAGTCTGACCGAACGCCTTTCCTTCGCCGAGAGCTGTATTTCTGAAGCGCATTCATCAACACGGGAGGGCGTCACCATTGCAGTCCTCGCCGAAACTCTCTGAAAGAGACCAGTTAGATAAAAAGGAGATAGAATGAAGGGGCAGGAATTTCTGGGGATAAAGAAACCCCCTCCCAGCATTTCCGGGTAAACCCACAAAAAACTCATGGGTCTGAGAGGTCGGCCGCAGGAATCGAACCACGATCTCCTGAGGCACCTGGCTCGGTACAAGCTCCTTGAAGATAGGCGCTCTCTTTATCCAAGAACTGTGTGCAAACATTCTAAACTCTTTCCCATGTAACTATAGAGGATCATCAAACTTGTGATGGATGAAAAGCTTCCGAATCTGTAGTCTTACAAAGATACTTTCCTTAATCTTCTTTTCACTTAATTTTCCTCTCAAAGAGGAAAGCTTCATTTTATTGGTTCATTTTATTAAAAAGATTTTCATGAGCCCTAATTTGGTGGAAATAATCCCTTATGATGATCAACCAAAGCTCATTTTTAGTTTTACACACCTGGTTCAAGGAATTTTCTGAATGACCAGTCCTTTTATTATTATTATTATTATTATTATTATTATTATTATTATTATTATTATTATTATTATTACTATTGCTGTTATTGTTATTACTATAATTATTATTACTATTATTAAGTGAGATACACGAGCTCTGGTATCCCACTCAAAACAAAACAAAGTATTTGGTGTATCCGAATTGCATAACTCAGTTCAAAACCTTTTAGTCGCCACAGACTTTTCATTGTTGGGTACAGGTTTGAGTAACACAAAAGCAAGAGCAACTACATACACATCACGATTCAGAAGTTTTCAAACTCCTTAGGACACTGCCTAATGGGAAAGCCGCAGGCCCGGGCAGGGTGACAAATGAAGAACTCAAAAATATCTCGAGAAAAGTCCTGGTGCAAATTACAAAGATTTTCGATGCCTCCTTAAAATAAAATTACTTCCCCGCCACTTGGAAACAAGCCAAAGTCATAATGCCACCAAAGCCAGGGGAGAGCACCAGGCACCCTCAAAATTACCGCCCCATTAGTCTCCTGTCCAACACTGGAAAATTGTTTGAACGACTTTTGCCCTTTCGGCTCAAAACAAATTTTAGAGATGCAAGAAATCTCCTCAGCACAGTTTGGTTTTAGAAAAGGGCATTCTACTGACTTGCAGCTTTTGAGGCTTGTTGATAACGTGACCAAACAATTCAACAATTGTGCTTAACATTGACACTATTTTGGACGGTGAAGCTGCATTCGATCGGTGCTGGCACGATAGCATTATTTATAAACTACACCGGAACTTTCCCGAACTTCAACATCATCTGTTCATAATACGCAGTTTCTACGTCCAGGTGGCTATGCAGGCTGGCGTGCCACAAGGGGAAATCATGTCGCCGCTGTTGTATATACTATTCACAAATGACTTTCTCGTGGACGCCAGATGCACAGTCACCATGTACGCTTACGGCACTGCAATTTACTATCACCATAGTAATCCTCGTTTCAGCCGCATCGAGATGCAGTGGTACACTGATCTTCTCCTTTCATGACTGGAAAAATGAAATTAGTTAAAATAAATGCAAACTCACTTATTTTTCAAAGAAGCTGCAACTTCCTGCAATAGACCTCATGGTCGGCGGTCAAAGATTGCACCGACGTCAACAAGTTAAGTACCTACGGTCGGTGAGAAATTTCCTTGTGATTGACGCTTGTGGAATGTATCGTCTGTGGCAAGGGCATGTCAGGTTGCTGACCAATCATAGTGTGAGAGTGCATTACCGTCAGAAATACCAAGTTATCGGCGTTACAACACCTACGACTTCAGTGAAAATTTACGAGCGCGTTCTGATGCATAACTGATCTTAATGTTTGCAATCTAACTGTTTGATTTCATTCTATGAAAATTTAGGTTGTGTTATCAATGATTCCGTAAGGCTTTTCATTTATAACCGTTATTACCTTTTATATATCGCGGATATTGTTCTTGTTCTCATCCTAGAACTAACGCAGGTGACACTGTGATTTGAAAATACTTTATTGCCGCGATAAATGAGTTGAGATTACGTTAGCCAAAATAGTAAAATTTTTACGTTTAATGAAATACAGGACCCAATGTTGAAAGGAATAGATGAGATAATTAGTGAGAAATAGGGAAAAGTAGTTCAACATACGAGACGTCTGATAGAAGATGCATGGAAAGAAGCCATTTTTAGAGGAGGCAGTGGAACATATAGCGCTGCAGATGGACAGCGAGTAAATATGGAAAAAGCGTACCGAGACAGCCACGTATCAGTAGGAATGTCAATCACAAGATTATTTCTCACCAGTTACAGGAATCGCGTTGGACCGACGACTCAACTGGGATGCCCACCTTTCAAATACCACCAATAAAGCGCGGCAGCGTTTAAAGATATTCGCAGCCATGTTCAGGAAGTAAAGAACATCAGACCCGCTCGAAGCTTGCCCTGTACAAATTCTTCATTCTTTCCTTAATGCTATATGCGGACGTGGCCTGGGTAAACGCCGCTAAAATAACACAAAAATTGCAAACAGTACAGAACCTCAGCCTCCGAAAAATGTTCCGTTGTCCCCTACTAACCTCAAACCACAAAATCTGCGCAGAGCTTTCCGTGCCTCCCATCACCGAGGCTATTAAAAAAAAGGGAACCTCCACGTGGGCGCGTATCAGAAGCCACCAAAACAATATAATCTCCAAATAGGCAAGCGGCGAACCAAAACACCGCAAACATAAACGTATAAAATTGTTTTAATTCGGTCGGCTGTTCACCGCTCCATGCGCCCATAGCCTCAGGTCCGCGCACATCTACACAGTAGACGCCCAGCACAACCCACCGACAGAAACAACAGACCGCGCAGCAATGCGGCGGAAATATGAGTATAAAAAATCTGATATGCTCCATTCACATGACTTTTTCTACATCTCTGTAACACACTATTAAAACGTTTATTCTTCTGTCTATTTCATGCTAAACGAGATAAACATTAGCAAGAATGCTAGAATGGAAATAATAGAATATACTAGAGTAAAACGATAGTCAAATATTTTTAAAGCTGGTTTACATGCGGAGTTGACAAATTTACGTATGAAAAAAGTTTTGAGTATTTTAAAACTGAAGCCAAAAACCAGGGATATCTAAAAATGGTCAACTCTACGAAAAAAAATGTGTATGACATACATTGTGTGTTTCAACGAGATGTACATGTTTTCTCTATCTCTTACGATTTACTAGTTATGCAAAATTCAGTAACATTTAACCAGAATAAAGAGGCCATTAGATGTTATTCACAGAAATTTCAAGATATAGATTTTATCTGTCGTATAAATATCTTTAATAAGTGGTATTTTAATCAAAATCGTTAGAGCCATTCTTTAAAAAGTCAACATTTTCAAACATTTTTCCATATAAAGGGTAGTTTGGGTTGAGAGCATTCTCCTCTTCGTGTCGCATCCTCGGAGGATACTAAACTTATATACCAAGTTTGGTATTTTGCCGCCTTTTCGTTTTTGAGTTACCGTATTTACAGACACACTGAGCATTTTCTAAAAATCTGTGTTCCATTCACATGACTTTCTCTACATCTCTACAACAAATTATTGTTAAAAATGTTAAGCTTCTATTACCCTCATTTTAATCGAAGAAAAAAGTAGCAGAAATAGTTTTATTGCTTGCTTCCTTGTAGGTAGAAGCGAAATAAGGCAGTACTATAAGTTAAATTGGTAGTCAAAAGCTGGTTGCTATGCGACTGAAGTACCTTTGTTCGTATGGACAGGAGTTGACAAATTCCTGTATGAGAAAAGTATAAGTTTTTTAAAACTAAAACAAGGAATATCTCAAAACTGATCAACTCCAGAAAAAAATGTGTATAACATAAATTGTGTGTTTTAACGTGCTCTACTTTTTTGTTTAGTAAGTTTTTGTCCAACTCTTACGGTTTAGCAGTTATGCAAAATTACGTAAAATTCATCCAGAATAAAGTAGTCTTCAGAGGCTATTGCCCAGATATACATTTAATTTGTCAGGTATATATCTTTAATATACGATATTTTAATCAAAATCGTTAGAGATATTTTTGTAAAAATGAAAAGTTTCGAAAAAAGTTCCATGTAAAGGGTAGTTGGGGTGGGGGGATTTTCCTGAAAATCTTCATTGTCGCATCCTCGGAAGATACCAAACGGTCTTTTCGTTTCCGAGCTGTGCTGTCCACAGACACATAGTCACGGGGAACATTTTCTATTTATTTACTTATTTATTTTATTTAATTTATTTATTTATGATTATTTTTTATTTTATTTTTTTAAAAAATTCAGGGGGGGACCCAAAACACACATTTCCGGTGAAATCTCGGCATCGAATTTTTGGGTGGAATATAATACCTTCTCTATACACTATGTACATAGTACGTGTAGCTAAAGTTGGCCGCGCCGAGGCCGAGTGGTTAGACCACTCGCCTCTCACCTAGACGGCCCGGGTTCGATCCCAAGCGACCGCATGTTAGATTTGTAGTGGACAAAGCGGCGCTGGGGCGGGGGTTCTCCGGTTTCCCCCGCCATCGCATTTCACCGGTGCTCCATCTTCATTCATGTATCATCTGTGTCACCGCCTGCGGTGCCATAAGTAGTTAAAGTGGGCGTTAAATACTAAAAAAAAAAAAAAAAAAAAAAAAAAAAAAGTAAGCATTATAAATAATGTAAAATATTATCTAAACACCGGGTCCCATGTGCCGGCGCAGGACCTACAAGCATAATGAATTAACCTTGTACCCTGAACAGTTTTCACTGAGAAAAGTTTCGATGGGAAATTGGTAGCGAGCAGGAATCATCGCCGCAACGAACGTCGTAAAGAAACTATTCGGCAGATTTGTTACGAAAGGAGTGAGCAGATATGATGGTAATCAGATTGTGGAAGAGATAAAGAGTTGTTGGTTGGAGAAAAAAACAGTTTTTTTGTTACAATATAATATATAAAACCTCACCTCTGAAAGAAAGCCTCCTTTTTTACTTTCTCTGCACGTACTATGTACATCGTGTATAGAGAAGTTATTGGATTCCACCCAAAAATTCGATACCGAGATTTCACCGGAAATACATGTTTTGGGCCGCCCTGAATTAAAAAAAAAACATTTTTACAAAAATATCCTGTGTGTGCGTGTGTATGTGTCTGTGTTTGTATGTGTGTTTGTGTCTGCGTGTCTGTGAACAGCATAGCTCAAAAACCAAAAGATCATTGAATACCAAACTTGGTATTTAAGTTTGGTATTTTCCAAGGATGAGACACAAAGATTTTCAAGAAGATCCCCCACACCCCAAACTACCATTTACATGGAAAAAATTTCAAAATTTTGATTTTCTCAAAAATGGCTCTAAAGATTTTGATTAAAGTCTCTTATACAAAAGATATTTACATGCCAAATAAAATATATATCTTGAATTTTCCGGGAATAGCCTCTGAAGACTACTTTATTGTGGATGAATTTTAGAGAATTTTGCATAACTGCTAAACCGTAAAAGGTGGATAACTTACCAAACAAAAAATGTAGAGGACGACAAAACACACAATTTATGACATATACATTTTTTTTCGTGGAGTTGGTCGTTCTTGAGATATTCCTTGTTATTGGTTTCAGCTTTAAAAAAAATATACTTTTCTCAACTTCTGTCCATACAAACAAAGGAACTTCAGTCACATAGCAACCAGCTTTTGACTATCACTTTAACCTATGGTACTCCCTCATTTCCCTTCTACTTACAAGGAAGCAAGTAATAAGAATATTTCTACTAATTTTTTCTCAATAAGCATGAGGTAAATAGAAGCATAAGCTTTTTAACAATAATTTGTTACAGAGATGTAGAGAAAGACATGTGAATGGAACACATCAGATTTTTTAGAAAAAGGTTTGTGTGTCTCTGTGTATCTATGGATAGCATAGCTCAAAAATGAAACGACCGTTAAATACCAAACTTGGTATTTAAGTTTGGTATCTTCCAAGAATATGACACGAAGATTTTCAGGAAAATCCACCCACCCCCAACTACCCTTTACGTAGAACTTTTTTCGAAAATTTTAATTTTCACAAAAAGTGCTCTAACAATTTTAATTAAAATGTCGTATATTAAACATATTTACCTGAGAAATAAAATGTATATCTTGAATTTTCTGGGAATAGCCTCTGAAGACTGCTTTATTTTGGATGAATTTAACGGAATTTTGCATAACTGCTAAATCGTAAGAGATGGACAGTAACTTACCACACAAAAATGTAGAGCACATTAAAACACATAAGTTATGTTATATACATTTTTTCGTGGAGTTGATCCCTTTGAGATACTTCTTGTAATTGGTTTCAGGTTTAAGACACATACTTTTTTCATTCAGGAATTTGTCAATTTCTGTCCATACAAAGGAACTTCAGCCACATAGCAACCAGCTTTTGACCATCACTTTAACCCCCCTTATTTTGCTTCTACTTACAAGGAAGCAAGTACTAAGACTATTTCTGCTAATGTTTTCTTGATTAGCATGAAGTAGATAAAAGAATATAATTTGTTACAGAGATGTAGAGAAAATCAAGTGAATGGAACACATCAGTTTTTTTTTCTTGTTTTTTTTCTACAGGGCGCCCCTTACAATTGTAAAATCAGTTCAATTGTTTCTTCAATATTTATTGTTCAAAAGATAGGTCTCTGTTTATGAATACGTTCGGTCCTTTTAATTTTTAGCACAGCTTATCACTTCAAAGATTGCTTTCATGGACGGGGATCTCACTGGAACAGTTCGTTTACCTCTTGCCCTTTCAATACCTAAAAGTTGCACTTATCTCCCATCCCTTCACCTGCATCTCCAATCTTCCTTCCAACAGTTCACTCACCTCTTAGCTAGTCCAAATTACTCTTCCCTCCTTTAATCCGGAAATCAGTAAATTAAATTTTCTATATTGGTTTTCCATGGTTTACACTCTTGTCTTATCTGTAATCACTTTAATACCGCCATCTGAATTTTGACACCTTCTTTCATTTCCTTTAATTATTTTTTCACTAGGTTAGACTCGTCGTACAATCTTTCTTTCATTCCCTACATTCTTGCCAAAATTACTTTAAAGGCTGTATGATATCCTTTTGTTCTGGGATTCATTTATATGCCTCGTACCACAAAAAAAGTCCTGATGCGTTATATTTACATGACCTTCTCTACTTATTCTTCCACAACCTAATCTTAAAAATGCATATTCAACCGCAGGCAATACACAGCTACTATATTAACATGCCGACACGTCATTGAATTCTCCAACTGACTCATGTTTTCCCCCTAATGCACAAGAAGATCTCAAATTATTCTGAAATGACATACCCCAATGGCGACACACCATGATAGCTCAGGGTTAGAGCAATCAAGTGGGAACCGGAAGATCCGTGGTTCAAATCCCGGCTATGACATTTTAGAAAAAAATATGAGTGCATGGGTGTGTGTGTGTGTGTGTGTGTGTTTGTGAGTATAACTCAAAAACTAAAGTTGCGTTAAATACCAAACTTGTAATTTAGATGTAGTACATTACAAGGATGCGACACGAAGATTTTCAGGAAAATCCTCCCAACTCAAACTAACTTTACATGGAATATTTTTCGAAATATTCAAAATTGTTAATAATGACTAACGATTTTGATTAAAATACCGCATATTAAAGATATTCATATAAAAATAAAATGTATATCGTGATTTGTTGTGAATGGTCTCTGAGGTCACATTCATTCTGAATGATTTTTGTATAACTGGTAAATCGTAAGAGAGAGACAAAAACTTTATGTTAAAATACACAATGAGATGTACAGCGTTTTTGTAGAGCTAACAATTTTAGAGATATTCCTTGTTATTGGTTTTAAAATGTTCACTATTCTAGAGTTTTTTCACTTGGGAAGTCGTTATTCACTTGTTCTCAACCTGTTCATACAAAGACAAAGAATTTCAATTAAATTATAAATCGTCCGGATTTTAAAATATTTGAATAACGCTTTAGTCTAGTAGATATATATATATATATATATATATATATGTATATATATGTTTAAGACATGTTCATGACAAATGAAATGTATATCTTGAATTTTCTGGGAATAGCCTCAGAAACCTATGCATTCTGGATGACTTTTGTATATTTTTGTAAACTGTAAGAGATATACAAATTTAAAATATATAAAAAAAATGTAGATCTTGTTAAAAAACACAAATTACGACACACAATTTTTTCTAAAATTGACTATTTCTGAGATATTCCTTGTTATTGGTTTCAATTTTAAAAATATTTATACTTTTCTAAAACAGAAAGTCGTCCTTATTTCTTTTGTTTTACTCCTGGCCATGCAAAGAACCTATTTTCAATGACAATCGCATAAATATAGGTTTTAAAACATTTGACTTTAACCTAGTGTATTGGCTTAGCTCCCTCCTAAGTAACAAGACCATTCTGCATGAAGTAGAAAGAATAATACATTTTTGTAAGAAGTTTGTTTGCAGAGTAGGTAGAAAAAATCATTTAAAAGGAGCACATTAGATTTTCCTTAATTTGACAACACCAGCGGATGATGTACAAAGAGGTGTATCCTTCTTTCACAGCAGGAGTTGACGTGATCGAGTGACGGCTCCAAAACTATTGCGTAGGAAGAAGCGTCTTATTAATGAACAAAAGAAAGTGTGACAAAGCAATTTACGCTTCAATTGGATATATTTTTGCCTCTTACATTTGATTACGGAGTCTATCCATATGTTATTTACACCACAGCTGGCATTCATACAAGGGAAATATCTTGTTTTTCCCTATCACAAATTTGTTGTTCTATCATTTTTGCTTAATTTACAATGTACTCGTACATAGTAGATAAACAAGGTATTGAATTGCACCTAAAAATCTGATGTGTTCCATTCACATGACTTTCTCTACATCTCTTAAACAAATTATTGTATCGGCCTATTATTCTCTCTATTTCATACTAATCGAGATAAAGATTAGCAGAAACGGTCTTATTGCTTATTTCCTTATAAACAAAACGGAAATAAGGGAAAGCACTTGGCTAAACCAATTTTTACTTTCTCTACACGTAGTATGTACATAGTGTATAGAGAAGGTATTGCACTCCACCAAAAAAGTCGATACCGAGATTTCCCCGGAAATATATGTTTTGGGGTCCCCTGTACACAAAAAAAGCATTTTCAGAAAAAGGTCAGTGTGTGTGTGTGTCTGTGTGTCAGTGTGTCCGTGTGTCTGTGAACACGATATCTCAAAAACGAAAAGTCGGTAAAATACCAAACTTGGTATTTTAAGTTTAGTATCTTCCAGGGATGCGACACGAAGCTTTTGAGAAAAATCCGCCCACTCCAAACTACCCTTTACATGGACCTTTTTTCGAAAATGTTGATTTTCTTAAAAATGTCTCTAACAATTTTGATTAAAATATTGTATATTCAAGATATTTACCTGACAAATAAAATGTATATCTTGAATTTTCTGGGAATAACCTCTTAAGACTACTTTGTTGTGGATGAGTTTTACAGAATTTTGCATAACTGCTAAAACGTAAGAGATGGACAAAAACTTACCACACAACAAATGTATAGCATGCTAAGACACACAATTTAAGCTATATGCATTTTTTTTTTTCGTGGAGCTGATCCTTTTTAGATATTCCTTGTTTTTAGTTTCAGCTTCGAAAAACTACTTTTCTCATACAGAAATGTGTCAACTCCTGTCCATACAAACAAAGGAACTTCAGTCACATAGCAACCAGCTTTTGACTATCACTTTAACCTATGGTACTCCCTTATTTCATTTCTTCTAACAAGGAAGCAAGTAATGAGACTGTTTCTGCTAATTTTTTCTCGATTATATGAAGTAAATAGAATAATTTGTCGCAGAGATGTAGAGAAAGCCACGTGAATGGAACACATCATATATATATATATATATATATATATATATATATATATATATATATATATATATATTTTTTTTTTTTTTTAAATGTGGTTACTATGGGATTGAAATTCGTTCTTTTGCATCCCGTATGGGAAAAGTTTAAGTATTTTAAAACTGAAAGCAATAACAAGGAATATTTCGAAAACGGTCAACACCGTAAAAAAATGTATATGACAAATTCTGTGTTTTAAAGAGTTTTATATTTTTTCTTTAGTAAGTTTTTGTCTGTCTCTTACCAGATGTGTAAAATTCCAGAAAATGTATCCCGAATCAAGATAACTTCAGAGACTATTCCCTGAAAAGTCAAGATAAACAATTTGTCACGTAAATATCTTAATATACGATATTTTAATAAAGATCGTTAAAGCCATTTTTGAGAAAATAAAAATTTTTGAAAATCTTTCCATGAAAAGGGTAATTGGGGGTAAGTGGATTTTCTTGAAAATCTTCGTGTTGCATCCTTGGAAGATACTGAACTTAAATACCAAGTTTTACTTAACGGACTTTTAGTTTATGAGTTATGCTGCCTATATGCACACACATATACTGACAGACAGACAGACAGACTGACAGACACACACACACACACCCATGGACGTTTCTCTAAAAATGTTTTTTTTTTTTGGATTCAGGGGATCTCAAAACATATATTTCCTGTGAAAACTCGGTATCAAATATTTCGGTGCAGTACAATACCTTTTCTATGCACTGTGTGCGTAGTGCGTGTAAAGAACGCATATACGGAGAGTTTTAACAAGAAACCGAAATTTTAAGATCACCTAAATAAAAAAAAATTGTTCCATTCATATAACATTCTATACAAACTGTTGTTACTAATGATTATGTGGTAATCGAGTTAAACATAAGCATAAATTGTTTGAATTATTTCCTTCTAAAAGGTAATACACTAAACTAAAGCGATAATCAAATCTTTTAAAAGGTCAGTAGCTATGTGAAATAATTGAATCTCGGTTCACTTTACACGATCAGGAGTAAAACTAAAGAGAGATGAAACGAAACGTGACTTCCCATTTGAGAAAGGTTTAAGTACCTTAAAACTAAAACCAATAACAAGAAATATCTCGGAAACGATTAACTCTGCAAAACATTTATATCACAAGTTGTGTGTTTTAATGAGATGTACATTTACTGTGTAATACAATTTTATTTATCGCTTACTGTTTATTAGTTATACAAAATGCATCCAGAATGAAGAGATCTTCAGAGGCTATTCCCAAAACGATCAAGATATACATTTTAGTGGTAATGTAAATATCTTTAATATGCGGCGTTTTAATCAAAATTATTAGAGCCATTTTCGAGAAAAAAAAAATGTGGGGATTTTTCTTTTTTTGAAATCTTCTGCGCATCTTTGTAAGATGGTAAACTTAAATACCAAGGTATTTAACGGACTTTTCGATATTGAGGGATGCTGTCCACACATATGCGGACCTTTTACTATAAATGCTTTTTTGTTGGATTCAGTGAACCTCAAAAACTCTACCGATACCGGCGAAATCTCGACATCAACTTTTTAGGTTGAATACAATTCCTTCTCTACCTCTATTTGCGTATTACATGTGGAGAAAGTAACAATATTTAAAAAAAAATTACCCTCTGTGTATGTTTGTTTGGCTGTGTGCGTCTGTGTTTGTATGTGTGCCTTTGTGACCAGCATAAAGTCGGATAAATATCAAACTTCGTATTTAAATTCAGTATCTTCAAAAGACGCGACGAACATTTTCAAGAAAATCCTTCACTCCAACTACTCGTTACAAGGAAGACTTTTCAAAAATTTTGATTTTATTAAAAATGTCTATCGGTTTGGATTAAAATACTATGTGTATAAAATACATTTACATGCAAATAAAATATCTATTATTTCGTTTATCAACAATAATTAAAGAAATATCACTTGTTTTGGACTGGTCACATCACTATCTCTACCATTTACCAAGAGTAGATAGAGGAAGAATACATTCCAAGCAAAAATTGAGTAATCGGGGCTTCACCGCAAATATCGTGTTGAGGTCCTCTGATCATCCCCTTTCATAAATGTCATTTTTTGACAAACTAAGGTGAAATAACTGTTATACGTTAAACGATAGATGAAACTGTAGACTTCTTTAAAGCCATTTCGGAGATATCCATTATCGGCGGTTCGAATTTTTGTTATTGTTCCTATATAGGTACTCCGCCTTTAACTGCATGGTCATATCAGTAGCATTTCCCTTTTACAGCATATTGCCTCTTGACAATGGCATTAATTGGTGAACTACTGTCATTGGGTTTGTAAGTATCTTTAATTTTAGTCATTAAATCACCCACACTCACACACTCACATCCCCCCCCTCACACACACACACACACACATATTCACACTTATTCTCATACTTCCGGTCTCTAGAGGGGATAGGAAATAATGTGGATCCGAAAAATATACCTACCCCCAAAACTAAAAGCAAAAATCTGATGTGTTCCATTCACATGACTTTCTCTACTTCTCTGCAACAAATTATTGATAAAAAGCTTATACTTCTATTTATTTCATGCTAATCGAGAAAAAATTAGCAGAAATAGTCTTACTACTTGCTTCCTTGTAAGTAGAAGCGAAATAAGGGAGTACCATAGTTTAAAGTGATAGTCAAAAGCTGGTTGCTATGTGACTGAAGTTCCTTTGTTTGTTTGGACAGGAGTTAACAAATTCCTGAATGAGAGAAGCTGAAATCAAAAACAATTTATATCTCAAAAACAATCAACTCCACAAAAAATGTATATTACATACATTTTGTGTCTGAACATGCTCTACATTTTTGTGTGGTAAGTTTTTGTCCATCTCTTACGGTTTGGCAGTTATGAAAAATTCCGTAAAATTCATTCAGAATAAAATAGTCTTCAAAGGCTATTCCCAGAAAATTCAAGATATACATTTTATTTGTCAGGTAAATATCTTTAATATACGATATTTTAATCATAATCTTTAGAGCCATTTTTGAGAAAATCAACGTTTTCGAAAAAAGTTCCATGTGAAGGGGGTGGGGGAATTTTCTTGAAAATCCTAAATACAAAGTTTGGTTTTTAACGGACTTTTTGTTTTTGAGCTATGCTGCCCATAGACACACACACAGACACGCACACAGACACACACGACATTTTTATAAAATTGCCTTTTTTTTTATATTCAGGGGGTCTCAAAGCATATATTTCTGGTGAAATCTCGGTATCGAATTTTTGGGTGCATTACAATACCTTTTCTATACACTATGTACATAGTACCTGTAGAGAAAGTAAAGATATACCTACCCCCAACGGGAATCGAACTCGGGACCCCTCGTGCAACAGGCAGTGCTCCACCGTAAGCTACGAGACCAGCATGTTTCGAATTGTTCAATATTTAGCCAGCCTTTTAAAGCCCTTTCGATATTATGTTATTTCTCGCTATTGATTGTAAGAAGCACGGAATCTTAATGTCAGCATTAAATGTTTAGCCTCCAGTTGTTAAACATTTACCAATCGCTGTTTCTTTTGTATCTATAACGAAATCAGTGTTTAGCTATTTATACAAAAAATTATCTGGTTTAAAAAGTGATTACCAGCTAGCTACTCCAAAGCTTCCTGAAATATTTCTCTCAGGGTATGCTTGGGTGGATGGAAAACACGGTTTAAATTTGCTGAGAATATTTAATGGAGGCTAATAATTAATCTTTTTTAACAAGCTGCATATTATTTTAAAAATAGGTTCCTTAATTTAAGCACTGGAAGTTATAACTGCGTCGTATTAAATCTGCTACTTCAGAGTATTAAGAATGTTACATTGTAGGCAAATTTGTTACCATAGCAAAGTTACGAGTTTAGCAATCGAAATTCGCTAAGATTCAATACGGTGAATCCCTTATCGCTCATCACTGAAAGCACTTCACTAAAGATCGCAGTAATACTTCTGTAACTTGTAAAAACTATAGCAAGAGAGTCCTGAAATGCAAGAAGAGAAAGAGAGTATAAATTTTAGCGCTAGAGTCGCCAGAGGAACTAAATTTTCGAAATACTGTCCCTTTTATTAATTTATTTTGCGACTACTATTGAGTACCGCGTCATAGTTTTCATGCTGTGAAATGTTACATTTTATATTAGCATTTGAGACAACTTTTCATTCTCTTTGACTGCTCCAAGTTTTCTTTCCCTTTATTAATCCTCAGATATGATTTATGTGCGTTTTCGACACGTATCCTTTAGATTTCAGCGCGCACTGACTACCCAGAATCGAAACTTAGGCTTAACGGAGTTCCTACTTATTCTGTCTTTATACCTAATTGCTTCCTCCAACGCTTACCACAATAATTACCCTTCCGTAGCAATAGAAATCAAACTTGTTCTGTTTTAATATTATTCGTCCACTGTATTATATGAACGTAATTATAGAAATTATCTCTAATTCTCCATTATTTCTTTATAAAATAATGATTATAAGCCATACTTCAGGTAACATACGTTAGAGAAAGTAATGTGAATGTAACATATCAGAATGTTTATTTTTTTTCCTACATACCCATTTAACTACAGAAAATACATATACCACCCAATAATTATGGATATTTCAAAGGTAATACATGTTTTGAGTACCCTTAACCCGAGCACATATGTGCGTAAGTTTGCGTGCAAATAGCGTACCTCAAAATAGCACTAACCGCCCGTCACCAACAGACGATGCGCAGCCGCGAAACTCAGCTGAAATATGAAAGGGAATATGAAATTTGGGTTAGAAGAGAAACTACTCTAGCGCTCGCGTACCGACCCCGTGAAACCACCAAAAAAAAAAAAAAAAAAAAAAAAAAAAAAAACACACACATGGTCAGATGGGACGGTGCTACGGAAATCGAACCCTTAACCTCCCGAATACGAGCTTCAACGACAATTTCGGAAATGATTAATCCCACAAATAATGTTGTTTTATATGTTGTATACATAAACTATTATTTTTCTGTGTAGTAAGCTTTTTAGTATTTCGTATAATTTTCCTGTTCAAAATTGAATTGGAACAAAGAGAATTTCACAGGTTTGGTGAAGAAAATGAAGTATGTCTTTTATTGATCACGCCAAGGAATTAAATATAGGATATAGTTGATAATTTCAAGCATAACGGTTTATTAAAATACATTTTTATGTAACGATGTAAAAGCAAAGGGAGTTTTGGAGAGTCATCAATACAACTCGATGTGTGCATTTTCAGTTGCTCTATAGTCTTCAAACGGAATTCAAACTTCTGCCAAGTGTTCTGTAACATTCTTGGAGTGGCTAGTGCAGCTGCATTGGTAATGCGTGTTTCAGAAGCTGCAAAGGATTAGGTCTACTTCTTTGGTTCACAGCATCCTTCACAAAGTCCCAGAAAAAGAAAGTTTGGAAATCAGATCGAATGACCTTAGTTGGCAGATAAAGGGCCTTCCTGTTCTCGACCTTACGAGTAAGTTTGGATCGAAGAAGTCACGCACCCGCTAATGATAAGGGGATGGGGACTCATCCCGCTGAAAAACCGATCTGGTGGAGATGGCCAACAACAAAGTTTTTCAAAGTATCAAGATACACATTTCTCCACAAAGAGAAATGATTCAGTTGCGGAATTCCTTGTCAATCGACGCTAGACTTTAACTTGGGCTGAATGTCTTTCATGTTCACGTACAAAACAATTTGCTTTCCCAAGTTCTGCCATAACTGAAAAATTACTCGTGAAGACAAAACAGTTTTGTCGAGGTATGAATTTGATTGTCAAATACCAAGCGCGATGGCTCAGGCAGTTTCGACTGTGTGCATTCTAGAGGTCATGAGTTTGATCCCCATGGCTGCCCTACCTGACCCATGGGGGTTTTCTCGGGTCCCTAGGCGAATGATGGGTAGATTCATTACATCCCCCGAAATTTTTGGTTCCGCACTTCCTGTTCGATTCATTTCTTTCAGGGCTGAGGGACCAGAGGACGGTGTTCGAAGCGTTGCCACTGGATGATGATTTGCGCATTGTAAATAGTTATCCTGGTGTAATCGGGAGTACCTATTCGGTCGGGTCCCACCCTCCGGTCTCATAAGCAGGGCCAAGGGCGACACCGGAAGGTTCCAAGTGTAACCGATAGGGACTCCATCCATGCTTTTGCCTGTCGTCATCGGATCTGATCATCCTGCGGGTGTTTCCCCTCATCCCTCTCTCCCTGGGTTCACGTAAGTGGCAATGGGTCGCAAGAGCCTTCGTCCGGTGCTGTGCCCCAATGTTCTGGAGACCCTGTCTGTCACTTATGCTAATCCAAATCCTTCATTGTCAATTCTAATGGTATTTCTGTAAGAAAAGTTTCCCTAAATTTGGGTTTTATCTGGTGATTAAGCTGGATCCTGTCAGCACATATGTAGACACCTATACATGATCCCATAAATTATGTATTTGAAACTCACCCTTAGCTGCTTCTATAGATTTTTGTGGGAGACTGGTAAATGCAGTTCTTGCAATTTCGACGTCTCCTAATTTACACTCCTTTTCGCATGTTTATCAATTTGCGATAGCAAAGATCCTGTTTCTTGGATTGTTGTATCAAGCATGAGAATTGCTTTATTCTCAAGCGTTTCTCCATTTGACGACGAACATGGCGTTGTACGCGCGTTATGAATTTTATTTTTTGCTAGCCACGTCACCCACTAAACTATCTGTAACTCCCACAGCAACAAGCAAAGTTCACATGCGCATGTGTATGGCCATGCAGCTGTTTTCATACTTCTGCCTTCTCTACTGCATATGTAAGGGGACTATTGCATTACACGCAGAGATTTGATATTAGGCATACGTTATTTTGAGACCCCTGAGTAAAAAAGTATTTGTAGAAAAAAATCTGATGTGTTCCATTCACTTGACTTTCTCTACCTACAATGAAACAAAATAGGTTTACAAAAGCTTATACTTCTATCTATCTACTTTACGTTACTCGAGATAACATTAGTAGAATTATATTGGTAATTAACTTAGTTCCTTATAAGCAGAAGGGATACAGGGGATCACATTAGGCTAAACCGACAGTCAAATCTTTTAAAAACTGGTTGCTATCTGATAGAAATTCTGCCTCATTGCAAGACCAGGAGGTTAAACCAAACAAAAAAAAAAAACAGGAATGACAAATTCTCATTTGAGAAAAGTATTAAGCATTTTATAATTCAAATAAATAACAAGAATATCTTGGAAAGAGAATTTCATAAAAACGTATATGGCTACATTTTTTGTGTAGTAAGCTTTTGTGTATCTCTTACAGTTTACCAGTTTTACAAAAGTATCAATAAAGAGTTCTCCAGAGGCTTCCATAAAATTCAATATATACATTTTATTTGTCACGTAAATATCTTAAATATGCGCTATTTTAATTAAAATCGTTAGACCCATTTTTAAAAAAATAAAAATTGTCGAAAAGTTTTCCATATGAAAAGTAGTTTGGGGTGAGAGAACTTTCTTCAAAACCTTCGTGTCTCCTCCTCGTAAGATGCTGAACTTAATAATTAAGTTTGGTATTTAACCGACTTTGTGTCTTTGAACATTATGTCTATCTTTAGTAATTTACTTATAAAGGTTCTGTTTTAATTCAGGAGAACCCAAAACATGTTTTTCCGGTAAAGTCTCGGTATCGAATTTTTGGGTGCAATACAATACCTTCTCTATACACTATGTATATAATACGTGTAGAAAAAGTAAAAAGAGAATTCAAAAAGGGTTCTATGTAAAGGACAGTTGGGTGGGGAATTTTTTAAAGTACGGCATTTCACGTTTGAATTATGACATTTAAATATGTACCTACACACGGACATACGGAACTTTTTAAAACTACTTTTTGTTGTGTGTTTTTGCTTTTTTCGTTTTATGATTCTGCATAGTCCCATGGCACCTCGGTATCAATTTTTGGTTGGAAGTAATGAGTACTTTATCTATGTACCACAAACTGTTGCAGCATAGCTGCGCACCAAAGAGCAGTTACTCACCAACTTGAAGGTGCATGCCTGCTGTATGCAATACGCCTCAGTATTGAGGGAAGGTTGTACTCACGGATGAATGAAGAGAGCAATCACAAACACTTGTGATATTACTCTTGCCCGGGGTATGCTATCATGCTTTCCCTTCTCCCTGACTCATAGGTTTGTTGTTGAGTATGCACATTTGACTCAGACGAGTTGAGTTGTAACAACTTAATGGATGTGGTAGAGAAAGTAAAAATTTTTTTCATTCAAAGGATCTAAAAGTGTCTATTTGCTATGAAATCTTGGTATCGATATTTTTGATGGAATACAATTCATTCTCTAAATACTATTACGAGATAGAGAAATTAAAAACAGAAATAAAAAGTACTTAAATAACAAATGTACCTATTTTTAGTTGTTCCAATTAAGTCCTATCGGTGGCATTTCCCTGTGAATATTGCCTTTCGGCGATGGTGTTAATTCGTTACTCTTTGTTGTCGTTGGATTTCCATGCTCTTTAATAAATCATTAGATCTCACACACACACACACACACACACACACACACACACACATTCATATTCGCAGACTCTGTGGACAATAGTGAATAATCTGGGCTAGAGAAAAATTCCCACGTTCTAGACGGGAATAGAACTTGGGACTCCTCACACAGAAGGCAGATTTTGTTCCTCCTTTCTAAATGCATAAACTTGACCACGAACTAAACGCACCGCTGGAGTTAACTCTAGGAAAGCAGAGAGGAATAAAAAGTATGGTCATAATAGCAGGACATTGAACGTTTCTTTTCACTGCGAACTACCTTTCAAGGTATCTTGTCTTTGTCTGGATGCAATCAGAAATACGTTTTCAAGGACTATTCCATTCATTTCATACCTAAGCAGTGGTTCGAATATCAACCGATTACAATGGTATTTTGTAATGTGTTTGCAACATGCAATTTTATTGAGAGGGAGAAAAAAAAAAAGGCAGCCATGCGTTCATTATTGAACCGATCTGGATGCAGTGATTAATAGGGTGCGTGCGTTATTCACATCGGGGGTATAAATATTTTAGGTTTTCGCCCCCTGATGGGACATAGGTACAATAACCTCGGTGTCGATTACGTTCAGTCCTACCTTCTTAATTATAATCATGTGATTATTGCATATAAGATGTTATTTATGATTCGTTCGCCATGGTCTAGCCTCTGGTTCCCAATGTCGCGAGTTCAAACCCAGCGGAGGGCGATGGACTTTTTTGGGCTTAAAAATCCTTAGCATGACTTCCCTCAGAAGGGAAGTAAAGCCGTTGGTCCTATACCATAACCTCAAGCCTGATAAAGACGTCTCTGAGCATGATTAAGCGGTCTTTTACACCCAGTACAGAATGAGAACCGCAGCAGTTAGGGAACGTCTATAAATTAAAAAAAAAAAAAAAACTCAAAAACTGTTATTTATTAATTTTGCTAAATCTTCCATATAGGTATTCAAAATAATGTTCCTGTTATTGTGCCTTATAATGTATTATGTCGAACAATTTTTTTATATATGCTCGTAGGCTTTCATGGCCGGTCTTATTATTGGTTAAATATAACATATTTAAATAATGAACTTAAACGACTAGAACAAGTTTTCGCCCATAATGGCTATTCTAAAAAAGAATTTACACGTGCCATTCATTCTAACAAATTTCAAACGGAAAACACGAAATCAAATTCAAATGGAGCTAAAGTCTTTCTGCCATACATAAAAGGCGTCACTGGCAGAATAGGCAAACTATTAAACAAACAGAAAATTAAAACAATATATCTTCCAACACTAAAATTAAAACAAATTCACAAATCAGCTAAAGACCCACTGGACTTGCTCTCGACCGCCGGCGTTTACAAAATACCTTGTACATGCGGCCAATCTTATATAGGCACAACGAAACGTAGCATAAAAACCCGCATCACCGAAAACAAAAGATGCTGTCGCCTCGGCCATACAGACAAATCTGCCCTCGTCTTAGACAAACATGACATATTATTTGAAAAAAACAGAAGTCCTCGCAATTACCAAATACTACTACTACCCCAGAATGGTAAGAGAATCCATAGAAATATACAAACATGTCAATAATTTCAATAGAGAAGACGGATTTAAGCTAAACCAGACCTGGATTCCTGCCTTACAGCGTCTTCACATCGGCCAACACAACAGCCTATCAGAACACAGCAGTCCAATTACTCCCCTCCCATTATGTCAACAGTATATATTGCCGTCCACTGCTCCATGAATCTGCAGTCGTTAGCCGTTCCTGTCCAGCTTCATTTCTGAAGATGTCCTCCACAGCTGAGGACGAAACGTCAAGTTTTAATTATTTTAATTATGTTAATATTCGACCATGGCCTACAAGCCCGGATATGTTATATTTTACCAATAAATCTTTTTATCCTACGTTCCATATAGCGTTACTAATCTCTATTGTACTGCCTTTTTTATCTGTGTGTTGTCTGTTATACAAGCTGGTTACTTGTTACAATGAAATTCTTTAACAATTGGTTAATATACCAGGTGACCCAACTGCTCCACATTTGACGTGTGCGTATATCTCATCGTACGTTAAAAGAGTTGCAGAACTCCACAGGGCTATTATAAGTTAAAACTGGTCACTGATCAATTTTAACCCAAAATAACCCCCATTGAGCTCTGAAACTCTTTTAAGGACGCTTGATAGTGTCAGAGTAGCAATTTCCATGTGGAATTTCAATGCAATATGTGTTAATGTTTCTTAAAAGCTACGCAATCTATCAAAATGAAACTTGTACCACTTATATATCAGCCTCTTCTAATTCAGAAACCATAATCAAATCATAAATAAAGTTAATAATTTCTGCTCTAATGATATTCCAATAAACACAACATTCTCAAAAAAATTCACGCATTTTCTTCTTTAGGCACACTTTTCTAGAAAACTATAATAGATATATATTTGAATTTTTCAGTGCATGTGCAAAATATACTGCTCTAAACATTCAGTAAAAGCTTTATATGTTACACTTTCATAAAATTCCTCAAAGAAATAATTTCATATATACAAAATTAAAAAAATAAAGCTATTATTTATTTAAGATATCTTAATGGTTCACCAGCTATGTTCAATAGCATATTTGTAAAGCGATTACAAAGTTTGAAACGTGTAACTTTAACCGTTTAGGAGAAAAGTGCACCTAAAGAAGAAAATGCGTGAAAATTATTGAACAAAAGTTATTAACTTTATTTTTGATTTGATTACGGTTTATGAATCAAAAGAGGTTGATATATAAGTGGTAAAAATTTCATTACGATAGATTGCATAGCTTTCAAGAAACACAAACATATATTGCATTGAAATTCTACATGAAAATTGCTATTCTGATACTACCAAGAATCCTTAACACGAAGAGATATTTGCACACTTCAAATTGGGACATTTGGACCACCTGACACTCATGTCATTACATCTACTTAGACCATTCAAGTATATCGTATAATTAAGGTGAGATGTTAAAGCAAATGATCCTTTAAGGCTCGAACCTCCGATCATGCCAGTATGATCAACTCTCATATAGTATACGTTACACCGCGCAGCCATTCGGACTCATGATAGCTGCACTATAATCCGATCTTAATATCTTATAAATTAATGATTTTTTGATATAATAAAATGGTAAAACGTATGTATCTGCATTCATTCGAAACTCGTCAGCATCCAACCAGGTCATCACTTCCATTGTTATAGTAAGGTCCTCCCCGTCCTTCACCACAGTTTCTCTTGAATGTAAAACATACATTCTGATTAGATTCGAACCCGCGATCCTTAGTTTGATTGGTTAGTCATTCTTATCGTGCCTTAGACCGCAACACCAAAAATCCACCCGTTGAGGTTTGTATATTTAATGTAATTATTCGATTTTATCTGTTGGTAAAATGGGTTATTTAACAATCGTGCACACATCCATATCGCTGAAGGGGTTAAGAGGGCTCAGCAAGAACTTAACGTGGATCTTTAGATGAATTCTATTATCTAACATTAATAGTTTTATTTAACAATGTATTAAAACTCAATTCGATTATCGATTACATAACAGATTCCTCTAAGTATACTATAATACCGTCAAATTCTTTAAGTTTAAAGATCACATCTACTAATACTCTAGTATAAAAATTTGCAATAAAAATAATAGGGTATCTAATCCTAGTTTATATTTTTAATTTAATAACAATCATACATTAACATTTATATAACATAACATAAATTAAATAACACTCTAAAGAGTGGTTTAAAAACACAACAAAATGACCTCTTCAGATATAACACTGTCAATAATTAAGTAGTTAGCTACTCAGTTCAATACTTAAAGCTTACTGGCATGTCATCATAACTTACAAATCGTCTGATTTAATTTTTAAACTTTCCTAATTCATTCTCTTAACACGCTAGTAATAATATTTACTTTTATAAACACAAATAGCATTTAAATCCAAGATGCCTTTGTTGAGATGCTTGAGTATTTTTCTTATTGCTTTGTGTACACGTACTTTGTACATCGTGTATAGAGAAGGTATTGTAATGCACCCAAAAATTCGATACCGAGATTTTACAAGAAATACATGTTTTGGGTCCCCCTGAATAAAAAAAAATCTGATGTGTTCCATTCACATGACTTTCTCTACATCTCTGAAACAAATTATTGTTAAAAAGCTTATGCTACTATTTACTTCATGCTAATCGAGAAAAAATTAGCGAAAATAGTCTTATTGCTTGCTTCCTAGTAAGTAGAAGCGAAATAAGCGAGTGCCATAGGTTAAAGTGATAGTCAAAAGCTGGTTGCTATGTGATTGAAGTTCCTTTGTCTATATTGAAAAATTCCTGTATGAGAAAAGGTTAAGTTTTTCAAAGATGAAACGAAAAACAAGGAATATCTAAAAAAACGGTCAACTCCACGAACAAATTTATATTACATAAATCGTGTGTTTTAACGTGGTCTACATTTTTTTAAGTGGTAAGTTTTTGTCCATCTCTTGCGGTTTAGCTGTTATGCAAAATTCCGTAAAATTCATCCAGAATAAAGTAGTCTTCAGAGGCTATTCCCAGAAAATTCAAGATATATTTTTTATTTGTAAGGTAAATATTTGTAATATACGATATTTTAATCAAAATCGTTAGAGCCATTTTTAAGAAAATCAAAATTTTCGAAAAATGTTCCATGTAAAGGGTAGTTGGGGGTGGGGGGATTTTCTTGAAAATCTTCGTGTCGCATCCTTGGAAGATACCAAACTTATATACCAAGGTTGGTATTCAACGGTCTTTTCGTTTTTGAGCTATGCTGTCCACAGACACACACAGATACACATACGCACACACGGACGTTTTTCTGAAAATGCTTTTTTTGGCTTCAGGGAAAGCCGAAACACGTATTTCCGGTGAAATTTCGGTATCGAATTTTTAGATGCATTACAATACCTTCTCCTTACACTATGTACATAGTACGTGTAGAGAAAGTAAAAAGCATTTCTGAAAAAAGGTCCGTGTGTGTGTCTGTGGACAGCATAGCTCAAAACGAAAAGCCCGTTAAACACCAAGCTTGGTATTTAAGTTTGGTACCTTGCAAGGATGCAACACGGAGATTTCCAAGAAAAAATCTCCCCACCACCAACTACGCTTTACATGGAACTTTTTTTCGAAAATGTTGATTTTCTCAAAAATGGCTCTAACGATTTTGATTAAAATGTCGTATATGAAAGATATTAACCTGACAAATAAAATGCATATCTTGAATTTTTTGGGAATAGCCTCTGAAGACTTCTTTATTCTGGATGAATTTTTCGGAATTTTGCATAACGTAAGAGAGAGACAAAACCTTACCACATAAAATATGTAGAGCACGTTAAAACACACAATTTACGTTATATACATTTTTTTCGTGGAGTTGATCATTTTGAGATATTCCTTATTTTTTGTTTCAGCTTTAAAAAACTTATACTTTTTTCATACAGGAATTTGCCAACTCCTGTCCATACAAACAAAAGAACTTCTACTTACAAGGAAGCAAGTAATATGACTATTTCTGCTAATTTTTCCCCGATTAGCATGGAGTAAATAGAAGCATAAGCTTATTAACATAAATTGTTGCAGAGATATAGAGAAAGTCATGTGAGCGGAACACACCAGATTTTTTCTTTCCGCGATCAATTTTATTAAAACTGCATTAGAAACGCTAATTACTGTTAATTGAAAGTACACATCTCTAACAATGAAATCTCTAGCCAAAATAATAATAGGGATATATAACCGTGTTATATTTCAAAGGGCTGCATTTTGCCGTGCTGTGCCACTTGAATGTTTGTATATTTGCAGCGGTGTGCACCTCTCTGGTTTACTGGCCTCGCAAGCTTGCTGGTAAGCCTTGCGTGGTTTATGAAGATACGCGACTGACAAAGTACCTCCTTCTGCTGGCAGTGGCGGCTATTCAGGTGAAGCTCCACTTCACCCATTTTTATTTCTCTACATATTACGTGGATAGAGAAGGTATTGCACCCAAAATTCGATACCGAGATTTCATAGGAAATACACGTTTTAGGGTCCTCTGAATACAAAAATCATTTTTAGAAAAAGGTCCGCGGCGCGCGAGCCTGTTTGTGTATGTGACTGTCAGTGAACACAACTCAAAAACGAAAAGTCGGTAAAATACCAAACTCGGTATTTTAGTTTAGTATCCTCTAAGGATGCGACCCGAAGATTTTGAGGAAAATCTTCCGACCACAAAATACGTTTTAAATGGAAAAAATTAGAAAATTTCGATTTTCTCAAAAATTATTCTAACGATTTTGTTTAAAATATCATATATTAAAGATATTTACATGTCAAATAAAATGTATATTCTGAATTTTCTGGGAAATGCCTCTGAAGACCTGAATGAATTTTACTCATTTAATAACTGTTAAATCGTAAAAGATAAACAAAAAATTATTACACAAACAATTTAGATCTAGTTAAAACACAATTTTGTCGTGCACTTTTTCTTTTTTTTTTTACTCCGGGTTAATTTTGCTAATTTGCATAACTGTTAAACCGTAAGAAATAGACAAAAACTTACCACATAAAAATTTAGTGGTGGTTAACACACCAAATTTCAGTCATATATATTTTTTTGAGTTCACCACTTTTGCGATATTCATTGTTATTGGCTTCATATTTGATACAATATTTATTTTGGAATAAAATTAATGTATATATTAACTTTATGTTAAAGGAATGCATGCAGGAAGGTGCCAACAATGGTAGCCTTCAAGTACGTATGTACTAAGAGCCAGCGCATGAAAATTATTCACCTCAACTTTCAGACAACAATGTCAGAAACTTAAAACATGTATAAAAAGAGTAAATGTTCATATGCTAATAGCATGTGAAAGTAAAGTGTATCAAAATGATGCAAAATCTTTTATGTAACTTTGAAAATATTATGTAAAGTATAATGTTCATAATAAATTGAAAGGAAAAAGAAATGTTCACTTGTTTTTCATAGCGAGTTGCACGCCAGGAGGTAAGTAATGTTTGAGTTGCTCTATATGTGGGTGCGGTATGTACGCTCAACCAAGTATTGGTCCTCAACCAGAAATCAAAATTCATTATAAAAGTGGTTGTAATCTTGCCCATCCGGCAACATTTCAGTGTTTAAATATTCAGAATATGGTGAAGTATTCTTACAGAAGTGTTGGAAGTTTTATTTCGGTAGGAATAATTATTTTCATTTCAGCGCCCTCCGAGACAAACTGGCCTAGAAGATCACAGTTAGAACGAACTTATTAGTTTGGATTCTAAAAGAGTCTTAAAGTGCAAACTGCTGAGCAGCTGAAGGCAAGTTTTTTCCCTATTGTTTTGGCTGTGAAAATTGAGATTCTAAAAAAGCGTCCCCGACACGTGCAGTCAAACCCCGAGGTACGAAGTGTAATTTCAAAGTATCACCCATACGTGGTGTATACACACAAAAAAGACCGCTAATTTCAGCTTTAAAATATACCGAAATTTGTAAACTCCTGGTAATGCAAAGAAATGGATTTCATCCACATGGCAACCAGCTTTTAAAAGCTTTAGCCTAGTGTAATTCCTTGTTTAATTGTTGTAGGCTGAAATATTCAAACAACCAATTGGGAATATATCTGAGAGCGAAGAAGGAAGGGGTGTGAGCTACTTTTCTTCTGGCTGGCTCTGGCAACCTTGAAGAGTATTAATTTAACGGCACAAAAGGCACGAAACAGAGGATGGAAAGGTCAAAGCCTCTGTGGTTTTGCAGCTACTTTTTGTCAATCTATATATGTTTATAACTAGTTGCCATGACAATGAAACAGAACTTAAGGTTCTATGTGTTACCAGAACACCTGTTTTGAGACTACAACTGACAGTACCGAATTTTTGCCAGTCACTTGCAGAGGCTAATCCAAGGGTTTATTGCCCTCATAAAAGAAAGGCAATCTTCGCAAGGTCCCCCTTCCCCAGGGATGTTTCTAGTATCCAAAAAGTCATCAATTACATGAAGTCTAAAATATACATTTCGCGTAAAGTTGCTGTTGTGCTCTTATATTTAATTGAAGTTAGCTGCACAGGAACTTCTTATTTCCATCTACCGTTTCGTCCAATCATGAGAGATGAATCCACAAAATGTTAGGGTATGAGTTATACTACACACAACATTTTCGAGGTGGATTGATTGCAATAAAAGGCATGTGCTACTGACGAGAAGATTAAACCCTATGGAACAAAAGCCCTGTGTGCCATTATTGTTGGTTCCAACAAGATTTCTCACACATGGCTACAGAATCATAAAATGAAATAGAGGTAATTCAAAATCTTCTCGGGCTTCTAGCCAGGTAAACACTTGGCTTGACACCAACGTTTCGAAGAAGTGCATCTTCCTCGTCTTCAGGGTAAAGGTCAGTTTACCCTGAAGACGAGGAAGATGCACTTCTTCGAAACGTTGGTGTCAAGCCAAGTTTTTACCTGGCTAGAAGCCCGAGAAGATTTTGAATTAACACGTCGCCAGGAAAGCTTCAGTTCTTATTTTGAAATAGAGGTGTTTCATGACAGATGTTGATTTGTGCATTCTCGTTCACCGAACTCTAATTGCGATTTTTATTCATGGGATTTTTTGAAAAGCAAAGTGTATCGATTTAATCATCATACAGTAACTTAGTGAAAACTCGATGCAGCTCCCACCTGGGTAATGTGGTGGTAGTGTGTCTGCCTCACATGCAACAAGCCATGTATTCGAATTTTGCTTAGGGTGAGTTACCTGAATTTTTTTTTTTCCGGAGTTTTCCCTTATTCTGAGAAGACGAACGTCGAATAACTTCATGGACCCCCAGAGCATTTCACCAATTCCATTCATCGTCTGACATGACTAACCATGTTAAATTATGTTAAGATACATATAAAAAACATGATGTACAAATCATAAGTGTTCCTGCTCACAAGCTTAAGCAAGTGAGTGAAAACATTTTTACATGATATGCTGCCTGTAATTCAAGCTGTTGTCTTTAGACCAGTAGAATTATACAATAAGGCTTAAGCACAACATTAAGCTTTTTTACTTTCTCTCTACGTCCTATGTGCAGTGTATAGAGAAGGTATTGTATTGCATCCAAAAATTCGATACCGAGATTTCACCAGAAATACATGTTTTGGGACCCCTGAATCCAAAAACAGCATTTTTGGAAAAAGATCCGTCTGTGTGTGTACGTGTGTGTGTCTGTGGACAGCATAGCTCAAAAACGAAAACACCGCTAAATACCAAACTTGGTATTTAAGTTTGGTATCTTCCAAGGATGCAACACGAAGATTTTCAGGAAAGTCCCCCACTCCAAACTACCCTTTTCGTGGAGAAAATTTCGAAAACTTTGAATTTCTCAAAAATGGCTCTAACGATTTTGATTAAAATCTCTTATATTAAAGATATTTACAATACAAATAAAATGCATATCTTGAATTTCCTGGGAATATCTTCCAAAGACCCGTTCATTCTGAATGAATTTAGCTGAAATTTGCATAACTGGTAAACCGTAAGACATAGACAAAAAGTTACAACACAAAAAATGTAGATGTTAAAACACACACTGTTTGTCATATACATTTTTGTTGCAGAGTTGACCATTTCCGTGATATTCCTTATTATTGATTATAATTTTAAACTGCCATCGTAACTTTTCTCATGCCTCTTTTGTTTTACTGACAATGCAAAGTGAACCATTGTTCATATATCAACCAGCTTCTAAAAGATTTGACTCTCGCTTTAGCTTGGTGTATTCCCTTCTACTTACAAGGAGGCAAGTAATAAGACAACTTCTGTTAATGTTTACCTCGATAAGCATGACTTATGGTAAATAAAAGAATAATCTTTTCTAAGGAAAGTTTTTTTGTGGAACAGCTCGAGAATGCTGTGTGAATGGAACACATCAGATTTTTCCCGATGTCATTGGTATGTATGTATGTATGTATGTATGTATGTATGTATGTATGTATGTATGTATGTATGTATGTATGTATGTATGTATGTATGTATGTATGTATGTATGTATGTATGTATGTATGTATGTATGTATGTATGTATGTATGTATGTATGTATGTATGTATGTATGTATGTATGTATGTATGTATGTATGTATGTATGTATGTATGTATGTATGTATGTATGTATGTATGTATGTATGTATGTATGTATGTATGTATGTATGTATGTATGTATGTATGTATGTATGTATGTATGTATGTATGTATGTATGTATGTATGTATGTATGTATGTATGTATGTATGTATGTATGTATGTATGTATGTATGTATGTATGTATGTATGTATGTTTCAAGTGCAGCAAGCTATTTTCGAGATTTACCTTTTATTGTTTTGTACTTTTCAATATTCATATCTTGCTCAAATGTTTAGTCGTTATTCGTGTGTTTTCTTCTGTTGGCCATGGAAAGAAAACCAATTTCGAATCCACATATTTTTGGATTTTCTAAAGTAGCACCACTGTACAAATGTCTTACTCACAATGTGGCAATGAGATGTGCATAAACAGACCAAAATACACCCGCATACTAGATTGAGGTAATGCGACTGTCGCATGTGTCGTGCGACCTGAAAGAACATGAGACGTGTTTTCAGGTCGTACGATAGAGAACAGTGTGCAACTGTCGAGCCGCATGGTGTAAAAGTTCCCATTTAGCCCATGTACCTTCAGATCGCGTTGGACATCCCATACATAAATAAGGCCTGAGCATCAAGTCCCGCAAAACTTTCTTGAGAATATTTCATGCACATTCTGAACAGATACGCCAATTGATCTTCTCGTTATCGGCCTGCCACTTCTGGAATGGCCTTCCCTTTTCTAACCTTGGTGGTTTCATGCACGAGGCTTAATTTTTATGCATTCACGGCGTCGCCTGAATGAGATCCTTCATAAAGCCAAACCACTGTAACTAATCTTTGCCCGATGACATAGCACAGGCACGGGAAGAATCATGAACCTTCGAAAGCAGACTTTCTCCCTACAGCGGACATGCCGTTGAATCAAAGAAGTCATTCAGTAGCCGGCGATGTTCGTTTATGCCAGCAGTACAAGTCAGAGACTTACTGTGCATCTATGGTTCGCGGCCTTTTCATTTGTATTTTAATTCCGCTCTTGCTGCATATGACACAACAGGCGTTGACACTGGTGATGCACGAAATGGAATAATAACAGGAAAAGCATTTGGAAGGAAACATTCCAGGCCTAAGTATAGAGTACCTCCCTGGCATATTTTAGTAATAAGGATTGACCAAAACTTGGAAACAAAATTCTAATGAGTTGCATTCACATAATCTTTCTAGCTGTTCCGTATACAAATTATTCTTACAAAAGATTATTATTTTATCTACATCATGCTAATCGCGTTAAACATTAGAGGAAATGGTCTTATTACTTGCTTCCTTGTAAGGAGAATAAAGGAATACACCAGGTTAAAATGATAGTCAAATATTTTAAAACCTAGTCGCTATGTGAAAAAAATTGAAGTTCAGTTCGGTTCGCTTTGCATAGTGTTTTCTCGTTTGAGAAAAGTTAATTAGTTTAAAATTAAAATCAATAAGAATGATTATCTCAAAAGTGGTCAACACTACAAGAAAAACATATGTGCCATTAATTATGTGTTTTAACGAGATCTACCTTTTTCGTGTAGTAAGTTTTTTTTTCTATGTCTTACGGTTTAACCGTTATGCAAAATTCTGCAAAATTCAACTAAAATAAAGAGCTCTTCAGACGCTATTCTCAGAAAATTCAAAATATCCATTTTATTTGCTATGTGAATATATTTATCATAATGAAATCAAATAATCAAATACTATAATCAAATATCTTTAATATAATCCTTTAATCAAAACCGATAGAGCCGTTTTTGAGAAAATAAAAATTTTCGAAAACATTTTTCCATGTAAAAAGGTGGCTGCGAGTGGGGGATTTTCTTGAAAATCTTCGTGTCGCATCTTTGGAAGATACTGAATTTAAATGCGAAGTTTGGCATTTAACCGACTTTTCGTTTCTGAACTATATTGTCTAGACACACACACAGACATTTTTCTAAAAAGGATTTTTCGGACTAAGGGGTCCTCAAAACGCATATTTCCGGTGGAATCTCGGTATCGAATTTTTGGGTGAAATACAATAACTTATCTATTCACTATGCACATTGTGCATACAGGCTAGAACAGTCCTTGCGGGATTTGAACATTCACCATCTGTTCACCAGTTAACCTCCCATTAACGACTTCGGTTAATCGTTATTGAAGTCAATATGAAACATCGATGAATATACGTATTATTAATATGATTATTGTTGCTGATATTATTATTGTTGTGTTTATCATCATCATTATTGTCATCACCATCTGCATGATTGTGCAGATATTCTTATATACTCATAGAGTAGTCAATCCCACTAAAATTTACTTTTGGAATAAATAATTCAATTTAATGCCACTGTGTATTTATTTAAAGTCACACATAAACGAATTCATAACAACCGTATAACAGAGCATTACAAAGAAACGTATCTACACAACTCACGCAAAACATTATTTTTACTTTCTCTACACGTACTGTACAGTGCGTTCCCTGAGCGACCGGACCGTTTCGCGACGCCCGGCCCTTACCCGCTACGATGCAGTCGCGGGGCAGTTCGGTCACTCAGGGAACTCACTGTGCATATGTATAGAGGAAGTATTGTATTCCACCCAAAAATTCGATACCGAGATTTCACGGAAATACATGTTTTAGGGCCCCCTGAATCCAAGAAAGGTATTTTCAGAAAAAGGTCCGTCGCGCGAGTGTGTGTCTGTGGACAGCATAGCTCAAAATTGAAAAAAACCGTTAAATACCAAACTTGGTATTTAGGTTTGATATCTTCCAAGGATGCGACACGAAGATTTTCAAGAAAATCCCCCCCCAACTATCCTTTACATGGAAAAATGTTCGAAAATGTTGATTTTCTAAAACATGGCTCTACAGATTTTGATTAGTATATTCTTTGTTAAAGATATTTACTTACCAAATAAAATGTATATCTTGAATTTTCTGGGAATAGCCTCTGAAGACCTCTTTATTCTGGATGATTTTTTGCGAATTTTGCTTTACTGCTAAACAGTAAGAGATAGGCAGAAATTTACCACACAGAAAATGTAGATCTCGTCAAAACACACAATTTATGCCCTCTACATATTTGCTGTGGAGATAACCGTTTCCGAGATATTCCTTATTATTGGTTTCAGTTTTGACCTACTTATATTTTTCTCAGACAGTAAGTGCCCGTTTTTCTTTTATTCTACTCCTGGCCAACAAAGAAGTGATTTGCAATGACAATCGCATAACGACAACTTTAAAACATTTGACTATCGATTTAGCCTAGTGTATTAATTTATGTTCTTCCTACTTATAAGAAACTAAGTAATAAGAACATTCTGCTAATGTTTATCTCGATTAGCAAGGTCCAGAAAGAAGAGTAATCTTATGTAAGAAGTTTGTAGAACAGCTAGAGAAAGTCATGTGAGTGTAACACATTAGATTTTTTTATTTTGATACATTAATCTAAAACGTATATTTCAAGTGAAATCCAGGCATCTAATTTTGGGTGGAATGCAATACCTTCTCTACCTATGTACTAAGTAGAGAACATAAAGTCCTGCAAGAGAACTTTGTCGCAATGTAGGATGTTGTGCTGTTGAGTATAGCATCAATTAAAATTTAATTGCTCTGCCTTCATTTACTTCCCAACGAGTCTCTTCAATATAGATTTTATTAAAAGTTCAAGTTAGAAAAAAGCAAGAATTAACGCAGTAACAACTAACAGAGAAAGAAAGAAAGGAATGGAGAGAGAGAAAAAGAAAGTAGGAAGGGAGAGAGAATGGAGGTAAGTAAGAAAGAAAGAAAGAAAGAAAGTAAGCAAGTTTGGTTGTGAAAGTTTATCATTTGAACCAAGTCACTTTCCACATGTTACATTAGCAGAAAGATGACTGGTTGATGTTACACTAAAATCCAAATCAAGATTATGTCTTATCGACCGTAGCCACTAGGTTTGTTCTCTGTTTAATATTTTCTCCTCCTTTGCACATATGACAGAATGATATCTCACAATGATAATCAATGCAAGAATTCCCTAAAGGAACAACATATCAACCGGAGCAGTTAGTAGCCTGGGGTGCCACTCTAGAGATGAACGCTGCTAGGAAATGGAGAAAAGACAAGTATGTTAGACCTCTAACGTTTAGTCGATGATTAAAACTGCGATGTGCGATATCCCATAACCTATATCTAACTCGTTTACTGCTATCAAACGCATGTTAACAATATCCAGCAACTGAAACTATCATTTATAGTAAAGAATAGAATGTGTATTTGTTATTTTGAGCCAAAGGGGAAAAAAGGGAATGGGTAGGACAAATGGATTGGGTGAGGCAAATCATTTTTGTACCTTAGTCCTCATGCAGGCTATGACATCTTTATTAGCCTAAAAAATAATGCGGTAGTTTAAAAGCTCAGTGTTCAAGAAAATTAGTTAACAAATATCCTGACCACAAAACAGCACAAAGCAATAGGTGTGGCAATAAAGAAACGGATTCATGCTTTAAACTTTATTTTTAAAAGAATCAGTCAATGGCAACGTTATTCTCTTCAATGTAGACCCCACGCAAGAATCCTTACCACTCAATACCAAGGCGTTTCGTCTGGGACAGGCATTTGGGAGATCATGGGTTCGATTCCCGCGGCCGATCTCTCTGACCGATGAGTATTTTCGGGAGATTTACCGGTCAATGGGCGCATGCCGGGAAGGTTTTTTCATTCCCAGAACTTCCCGTCCCTTCATTTTATATCCATTTCATTCCATGTTTCAGGGTTTTAAGTGTCGGCGAGATTGCGGTGGTGCGCCCTTTCGTAGTGGTGAATGCTCTTTGGAATACTGCTCTCGGCAGTAGAGTGACATTGGTGTTATCTGTGGGTCTTGAGGTGTTCAGTCAGACCCAGGGGCGCAAGTTCCTAGCGTTTCCCGCATTGAGATGCAAAACTGCTTGGGCTGTGTTAGGGACCCACCACGATGACTCTTTCATCACGGCTGATTTCAGCCGCCCGTCGAAATATTCTCGTATCATCCTATCCTTCTTGGGTCTGACTTCGATAATCGCATACTAGTTCAGTGTGGAACCCCCCCCCCCAATGTACCAATCAACCAACACCCTGAATACAAAATGTTCACTGTTAGAATTAGTACAGTAGTTCATCTTGTGTTCAACAGTTACGTCATCTTTGCTTTCACTGATATCATGAACCCGAATCTGATTCCTTCCAGCGCGGACTTGAGGGAGGAGAAAAGGGTTGCATGGAACTAGGTCCGGAATAAGGTGGATGTTCCATCACTGGAACTTGTTTTTCACCAAATAACTTTACAGAGGCTGGCCCCATAGCTCAATAGGTCCTTGCTTTGCGAGGGGCTTCGGATTTAGTTTCCAACTGGAAGGAGAGAATTTTTCTCTAGCCAACGCATAAAACTAACGCATAAAACCCAAAGAAATAAAATTGATAGAAAACTGTATAGGACTTAACACCATTGCTTGTAGGCAATACTTATGCTTCAAAGATAAGAGACCGCCGATGACCATTGCAGTTAAAGGCAAAATATAAAGGAAACAATTAAAATAAAAGCTTTACAGACTTACTGTTGGCGCCCACTTATTGCAGATAATCCCTTGAAAAGAGAAAGAAAGAAAACAATTATCTTTACTTTGAATTTGGATTTTATTATATGTGCTTTATTCTTACTGTGAGATTGGGAGCTAAATCAAGATGATTTTAATGTTTTCAGGAATTTCAACACAGCATCTCACTTGATGCTCTTTACCCGGCGTGAGAATGTTGGTACCATTTTAGCGCACAAATTTTTCATGCCAAGATCGTCGTGCAAAATCTGTAGCCCTTTCCTTATTGATATTGGTAAGTACAGCAACTGCTCAAATGCTCAATCGGCGATATCCTCGAATAGTTTTAGCGACTTTCTCAGCATTTTCATTATAGATGGCCTGGCTTTTGAACGTCCTCGATGTCTTCCCTATTCTCCTTAAATTTCTTAATCCACCTAAACCCGCGTACAAGGTAGAAAATGATTACCATACACTTCTGTCAACAACTTCTGTGGCTGTTCTCAGAGATTTGTGAGGATTTTGAAGTTAACGTGTTCTGCTTTAGCACTCAGCATTATTCCGAATGAAACTCACAATCAAACACGATCCGCTTCTAATACTGGTCACGGCCAGACTAACCTCTGTGCATTAATGGAACATTTACCACGTTTCCATGGGGAATTCAAACAGATTTGAACACAGTTACCGTATTGAATACTATATGGAAACAAGGAATCAAATCGTGTTTATTATGGATCCGATCCTCTTAGAAATTGGGTAGATTTCTCTGTGGTAGATTATAAGAGAACACATTCTATGAAATGAAATGGCGTGTTATTTATGGACGCTCTTTAACTACTGTGGTTCTCAGCGTCCCATTCTATATTGGGCGTGATAGACCACTTAATTTTGCTCAGACGCCTCTATCAGGCTTGAGGTTCTTTTACGTGCGTAAATCTACGACACGGGATCTACGGCTTTACTTCCCTTCCGAAGGAAGCCATGCTAAGGATTTTTACGCCCGAAAACATCCATCGTCCTCCGCGGGGTTGAACCCTGGTTTGGGTATATGAAGTTAGCATGGTAACCATTAGACCACGGAGGGCAACAAAACAACTTTTATGGTTTATATAATTAGTAATATGCTCTCAAATATAATTATTTAACTTCAAACTCTGTTTATAATAGAGTAACAAATAATATGTTCAAAGGTGCGTCAAAGCAATTCTCAGTTCACCAAAATAAACGTTGAATAATTTATTCTCGAAGCTTGCGTATTCAAAAGATCTCAATTCGCATCGTATTGAATTTAACATGTGAAACGCGCATAGTATTGAGATGGGATTTGACTCAAAACGATTTCAATTCCCCATGGAAACGTGGTAATTGTAAAACGGTACAGAGGAGTCCACAGGTTCAGGCGGCGGAACGTGAGTAAAAATTAAAGCCGGTTTCTTTATTTCCTCACCTCGAAAATACATGCATTAAGCTACTGCATTTTTGTGAGACTACACGTGATCCCTTATAATGTTGTAGATATCCAAAACGTAACATGTAAGCATCAACAATGATAGTCGCATAGAATATGGAGGTACTGGCAGCCTTTGAACAACAAAATAGTGGACATGTAATAAAACGTCAGGCGATTCTCAAGTGAAACTCGCCCTCTAATTCGCAATTTCTTATGTGTGTCAAAGACGTAAATCTAAAAGCTTGAGGCTCCCGATCTATTCTATAATTAGTATGTATAAATCAATTACTATTACTTTATTTACCACATATATAAGGTAGAGAAGGCATTCAATTCCACCCAAAAGTACCGAGGTTTCACTGAAAATACACGTTTTGAAGTATCCTAAAAACTGTATTAGAAAAAGGTCCTCGTGCGCGCACGTGTGATGTTTGGTGTCCACCTCTGTCTATGAACAGCATGATTCAAGACCGATAAGTCGCTAAGTATCAGTTTCCTAGAATATTCTCAAAAACATATCCTACCTCAGGCTACCCTTTACATGGAAAAAAATTCAAAATTGTTTGCTTTCTCAAAACTTGCTCTTCGGTTTTAATTAAAATGCGAGTATCATATGGTTAAGGCATTCGCATAAGAAATACATTAATTTTTTTCTTAGATTAGTGACTGAAGTTCTTTGCATTCTGAATGTTTTTGCATCACTGTTAAATCATAACAGATAGACAAACATCTTATCACAAAAAAACGTAGTTCTTGTTAAGCAAACAATTTATCTCAAACATATTTTGTTGTGGTCTTGACCATCTGCGAGAGTTTGTTTGTTGGTGTAATTTAAACCATCAATGTGGTATATTTACACGACACAAAATTATCTTTAAAAAGATTTTTCCTTCTATCAAGTTCACATTAGTCAGATATCTATACATATGTAGAAATACTATTATTGCTTGTTTCCACGTAAATGCAACAATATTACAGGAATACAATAAGCTTAAACCATAGTCAAATATTTAAAGATCCAGAATTGTTAAGAGTCATACTCAAAAAATTGAAAAACATTTTCCAAATATGTTTAATGTAAGGCATAGAAAAACCAAAAATCCAATATACTAGAGCCGATAGTTAATACGCTCCAAAAGTAAAAGGCCCCATTATGACCATTGCAGTTAAAGGCAGAGTATAAATGGAACAAAAAACGAAACAAAAAAGAAAAGAAGAACATATAAATTAAGTTTTTTCTTCTTCTGTTTAATATGCGCTTCTAGTTTAGGTGGCGTATGACAGTGCCGGATAGATAGCGAGGTTGCTTGCCCTAAGGAAAAAGTGAAAATGAAATGGAGTTTTATTTTTGGACGCTCTTTACCTGCTGCGCTTCTCAGTGTTCCATTCTACACTGGACGTGGAAGACCGCTCAATTTTGCTCAGAGGCCTCTTTTATCAGGCTTGAGGTTCTTTTAAGTGTCGTAAATCTACGACACGGGACCAACGGCTTTACTTCCCTTCCCCGAAGGAAGTCAAGGATTTTTACGCCCGATACCTATATACCCGCGACCTTGGATAAATGGGTAACAATTACACCACGGAGGACGACAAAAGAAAAAGTGTCTCCCACCTTTACCTAATATAGATTGGAGAGAGCGCGTGTAAAAATGTTTTGCTGTTAACAGATTATCGCTCAGTTGTGAAAATCAGACTGTGGATTTTTTTCACTCCTGATGTAATGTTCTAGTGTAATAAAGAAACCTGACTGTCTAAAATACATACTTGAGCAACAGGGAAATTCTCAGTCTGCTGATAAATGATCAGAAAATGAGATATACGTACAACGTCACTTAAATAATGACTCCCTCGTGGTTAAGAAATCTCAATTAACCATGTGGTAAAGACTTACAACTTTCAGGAAGTACAAGCAGGTTAATGAGCTACATGCTCTTAATTTTTGATGAAATTGCTAGATAATCTACAGCTACAGATACAAGCACTGCTTTGTTCTTTTTGTACACTAATAAGAGATGTACTTGGAACTTCCGTTAAAAATAATTACAATGAAACTTCATTAGGTTAAAAACATCTGGTGTAAAATTCACGTGACTTATCAAAACATAACATTTATTTTCAGAATTAATCTACAAATGATTCAGACAAAAGCCTAGGTATTTTTCTATCTGCTTTTGATTAATCGCGATATATAGTCACCAGATAACTTTTTATACACATTTTGGTAAAGGTTCATGAGGACAGAGGAGACTCAACTGCCATTCGGTTGTTTACAAAGGAAACGTTTTTATATTGCATACTGTTTTAGTTCATGAAAAAAAAATGCATGTTACATTGTCATGAGTTTTACACCCTATCGTTTATTATTGGATTTACAAACTATTCTTACAGAAACGTATTTTTCCATTTAATTTATTTTAAGATAAAGCTTTGCAGATAGGGTTGCGAAACACATTTGGTTATACATATAAGGAGAATATGAAAGTGAAAGGATTTTACAAAGGTAAATTTGATTAAGAATGCCAATGGCTCCAATAAAAGCGGGAGAAACAATTGTAAATTGAGTCAATGTCAAATATTTATGAACTGGACGCAATATACTGACCTTAAAATTCCGTACCCTTCCCATGAAATCACGAGAATCAGCTTAATGTAGAAAAGCCTTTAAAAATGACAAAGACATTGAAAAATTAAAAAGTTAATAACAGATATCTCGGTTTATGCCATAAATATTTGAGATAAATTGTGTGTGTGTTAAGGATATCTACATTTTAGTGCATGTACGTTCATTGCTTAACGTTTATCGATTATACAAATTATACAACATTCCTTCCGAATGTAAAAGACTTCACAGTCTATCCCCAGAAAGATATAACATTTTTCATGTAAACATCCTTAATATGCCGTATTTTAAACAGAACCTTCAGAGCAATTTTTAAGGAAATAAAGTAATTCGAAAAATGTTTCATATAAAGGTTAGTTTGGGGTGGGAAGATTTTATTGAACATTTCGTGTAACATCATTGGAAAATATTCAACTTACATACCAAGCTTGTATTTTTCCGACTTATCGTTTGTGGGTTAACGGTTCAGACATACATATACACACATTCACACAGAGTAACAAAGAGACAAACACACATAAACACACAACCTTGTTCTGTATTTAGGGACCTCAAAACGTTGTTTTTGGTGAAATCTCGACCTCGTCTTTTTGGGTGGAATGCAATACTTTCCCTACGTCCTTACAACTTAATTCAAAACAATTGTGTAAGAAGAGGACTTGACCTTGCACATTTGGTGCAAAAGTTCATTAGAAGTATACCAAGCGCCACCTAAACTTAATGGCAGTTATTTAAACCGAGAGTCAGACATTTGAAACAGGTATAAATTCATTGGTAACATAAGAAACGAAACTTAAACTCAAAGATTTACATACAACATACATTCTGCCTTTTCTTGTATGGTACACCAGTATGGAGAAATGGAGTTTTATTTATGGATGCTCTTTAACTACTGTGGTTATCAATGTCTCATTCTATATTGAGCGTAAAAGACCGCTTAATTTTGCTCAGAGGCCTGTTTATCAGGTTTAAGGTGGCTTTACGTGCCATAAATCTACGACACGAGACCAACGGCTTTACATGACTAAGGAAAGTCATGCCAACGATTTTTATGCCCCCCTCCTCAAAAAAAACTCCATCGTCCTCCGCTGAGTTTGAACCCGCGAGGTACATCAGTATGGATAGATGTCGATCTGAGTAGCTTTTTATTATTATTATTATTATTATTATTAAAAGCAGTACCGGAGTCTGGTCAGGATTCCGACGCTGTATCCCCTGTTTACATTTCCCCCCGAAAATTTACTGTATGATTGCTGGTTTTACTGTTCCTTTACACAAACATATACACATTGCACAAACATATAACACCCATGCCCAAGGCGGGACTCGAACCCACGATCCCCTGCCCACGAGTAGCTTCAGATGGTTGAGGCGCTGACTTTCTGAACCCAAGTTGGGGATTCACCCGGCCCAAACCACTTAAGTTTGTTTAAAAGCACTCCTGCGGAACAAAATTCGGGCACACCGGAAAATATAAAATTTCAATTGGAAGACTCCAAATGCCAAAATTTAACAGTCACAATACACACGCGATATAAGTATTTTGTCATCTGCGGGAATCCTGCTACAGGTTCTCTCCTGGATAAACACGATTGTATTTTGTGTAGCACCGATAACAGCTGGACATAGTAAAAACCTAAATTCTACCGACGATGTCTGCCCTGGTGAACAAAACTGGATCATTTGATTTTTCTATTTTCTTGCACGACACTAAAACAACAAACAGTGATTCTGAAGAAATCTATTTCAAGAATAGATGTATGACCAGTGAATAAAAGTGAACTAATCACAAAATCTTCGCGCACTGCGAACTCCATATATTTTTAAAAACTGTAGTTCAAAACCTAGCGAATAAATCCATATGTATTGCAGAAAATTAAAACCATTGAATAAATTCTGAACAAAATAAGTTAAAAAACAAGGAAGAGAACGCATATAGCAAGTGGTATTGCTGCTTGAAATGGAGCATGCTGTAAAATAAGTGTAGTAAAATAAAACCATTAATAAACCGAGCGGGATGACTCAGACGGATTCGTCTGACGCTCGCATTCGGGAGGTTGGTATTAACCAGCCATTCTGACTTAAGCTTTTTTCGTGGTTTTCCTTTCACCAAGCGAATACTGTGGTAGTTTTTCTATAACCACCATTTTTCCGGTCCTTATTACATATCCCCTCATTTCGGGGCACGGGGTTTGACTGGGTAGTTTGGTGGTGTGTGGTGGATATGCGCTATATAATTGTTTGCTGCTCCCTCTCTGGAACCAGGGCAGTTAGGAGCATTGGAGGAGCATTGCAATGGATTTACCTGGACGGGTGTCTCCAACTGTGGACTTTACGGACCCCGCAATATCCGCACCTGCCGCTATTTGGTCCAGACAACAACCCTTCGGATCTTTCATCTCATCCCTTCTTCCCGGGTTGTCCTCTGCGGTGCAGGGATAACTGCTAGCCTATGATTCCCGGGGTCGCGGATTCAAACCCGGATGTTGTAATAGTCCTTAGTGTGGCTTCCATCGGAAAGCAGGTGGTTTGTGTCGTAGATTTATGGCGCATAAAATAAGTTGAACATGATAGAGGCTATAGGCCTATGAATAACATTAAGCGGTCTTTCATGCCAATGCAAAGTGACACGCTAAGAGCTATAACAGTTAAAGAGCGTCCCATGAATTAACTTAACTTTTGATTTCTTTCATCCCCGCGGAGGTTGCATACCGCACTGTCTTTGGCCACAGTGCCTTAGGCGAGGCATCCATGAACAAAAATTGTGAAAAATAAGAATTTATTTCTATAATAAAATAATATAAACTCTAAACTTTATGAAAAACGTAATTTTTCCCACTTGGTGCACTTAAGCTACCAATTAACTGAAAATTTAAATGGGCAAGAGGATGCTTAATAATAAGACTCTCAACTTTAAACTTTGTTTTTTCTGAAACTTGTTTACATTTTTCCATACTCAAAATGCTCCATATGATCCATCTTTTTACTACTTTGCTTCAAAATGTTTTACTGCTTTTTAAAAGTATATTAAGAACATGGTCATATAATTTTTCGAAATAATTCTCAATTTTTATTTTCTCTACTCTGCATATAGTGTATATAGAAGGTTTATATTGCCCCAAAAATTTGATATCGGGATTTCGCCGGAAATATATGTTTTGGGACTCCCTGAATAAAAAAACCGATATATTTCATTCACATGATTTTCTCTACATCCATGCAAAAATATTATTAAAAAGCTTATGCTTCTATTTACTTCATGTTAATTGAGAAAAAATTAGTAGAAATTGTCTTATTACTTGCTTCCTTGTTAGTACAAGCGAAATTTGGGAGCACCATAGGTTAAAGTTATAGTCAAAAGCTGGTTGCTATGTGACTGAAGTTCCTTTGTTTGCATGGACAGGAGTTGACAAATTCCTGTATGAGAAAAGTATAAATGTTGCAAAGCTGAAACAAATAACAAGAAATTTCTCAAAAACGACCAAATCCACGAAAAAAAAGTTAGTGCATATATTATGTGTTTTAACGTGCTCTACATTGCTGTTGTGTAAACTTTTGTCCATCTCTTACGGTTTACTAGTTATGCAAAATTCCGTAAAATTCATCCAGACCAAAGTAGTCTTCAGAGGCTATTCCCAGAAAATTCAAGATATACATTTTATTTGTTAGGTAAATATCTTTAATAACAATATATTAATCAAAATCATTGGAGCCATTTTAGAGAAAATCAAAATATTCGAAAAAAGTTCCATATAAAGGGTAGTCGGAGTGGGAAGACTTTCTTGAAGATCTACGTGTTGCATCTTTAGAAGATACCAAACCTAAATTCCAACTTTGGTTTTTAACGGAATTTTCATTTTTGAGCTATGCTGCCCACAGTCACATACACACACACACACACGGACATTTTTCTAAAAAATTGTTTTTTTTATTCAGGGAGTCTCAAAACATGTATTTCTGGTGAAATCTCGGTGTCGAATTTTTGGGTGCATTACAATATCTTCTCTACACACTATGTACATAGTACGTGTAGAGAAAGTAAAAAGCATTATTAGAAAACGCTCCCTGTGCGTGTGTGTGTGTGTGCGCGCGCGCGCCCCTGTAGACAGCATAGCTCAAAGACGAAAAGTTAATTAAATACCAAACTTGGTATTTAAGTTAGTATTTCCTAAGGATGTGACAGGAAGATTTTCAAGAACACCCCCTACCCGCAACTATCCTTTACATGGAAAACATTTCGAAAATTTTGATTTGCTCTAAAATCGCTCTAACGGTTTTGATTAAAATCTCTTATATTTAAGATATTTACATGACAGCTAAAATGTATATCTTGAGTTTTCTGGGAATGACCTTTAAAAAACTCTTTATTCTAGATTCTTTTTTAATTTTTAATTCTGCATAACTAGTAAACGTAAGAAATAGACAAAAGCCTACCCCACAAAAAATGTAGAGCTTCTTAAAACACACAATTTATGTACTACATATTTTTTCCTGGAGTCGACCGTTTTCGAGATGTTCCTTGTTATTGGTTTCAATTTTAAAATGGTTTTAAGTTTTCTCATACAGTCAGTAACTTGTCAACTCCTGGCCACGCAAAGAACCGGATTATCCCTTAGCAACCACATTTTAAAATATGTGGCTGTCTGTTTAGTCTAGTGTATTCCCTTATTTCCCTTATACTTATAAGGAACTAAGTAATAATATCGTTTTTGCTAGTGTTTATCTGGACTAGGAGGAAGTGGATAGAAGAACAAGCTTATTAACAATAATTTGTTACAGAAATGTAGAGAAATTCATGTGAATGGAACATGCTAAATTGAGTATTTAACGGAATTTTCGTTTTTGAGGTGTGCTATCCTCAGACACACAACACACATACACACACTGACGTATTTCTAAAAACTTTTTTGGGTAAAGCTATACCAGAGGACCAGCACAAATATAAATCTTTAAGAATTGAAACTAACCTTATAATCCACTTCAGAATATGTAGGAGCTAATATGTGTTCATCTAGAATTGGAATAACCCACCAATCCCAACCTGTAAGTACACTTTCTTAAATAGCAAAATTCAGGAAAATGTTCATGGTGGGGGAAGATTTAATAGCTTTTACTAGGCGGGAAGTAAGTATTTATGGTATAGAAACAATGAAATTACAATGCTACCAACGTAGATAAAGTAACCAAACTTCAAAGAAAGAAAAAAAAAAGTGAAGCTCAAAAGTCACCAACATTCTACACAGTAATAATGGAGTGCCAAGGCTGTAAATATGTGAAAATAAGTTTATTTACACACATACTAATCTAAACCTAACACAGCGCATGCTCGCTTCGCTCGCATGCTTTGGTGAAACCGGTAGCAATTATAAAAACCAACATGAAAATAAGTTTATTTACACACACACTAACCTAACCCTAACACAGCGCATGCTCGCTTCGCTCGCATGCTTTGGTGAAACAAATGGAAATTATTGAAACCAAAGTAAAGGAAAATCACTAAAAATAAATTACACGAAAATCACTTATTTACACAACAATAATTGATTCAGAACTCTAAACACACAGAATGACTTTTAGAATCGCGGTATTTTTTGCATCAATGTTGGCAATCACCCTCATGTTGCAATAAATGCCTCAAAATCAACTATAACGCGACTCTAGTGGCCGAATAGTGAACAGTTCATTGATGGTTTCACAACCTTTTAATGGCTAGTGATAACTAGTTTTCAAATATTGGTAGTTCTGAATTTTGCAATATGAACGTCAACTATGCACGATTTAGACGCTACCTGTCTGATACCTACTGAAACAATAGAAATTGCTGTAAAAAAGTAAAGAAAACAAATACTTCTTGTATATTTTAATATAAATCGCGTACTTTGTTGGAAGTTAAAGGCCAAAAATAGACAAGATACATTTTTAAAACTTTGTAATACGATATTACGGTGAGTAGGAGTGAAAAAACTAATACCTAAATGGTTTTAATGGAAGTTTAAGTGGTGGAACCAAGATATAGTAATAATCTTTCTTGATTTAGGGGTCTCAAAGCATATATTTGCGATGAAATCTGGGAATCAAATTTTGGTTGGAATACAATACCTTTATATACACTATGTAAATAGTACGTAGAGAAAATAAGAAAGGCTTCAGACACGCCCATCTCCTCCAGAGTGTGACGTAATAAGTGAATGCTCCCTAACGGATGCTAACTCTATACAGAGGGAAAATCACCGTGTCTTCCACCATATCCCAACATTTTGTTGAATACTAAGCAGTAATTAACTTCTTTGCTCAACGTACTGTATATATAATTTTCAGCTATCTTTTTATTGTGCCTTTCCTTTACGCTTTAGCCAATTCGATGCACAAAGAGCATTTGAAACTAGAGAAATTCTTTGGGCCAGGTTTCAAGATTACTCTGAAGTACATTGGTAGAGAAAAACGGGTTTATTATGTTATGTATATAGTAAGCATGCAAGCAATGGACTTTTCTATTTACCGACGAAACAAAACAAAACAAAATTCATGAAAGTTGGGAAAGCAAAGAAAATAAATGCAAAATACCTGTGTGCACTATAACAGCTTTTTCCTGTGCTAGGTGGTAAAAGAAACGCTGTTATGCATTTATAACTTTAATTCATCTAGAGTCATAACATGCAGTTAAAATAATGCGGTAATTAAGTTAATAATGCCGTTTCACATAGCAAAGCTTTTTTACTTTCTCTATCCCATAACAAGTAGGTAGGAAGTACTACATTACAACCAAATATAAGACTTGGAGATTCACCGGAAATACAAGTTTCGAGGCCCCGCCCCATTGAATGAAAATCTGATGTGTTCCATTTACATGACTTTCTCTACATCGCTTTTAACAAATTGTTGTTAAACACATATTATTCTATCTACTTTGTGATAATTGAGATAAACATTAGCATAAATTGTATTAATTACTTGCTTCCTTGTAAGTAGAAGGAAAATAAGGGTATACACTAGGCTAAAACGATAGTAAAATCTTTTAAAATCTGGTTGCCATGTGGCTGAGATCCTTTCTATGCAGGGCCAGGAGATTACAACTTTCCGTGTGGGAAAAGCTTAAGTTTATTAAATCTGAAACAAATAACAAGGAATATCTCAGAAATGGTCAATTCCATGAACAAAAAAATTAACGTATATGGCATAAATTGTGAGTTTTAACGTGATCTACATTTTTGTGTAGTAATTTTGTCTATCTCTTACGGTTTACCAGTTATGCAAAATTCCACAAAATTCATCCAGAATAAAGATGTCTACAGCGGCTATTCCCAGAAAATTCAAGATATTCATTTCATTTGTCATGTAAACATCTTTAATATAGGATATTTTAATCAAAATCGTTTGGGCCAATTTTGAAAAATCCAAAATTTTGAAAATTTTTCCATGTAAAGATTAGTGGGGGTGGGGGAATTTTCTTGAAAATCTTCGTGCCGCATCCTTGAAAGATACAAAACTTAAGTACCAAGTTTGGTATTCAACGGTCTTTTTGTTTTTGAGCTATGCTGCACACAGTCAAACAGACACACGGACATGTTCCTTAAAATGCTTTTTTTGGATTTAGGAGGTCTCAAAACATGTATTTCCGGTGAAATCTCGGTATCGAATGTTTGGGTGCAATACAATAGCTGCCTTCTCTATGTACCATATATTTAGTACATGTAGAAAAAGTAAAAAAATTAGAAAAATGTGTCTGCTTGTGTATCTATCAGAATGTTATTCATAAGCAAACTCTCGGATAAATACCAAACTTGCAGTTTAGTTTACTATTTTTGTACGATATGATATGGATATTTTCAAGAAAACCCATTCAAAACTACTCTTAATATGGAACATTAATGCACATATTCAAATTAGTTACATGACAAATAAAATGTTTATTTTAAACTGTCTAGAAACAGTCTTGATGTCTATTCGTTTTCATGATTTTTTGTTTTGTTTTTGTTTTGTATTTGCTGTAACGGTTAAGTACCGAGCAGGATTGTGCAGGCGGTTTCGTCTGTGGTCTACATTTGGGAGGTCGCGGTTAAGATCCCTGTGGCTGGCATACCTAACCAAGGGCTTTTTCGGGGATTTCCCTGGGTTGCCACGCAAATTCTGAGTAGCTCTCTTTCATTCATCGAATGTCCTGTCCCTAAAGTTTAAAAAGGATATATACTAGTACATACAGTTGTCTAAAGCGATAGTCAGAAGTTTAAGAAGCGTATTGCTATTTGCTGGTTTTGATTTCTATCCTCCTTCGTTATAAGAATAAAAAACGAATGCTAATTTTAACAAAAATCTGATTTTTTCCATTCATATGACTATCTCTAGCTGTTCTGCAAAAAAATTTTCTTAAAAAAATTATTCTTTTATCTACACCTTGCTAAGCGAGATAAATGGTAGCAGAATTGATCTTATTACTTATTTATGAATAGAAGGGAAATAAGGGAATACATTAAGCTAAAGCGACAGTCAAACTCTTTAAAAGCCGGTCGCTTTACGAAACAATTTAATTCCGTTCTCTCTGCTTATTAGAAGTAAACAAAAGAGAAACGAAAAAAAACGATGACTTGCCATTTGAGAAAATTAAAGTAGCTTAAAGTTGTAACCAATAATACGAATATCTCGTAGCTCTAAACACACACACACACACACACACACACATATATATAATATTCTTTTTTTCTTTTAGAGGACCCTAAAATGTGTATTTCTGGTGAAATCTCAGTCTCGAATTTGTGGGTGGAATACAATATATTTTCTCTCTACTATGTACATTGCGCATACATGCTAGAGAAAGTAAAAGTGATAATTAAAATCATAATAATGGCTTTCTCGGAAATACTTAACACCCTATAAAATTGGAAATGACATAAACTATGTGCTTTAATGTCTGCATTTTTTTTTGGTGTAGGATTTTTATATCTCCTACCGTTTACAAATTATCCAGTCATTCAGAATGAGAAGGAATTCAGAAGCTATTTCCAGAAAATTCAAGATTCAGATATCTTAATCATGCGGTATTTTATCAAAGTAGAGCTAGCTGATCTTAAGGAAATAAAAAAAAAATGTACAAAAAAATTCATTTAAAGAAAGGGTAGTATGATCAGCGGAGATTTTCTTGAAAATCTTATGTTACGAAGTTTGATAGTTAAATGATTTTTCGATTTTGAACAATACTGTCATTTAAAAACACATACATCGACATTTTAAAAAAAAAGTCTTAGTTTTACTTTGTCTAGCACGTGCGAATGTACATAGTGGATAGAGAAAGTATTTTATTCCTTCCAAAAATTAGATACAGGGCTTTCATGTTTTGAGACCCCCTGAATCCAAAAAACAAAAACATTTTTAGAAACATGTCCGAGTGGGAGGGGCAGCATAGCTCAAAACCGAAAATTCAGCTAAGTACAAAACTTGGTATTTTAAGTTCAGTATCTTCCAAGGATGCAACATAAAGGTTTTCAAGAAAATTCGGTCCACACCCAACATTTAACATTTTCGACAAATTTGATTTTCTCAAAAATGGCTCTACCGGTTTTGATTAAAATGCCTTATGTTTAAACTATTTTTATGACAAACGAAATGTATATATTTGAATTTTCTGGGAATAGTCTGTAAATACTTCTTCATTCTGGATGATTTCTGTATAACTTTTGTATAACTAATAGACCATAAGAGATAGACAAAAACTTACTACATACAATTATGTCAGATGTACATATATATTTGAGAGAGAGAGAGAGAGAGAGAGAGAGAGAGAGAGAGAGACAGAGAGTGTGTTAGCCGTTTTCGAGATATTCCTAGTTACTGGTTTCAGTTTTAAGCTACTTAAACTTTTCTCAAACGGAAAGACATTTTCCTTTTCGTCTCTCTTTTGTTTACTCCAAGCAAGCGAAGAGAACGAATTTCATTTGTTTCATATAGCAATCGGCTTCTAAAAGTTTTGACTATTGCTTTAGCCTGTGCATTCTCTTATTTCCCTTCTACGTACAAAGAAGCAAGCAATAAGACAATTTTGCTATGTTGATATAGATTATCATGATTTAGATAAAAGAATAATTTTGTTAAAAAATATTTGATTGCGAAACAACTTGCAAAATTATGTAAATGGAATATACAGTAGATCTTTATTCGCGGAATTTCAAAACGTGAATGTTCGGTGAATGTTCGGTGAAATCTCGGTATCTAATATTTAAGTAGCCTGCAGTACTTCCTCTACTTACTGTAGACAAGAAGTGGAGAGAGTAAATAGATTCACTCGGTACCTTAAAGTATCTCTTTAGATTATTAGAAATACTCACAAGGTTTTGTTTCCATTTGTTTGAATTTTCCCTATCTTGCTCGGTGTTTGGCATATATAATTTTGTGTTATTGTTCCAAACACCTGAATATGCAAGCTTTCATCAAAATACTTACACGTTAGTGGCAAAATGTAAGGAAGTTTAAAAAAAAATCTGATGTGTACCATTCACATGACTTTCTCTACATCTCTGCTACAAATTATTGTTAAAAAGCTTATGCCTCTATTTACTTCATGCTACTCGAGAACAAATTAGCAGAAATAGTCTTATTACTTGTTTCCTTGTAAATAGAAGCGAAATAAGGGAGTACCATAGGTTAAAGTAATGGTCAAAAGCTGGTTGCTATGTGACTGAAGTTCTTTTGTTTATATTGACAGGAGTTGACAAATTCCTATACGAGAAAAGTAAGTTTTTCATAGCTGAAACCAAAAACAATGAATATCACAAAAATGATCAACTCCACGAAAAAAATGTATATAACATAAATTGGGTGTTTTAACCTGCTCTACATTTCTTGTTTAGTACATTTTTATCTAAGTTTTACGGTTTAGCAGTTATGCAAAATTCCGTATAATTCGTCCAGAATAAAGTAATCTTTAGAGGCTATTCCCAGAAAATTCAAGTTATACATTTTATTTTTCAGGTAAATATCTTTAATATATGATATTTTAATCAAAATCGTTAGAGCCATTTTTAAGAAAATCAAAATTTTCGAAAAAAGTTCCATATAAAAGGTAGTTTGGGGTGGGGGGATTTTTCTCAAAATCTTCGTGTCGCATCCATGGAAGATACTAAACTTAAATACCAAGTTTGGTATTTTACCAACTTTTCGTTTTTGAGTTACCGTGTTCACAGACACACGGACACACTGACTCACGGACATACGGACACACACACACAGACCTTTTTCTGAACATACCTTTTTTGGATACAGGGGAGCCTAAAACATATATTTCCGGGGAAATCTCGGTATCGACTTTTTTGCTGGAGTGCAATACCTTCTCTATATACTATTACACTATGTACATAGTCCGTATAGAGAAAGTAACAAGATAGCAGAAGTAGGCTAGGGCAGCTGAAAATCAGTTAATTTTTCAGACTAATTTTTCCACTGAAAATCACAAAGGTTATGATGTAGCATTGTTATGCGATATGGTCAGAGGTCGTCGAGTCGGTGGTCCCTGTTAAAATGCAATGTTAGGCACCAAGCACAAAAAAAACAAAACAACAACAACAACAATACTGCAACTATATGAAACACCAAAAATAATATGCGACATTGAGGCTGAGATTGCCTCGTGGTCGAGTGGTTAGCGAGCTGACTTCTCACTTCGATTCACGGCTGGGGCGAAGAATGTTTCTTTAACCAGAATCATTCCCTATCCCCCACAAAGTCTTAAAGCGAGAATGTGTGTGTGTGTTTAATGATATTAAATTATTAAACCTAATGACAACCTACCGTTACTATAGAGTTGTTCCGCAAGTTAAAGATAAAATAATAATAATAATAATAATAATAATAATAATAATAATAATAATAATAATAATAATAATAGACGCCTATATGAGCATATCAGTTATAGGACGCTATACAAATGAAACAGCAATAATAAAAATATGTGTTCCATTCACGTCACTTTCTGTACATCTCTGCAACAAATTGTTGTTAAAAAGCCTATGCTTCCTTTTAAGTAGAAACGAAATAAGGGAGTACCATAGGTTAAAGTAATAGTCAAAACCTGGTTGATAAGTAACTGAAGTTCCTTTGTTTGTATGAACAGGAGTTGACAAAAGCTGAAACCAAAAGGAATATCTTAAAACACAATCAACTCCACAAAAAAAATGTATATAACATAAATTGTGTATTTTAACGTCCTCTACATTTTTTGTGTGGTAAGTTTTTGTCTATCTCTTACAGTTTAGCAGTTTCGCAAAATTCCGTAAAATTGATCCAGAATAAAGCATTCTTCAGAGGCTATTTCCAGAAAATTCAAGCTATACATTTTATTTGTCAGGTTAATATCTTTAATATACGATATTTTAATCAAAATCGTCAAAGCCATTTTTAAGAAAATCAAAATTTTCGAAAAAAGTTCCATGTAAAGGGTAGTTTTGGGTGTGGGAATTTTTCTCAAAATCTTCGTGTCGCATCACTGGAAGATACTAAACTTAAATACCAAGTTTGGGATTTTACCAACTTTTCGTTTTTGAGTTATCGTGTTCACAGACACACGGACACACTGACACACGGACACACTGGCACACGAACACACATACCCACACACACACACGCAACACACACACACACACACGGACCTTTTACTGAAAATATTTTTTTGGATACAGGGGACCCTAAAACATATATTTCCGGTGAAATATCGGTATCGGGTTTTTTGTTGGAGTGCAATACCTTCTCTATACACTATGTGCATAGTACGTGTAGAGAAAGTAAAAAGGAATTGATGAATTACAAAAAGTTATATGTTGCGGTAAAAAAAAACGCAAAATAGTAAATAAATGCAAAAAAGGCGCAAAACATAAATAAATGGAATAGAACTGAATAATAACAAAGAAACAGTAAGAAAACTGATAGAAATGATTAATATCTAATAATAATAATAATAATAATAATAATAATAATCATTATAATAATATATGTAAAGTACCAAACAGCAGGAAAGTGTAGCACAAATAAATAATAACCAGAAAGAGTTAAGAAAATCTAAAACATGTGAATAATTAATACACGCAAAGCGCGAAACAAAAAGGAAATTAGGGCAACTAGTCACTGCGAAGCTATAAGCATATTACTAAATAATCACCTTAACTCAATAAACAGGTTAGTACATCTAAATTGGAACCGTGAAGTAAACAAATCTAATACAAGTACAACAATAATATAAATAGTAGTAATAATAATAATAATAATAATAATAATAATAATAATAATAATAAACCTAAATCGCGAAATAAAAAGGTAATGTAGTATAAACTGATAAATGCACCAGAATACCTAACCAGAAGCAATATAAAACTTTCGGGTATTTAAACGGCCAAATGCAATACGCGGAATTTTAGCGGTTTTTATTTCTTCATGGTAGCCCACCTGAGTTACGCGGTACCCGCCATGACACGTCGACCTCTGAAGCAAACTTACAAATGGAAAGATTTTGTGTTGACAATTATTTTAAAGCTCTTATTAGTAATTTTAATTAATGGCGTTTTGTGTAGAATATTTTGTGTAAATTTGTTTAAATTCAGGTTAATCTTTCGGTCAGGATTTATGAGTAAATGACATGACTGAAATGAAAATTGAAGGTAACTATAGGACATTAATATTAAACTCCTTATTTCGAAATCCAAAACCTTTAATTCCAAATCAATATCGGAATAGAATCAAATATCACACATCACCAAACTGCAACATATTTGTTGGCAATTTTAGCTTTTCATAATTGTCGTTCTGTCTGTTACAAGTAAGATAAACGAAGAGAAAAAATCTCTCACTTTCAGTATTTGATATCGCTAGCCAAAGACATTGAAAAGACTTTTCACAGAAAACGTGGTAAGACTCGCCTTTTGCTTTCAATTTCAAGAGTGTTTTTACTACATCTAATTTGTTAACCTGTAACATAAAGTTTTTCATAACAAAGAAGAAAATCAGAATTCATAAAGTTTTAAAAACTTTAAGTTGCTTAAACAATCCATTACATTATTTAAACCACTGATGTAATAACTAGCCCCGAAGACTCAAAACAAATGATCTACAGATTTTATTGCTAATATAATTATCATCAGTTCATTTTGCCATATTAGAAACCAATTTAAAAGAATTCATATGATAGTAAACTTTTAAATTGTCTTCTACTCGGCCCCTGAGATCCATGCGTTCTGCAAACCCATTTACCCTTCTTCAAAAGTGCTGACTTTCTTAATATTTCATATTTGTCTTTCAGCAAGTTAATTCGGAATAAAACAAAGTAAGGTACAGGCTTTTCTTTAGATGAAACTCTAATACCGGATCTTGTATTACCAACCTGCAATTTTTAGAAACAAGCCTGATTTTTGCTTGGTACTGTAATTTAGTATCTTATAAGTATTGTAAAACTGCTGTGTCCTTTCGGTTAAAATTCTACTATTTTTAGTGAATGGTAGAAGATATAAATGTAAAGTTTTATGTTTATAACTTGAAATAAATATAATTTTCTATGCAAAATAAAATATATATTTCTCATTTATCGCTAAAAGTATATTATTCTCGAAAGTATGAATAACTCTAAAAAAAATCCCGAAAAATAAGCTTCTATATTATTCCAAATTATACCAAATACATACAAACATTTTTAATACAACTTTCTCATTTATCATTAAAACCAAAGACTCTTGCCTTTGAACATTACCTTTCATGGAGCTTCCCACGGCGAGTTCATTGCGTATTGTGTCAGTATGAGTCACATTCCTGTGCCTGCACCTTGACTGCTGATATCGAATTCCATCCGACAAAAGCTCTCGTCTTTTTGCTTCTCACTAGCTTTTTATTATTATTTTACACGCTACACATGCTCGCTTGTATAGCACACACAAGAACGTGTCGGTATCATGTGCCATATTATGTAGGCGCCAGTCAAGTTTTAAAACAAATTCAAGAGACAAAATAAAATAAAAATCTGAAGTGTTCCATTAACATGACTTTCTCTACCTGTTCCACAAAGAAACTGTTCTTACAAAAGATTGTTCTTTTATCTTTGTCACCCTAATCGAGATAAATTGGTCTTATTACTTGCTTCCGTGAAAGCTGTCAACAAATATTTTAAAAGTTGATCGCTATGGTAACAATTGAGAGTCGGCTTTCTTTGCATGTTTAATATTTGGTTTCGTTAACGATGTTGTACAACTATTAGGATGGCTTCTTGTTTGAGAAAAATTTAATTAGTTTAGAATTGAAACCAGTAACAAGGAATATCTCGGAAATGATTTACTCTACAAAAGAATGTATATGGCATAAATTGTATTTTAACGAGATCTACACATTATGTATAGTACGTTTTGATCTATCTCTTACGTGTTACTAGTTACACAGAAGTCATTCAGAATGAAGAGGTCTTCAGAGGCCATTCCCAGAAAATACAAGATATAGGTACTACATTTCGTTTGCCATAAAAATATCTCAAACATATGGTATTTAATCAAATTCGTTAGAGCCATTTTTGAGTAAATCAAAATTTTCGAAAAAAAGTTCAATGTAAAGGGTATATAGGGAGGGAACATTTTTCTGAAAATCTTCGAGTCTAAGTTTGGTATTTAACCGACTTTTCGTTTTTGAGTTATGTTGTCCACAGACCCACTTATAAACACACAAACGCACTCACGGACCTTTTTCTAAAAAATGTTCCAGTTGTGAACGAAGGCTGCCGGTCACCACTCACTAAAGTGATTACCATGTGGATGAAATCCGTTTCTTTGCCCCGGGTTCGATCCCAAGCGACCGCATGAGATTTATGGTGGACAAAGCGGCGCTGGGGCGGGTTTTCTCCGGGTTCTCTGGTTTCCTCGCCATCGCATTCCACCGGTGCTCATTCATTTCATTCACCGCCTGCGGTGCCATAAGTAGTTATAGCGGGCGGTAAACACTACCAAAAAAAAAAAACAAAAACAAAAAAACGTTTCTTTGCATTGCCAGGAGTTGACTAATTCCCGTATGTGGAAAGTTTAAAGTATTTTAAAACTGAAACCAATAACAAGAAATATCTCAAACATGGTCAACTCCACGACAAAATGTATATGTCATAAACTGTGTGTGTTTTAACAACATCTACATTTTTGTGGGTAAGTTTTTGTCTATCTCTTACGGTTTACTAGTTATGGAAAATCCAGCAAAATTCATCCAGAATAAAGAGATCTTCAGAAAATTTAAAATATACATTTTATTTATCATGTAAACATCTTTAATATACGGTATTTTAATCAAAATCGTTAGTCATTTTTGAGAAAATCAAAATGTTCGAGATTTTTTCCATGTAAAGTGTAGTTTGGGGTGAGGGGATTTTCTTCAAACTATTCGAATCGCAACCTTGAACGATACTAAACTTATATACCAAGTTTGCTATTTTACCAACTTTTCGTTTTTGAGCTATGCTGCGCACAGACACACACACATATATACATTTACACATACACAAACACACACACGGGCATTTTTCTAATGAAACACGAAGATTGCACGAAAATCCTCTACTTCCAGCTATCCTTTACATAGCATTTTTTTCGAAAGTTTTGAGATTCTCAAAACTACCTCTTACGATTTTGATTATAATTTCATATGTTTAAGATATTTTCACGACAAACAAAATGTATTTCTTGAAATTTCTGGGGATAGCTTCTGAAGACCTCTTCATTCTGGATGACTTTTATATAAGTGATAAACCGCAACAGATAGACAAAACTTACTACAGACAAATTATATTTCATTAAAACCATAATTTCTGTCATATACTCTTTTTTATCAAGTTAACCGTTTTCGAGGTATCCCTTATTGTTTTTTTTTTTCGTTTATATAGCCCTCATTAACATCCAAGGCCATATCGGGGGCTTTGCACTTGAAACAACTCGTTATTTGTAGATTTAAATCATTTTATTTTCCTCAAACACACACATTAAGCCTCATATACATACTTCCAGACTCTGTGGGGAATAGTGAATAATTCTGGCTAAAGTAAAATTCCCTGCCCCAGCCGGGAATCGAACCCGTGACCTCTGGGTGAGAAGTCATCCCATACTATAGGTTTCAGTTTCAAACTTCTTAAACTTTTCTCAAGCAGGAAGTCAATTTTCGTTTCATCTCTCTTTTCTATGTAGTTTAACGTCCTGTAACCTGGTTGGTCATATCGGACGACGAATGAAATTGGCGAAATGTTACTCAAATGATCTCGGGGTCCATGGAGTTTGAAGTTATTGTCTTCTCAAGATAAGGGAAAACCATTCGTCTTCTCAAGATAAGGGAAAACCACGAAAAAACCATATCCGGATAAATCATCCTATGCGAGATGCGAACTCGCGTGAAACAGACTCGCTACCACCACATCACCCAGGAGAGCTTTATCACTTTTGTTTTGCTCCTGAGAATACAAAAGAGAATCGAATTTAAATTATTTCACATAGCGATAGTTTTAAAAGATTTTACTATCGCTTTAGCCTACTATATTCCCTTATTTCCCTTCAACTTATTCAAGCAGTAATAAGGTCATTTCTGCTAATGTTTATTCAATTAGGATGCCATTCAGAACGAAGAGAACTAGAGATTATTTTATCTGTCATATAAGCATCTTTAATATAGGCATTTTAATCAAAATCGTTAGAGCCATTTTTGAGAAAATCTAAAGTTCTTATTTGTTCCATGTAAGGGGCAGTTTTGGTGGAGGAGTTTTTTTAAAAATCTTTGTCAAATTCTTGTAAGATACTGAAATTATACATCAAGATTGATATTTAATCAACTCGTTTTTGAATAATCGCTTTCACGGGCACACACACGCACACGCGGACCTTTATCTAAAAATCTGACGTGTTCCATTCACATGATTTTCTCTACCTATTTTGTAACAAAATATTCTCACAAAAACTTCTCCTTCATGCTAATCAAGATCAACATTATCTAACAGAAATGGTCTTGTTACATATTTACTTATAAGTAGAAGGCAAATAAGAGGGATATATTCGGGTAAAACGATAGAAAAAAAAATATGATGTGTTCCATTCACATGACTTTCTCTACATTTCTGCAACAAATTATTCTTAAAAGGCTTATGCTTCTTTTTACTTCATGCTAATCGAGAAAAAATTAGCAGAAATAGTCTTATTACTTGCTTCCTTTTAAGTAGAAGCGAAATAAGGGAGTATTAAAGTGATAGTGAAAATATGGTTGCTATTGACTGAAGTTCCTTTGTTTATATGGACAGGAGATGACAAATTCCTGTATGAGAAAATGTAAGTTTTTGAAAAGTGAAATCAAAAACAATGAATAACTCAAAAACGATCAACTCCACGAAAAAAAATTATATAGCATAAATTGTGTGTTTTAACGTGCTCTACATTTTCTATTCCCAGAAAAGTCAAGATATACATTTTATTTGGTATATAAATATCTGTAATATACGGGATTTTAATCAAAATCGTTAGAGCCATTTTTTAGAAAATAAAAATTTTCGAAAAAAGTTCCATGTGAGGGGTAGTTTGTGGTGGGGGGATTGCCTTGAAAATCTTCGTGTCGCATCCTTGGAAGATAACACACAGACAGACAGACCACTCACGGATATATTTCTAAAAATGCTTTTTTTGGATCTAGGGGGTCTCAAAACATATATTTCCGGTGAAATCTCGGTATCGAATTTTTGAGGTGCAATACAATACCTTCTCTATACACTATGTAGGTACATAGTACGTATAGAGAAAGTAATTATTTAAAAGCTGTTGCTATGAGATTTTATTGAAATTCACTTCTCATTCTAAGGTAAGGAGTGAAACAAAAGAAACACGGACGGCTTTCTCTTTGAGATAAATTTAAATTGAAACCAATAACAAGGAATAACTCGGAAATAGTTACCTTTACAACAAAACTGAATCGGATATAAATTGTGTGCTTTGTCGAGATCTACATTTCTTTTTTACTTTCTCTACACGTACTATGTACATAGTGTATAGATAAGGTATTGCACTCCACCCAAAAATTCGATACTGAGATTTCACCGGAAATGTATGTTTTAGGGTCCCCTGTAACCAAAAAAAGCATTTTCAGAAAAAAAGTCCGAGTGTGTGTCCATGTGTCTTGTGAACACGGTAACTAAAAAAAAAAAAAAGTCGGTAAAATACCAAACTTGGTATTTAACTTCAGTATCTTCCAAGGATGCGACACGAAGGTTTTGAGAAAAATACCCCACCCCAAACTACCCTTTACATGAAACTTTTTTCGAAATTTTTGATATTCTTAAAAATGGCCCTACGATTTTGATTAAAATACCGTATATTAAAGATATTTACTTGACAAATAAAATGTATGTCTTGAATTTTCTGGGAATAGCCTCTGAAGACTACTTTATTCTGGATGAATTTTACGGAATTTTGCATAACTACTAAACCGTAAGAGATGGACAAAAACTTACAATACAAAAAAAATTAGAGCAAGTTAAAACATACAATGTATGTTAAATAACTTTTTTTCGTGGAGTTGATCGTTTTTGAGATACTCCTTGTTTTTGATTTCACCCTTAAAAAACTTACTTTTCTTATACAGGAATTTGTCAACTCCTGTGCATACAAACAAAGGAACTTCTGTCACATAGCAACCATCTTTTGACTATCACTTTAACTTATGGCACTGCCTTATTTCGCTTCTACTTACAAGGGAGCAAGTAATAAGACTAATTCTGTTAATTTTTTCTCCATTAGCATGAAGTAAATGGAAGCATAAGATTTTTAACAATAATTTGTTGCAGAGATGTAGAGATAGTCATGTGAATGGAGCACATAAGATTTTTGTCTATCTCTTACGATTTACTAGTTATGCAAAAGTCATTGAGAATGATCTTTTGTGAGAAAAATTAATTTGTGGAAGAGCTAGAGAATGTCACGTGAATGGAACACATCAGATTTTTTTTCTCTTGCATCAGTTAATCAGACTTCCCTCGTGACAACCGCAAACAGGGCTGCTGGTTTGGACAATACAGATTTGAGGAAGGTAATTAGTAGAGCGCCTAGGGGATAGGCCGCAAGATATATAGTGTGGTGCAATATTCCTTAATCTATGCTCTGCGTTTGGTTCTATGTTAACGCGCCAGTGAAACAAATGTAAGTGAGGGTTAGAAAAGAATAAGGAACCCCTCCACCCTAATGAGCAGAATGCGTTATTAGCAGTGACGAAGCGTGACTTTAAAATTAAGCCAAGGCTTGTATCTGAAAGAACAAGAGACATACAAGTGCGGGGAATCATTCAATACAACAGCTTATTAAGTACCCGTGTTAGGAGTGAAGACGCCATTTTTTTTACTTTCTCTACTTAGTTCATAGTACATAGCGAGAAAAGGTATTACATTCCACCCAAAAATTCGAAACCGATATTTCACTGAAAATACATGTTTTGAGCTCTGAATAATCCTTAGAGAGCATTTTGATTAAAATGTATATATAAAAAAGCTTATATGACATATAAAATGTACATCTTGAATTTTCTGGGAATAGTCTCTGAAGTTCTCTTCATTCTGACTGACTTTTGCATAATTGGTAAGCCGTAAGAGATAAACAAAGAAGCTACTAACAAAAAATATAGATCTCGTTTAAATACACAATTTATGTCACATACATTTTTTCTCTTGAGTTAACCCTTTCCGAATTTTAAAATACTTAAAATTTTTCTCATACAGGATTTTTCCAACTCCTGATCATACAAATGGCATCGAATTTCAATCATACAGCAACCAATTTTTGAAATATTTAACTATTGGTTTAACCTAGTGTGTTCCCTTATATTTCTTCTATGTACAAGGAGCTAATTAAAAGACGTCCATTTCTGCTAATGTTTATCTTGATTAGCTTGAGGTAGAGGAATATTTTAAGAATAATTTGTTACAAAGAGGTAGAGAAAGCTATGTGAATGTAACTCACCAGTTTTTTTTCAAACAAAAGTTATTTATTTCTTAAAATTGTTTACTTTTGGCAATACACATTTCTCCCAACATTTCTGTCATTTTATAACCCCTTCAAGAAATAGAAGTTGTCAAGTTCTGTAAGTTACTCCTCTGTCTCGACGATGATCTTATCTGCTCTAAATTTTGTTCCCGCGAGCCATTCCTTAATGTTTGGGAACATAACGCAGGGAGCCAGGTCGCGGAATATGGGGAGTGAGGCAACAAATCATAACGCAATAAATGCAGTTTGGTGGCGAAAACTTCGGAGGTATCTCTGTACTGGTGCACTGTTGGGATAAAGGATTATTTTTTTCTTCGTAAAAGGGCCCATACCTCCTTCAACTTCTTGTCAAATCGGGCCACAATAGATTATCCAGTAATCCTTTTTCTAAGACATCAATGAGCATTACAACCTTCGTATCCCCAAAAATCGTCATCATTGCTGTTCCAGCCGATAGGACCTTTTTGCCTTTTTACTTGCTCTATATGTGCTATGTACATAGTGTATAGAGAAGGTATTGTATTCCATCCAAAAATTCGATACCGGGATTTCACCGGAAATATATGTTTTAGGGTCCCCTGTATCAAAAAAAAATCTCATGTGTTGCACTCACGAATTTCCCCAGCTACTCTACAAGCTTCTTACAAAAGATAATTCTTTTTTCAACACCACGCTAACCGAGATAAATATTAGCAGAATGTTATTACCTACTTAGTTCCTTATAAGTAGACTGGAACTAAGGGAATGCACTAGGCTAAAGTGACAGTCAAATGTTTGAAACATCTGTCGTTATGCGATTGTCATTGCAAATCATTTCTTTGCTTGGCCAGGAGTAGAGCAAAAAAAAAAAAAAAAAAAAAAAAAACGGACACTCCCGACTGAGAAAAGTGTAACTACTTCACAACTGAAACTAATAACAAGGAATACCTTGAAAATGGTAAGCTCCACGAAAAAAATGTATATGAAATAACTTGTGTATTTTAACAAGGCCTACATTTTTTGTATAGTAAGTTTTTGTCTATCTCTTACGGTTTACTAGTTATGCCAAATTAAGCAAAATTCATCCCGAATAAACAGGTCTTTAGAAACTACTACCAGAAAATTCAAGATATACATTTTATTTGTGATAGAAATGGCTTTAATATATGCTACTTTAATCGAAATAGTTTAAAGCCATTTTTAAGAAAAAACATTTTCTAAAATTTTTCCATGTAAAGGGTAGTCAGGGGTGGGGGGATTTTCTTGAAAATCTTCGTGTCGCATCCTTGGAAGATAGCAAACTTAAATACCAAGTTTGGTATTTAACCGTCTTTTCGTTTTTCAGCTATGCTGTCCACAGACACACACAGACAGCCAGACAGACAGACAGACACACACACACACGGACCTGTTTCTGAAAATGCTTTTTTTGGACTTAGGGGGTCCTAAAACACGTATTTCCGGTGAAATCTCGACATCGAATTTTTGGGTGGAATACAATACTTCTCTATCTCTATGTACATTGTACATACGGGGCTAGAGAAAGTGAAAGCATTTTCAGAAATAGGTCTGTGTGTGCGTATCTGTGAATACGATAGCTCAAAAATGAAAAGTCGGTAAAATACCAAACTTGGTATTTAATTTTAGTATCTTCCAGGGGTGAGACAAGATTTTGAGAGAAACCCTCCCACCCCAAACTATCCTTTACATGGAACTTTTTTCGAACATTTTGATTTTCTCAAAAATGGCTGTAACAATTTTGATTAAAATATCGAATATTAAAGATATTTACCAGACAAATCAAATGCATATCTTGAATTTTCTGGGAATCTCTGAAGACTACTTTATTCTGGATGAATTTTACGGAGTTTTGCTTAACCGCTAAAACTTTTACGTTTCTCATACAGGAATTTGCCAACCCTGTCCATACAAACAATGGAACTTTAGTTACATAGCAACCAGCTTATGGCTATCATTTCGCTTCTACTTACAAGGAAGCAAGTAATAAGACTGTTTCTGCTAATTAGCATGAAGTAAATAGAAGCATAAGCTTTTTAACTATAATTTGTTGCAGAGATGTAGAGAAAGCCATGTGAATGAAACACATCAGATTTTTTTGAGTTATGCTGTTCACAAACACAAACACACGCATAGTTTTTTTTTTTTTTTTTTTTTTTGCTCTAATAACCAAGCTGAGCAGGTGCACATCTGGAAAGCTCTACAAGAACTTCAAGGAATGAAGGAGCTACCGATTGAAGGAAGAATCGCAGCCGTATATATCTACTGACAGCAATATTACATTATCTTTATTGAAGGAAAACAGAAAACAAAACCCACTAATTGATAACATTCATAATACCCCGTTACAACAACATAACTGGACAATTCACTTTAGCTAGGTGAAGACCCATTGTGGCATAGCTGGGAACGAACTAGCTGACAGTTTAGCTAAGAAAGCGTTAGCAGGAGAAGAAATAATGAACAACAAAATCCCCAATCTACTATCAAGTCAGAAATAAAATGACTCAGGCATCGAGGAATCGCAAGACAGATGGAGTAACACACAAAAGGAGCAGTGACCAAGTCCTTTCTCAATTAAAGAAATACTAAAAATAAAATTACCAGTAAACCCAAAATTCACAGCTATAGTGACAGGTCACAGGCCCTGAAGACGAGGAAGATGCACTTCTTCGAAACGTTGGTGTCAAGCCAAGTTTTTACCTGGCTAGAAGCCCGAGAAGATTTTGAATTAACAAACTCATATTTATATCGATTCCTCATTATGAACGATCCGATCTGCACATACAACAGAAGACAACAGACAGTCAACCATCTCATTTACGAATGCATAAACACAGTACACCAAAGATCCCTTCTCATAAAAGAAGTAACACAAAATGGAGGTACCTGGCCAATCAACAATCAAGAACTAATCTCTAAACACCTACAAACTTTCGGTAAATATATTAAAGCCATGGATATTTAGACTAGGAAAAAAAAAAAAAAAAACATATCAATATATGTGATTAATAAATTGTACATGATGTAATGTATTAAAAGTCGGCTAAACTATGCCTAAGCGTATTCTGAGGAAAATCCAAATATGTATTTATTTAGCTATTAACAATATTGAAATAATGTTAAAAATGATCAATTAATATAATGAAAAGTGTAATGTTACTATGGTAACGGGGCACGTAGAAGAATCCAATAAATAAACAAAAAAAAAAGGATCCTTTTCTATGGAATACAGTACCCCCTCTACAAATTATACACGAGGTAGAGAAAGTAAATGGACTTTTTGAGCTGTGAACACTCAAATAAAAACGGAAAGGTGGTTAAATACCAAAATCGGGGTTTAAGTTCAGCATTTTTCAAGGATACGACACAAGCACTTACAAGGAAATCCCCATCCTAAACTACCTTTTACCACAAAAAAAAAAAATCTTATTTTCTATTTTCTCAAAAAAGGGATATAAGAGTTTTGATTAAAGCACTATATGTTTAAGATATCTATAGAACTACTAAAATCCATGCATTTTGTTTAATTGGTAAATCGTAAACTATAGGCAAATTCTTATTAAACAAAAAATATAAAACTTGCTAAGCAACAACTAATATCAAACAAATGTTTTGTAACGTTGGCTATCTCCGAAATATTCATTGTTATTGGTTTGAAGTTGCAAATATTTATATTTTTTACTTTCTCTGCCAGTAAAATGTACATATTAGGTACAGAAGGTATTATATTCCATCGCCCAAAAGAGATTATACCGAAAATGAGGTCCTCTGAATTCAAAAAATTACTATTTAGAAAAAGGTTCGAATATGATTGTGTGTGTGTGTGTGTGTGAGAGAGAGAGAGAGAGAGAGAGAGAGAGAGAGAGAGAGAGAGAGAGTGTTTCTGTAATCAGCAGAACTCAAAACAAAAAGTCGGTTAAATATAAAATTTCTCTTTCAAGAATGAGACACTAAGATTTTCAAGAAAATTCTTCCACCCGAAACTACCCATTACACAGAAAAAGTTTCAAAAATGTTAATTTTTTCAAAAATAATTTTCTTAAAAAGAAGTTTTATTAAAATATTATTTTAGATATATTTATGCCAAATTAATGTATAAGATTTTTTGGGAACAACCTCTGAATCCCTGTTCATTTTGCATAACTGTTAAACCATAAGAGATAGAGAAAAAATCTTAACGCACAAAAAATGTAGATGTAGTTAAAATATAATTTATGTAATATACATTTTTGTGGAGTTGCCTTTGCCGAAATAATTCTTGTTATTAATTTCAGTTTTAAAGTAGTTAAAATAGTTATTCATTTCTCAAATGGAAACCTTTTTTCATTTTTACTTTCTCTGCACGTACTATGTACATAGTGTATAGAGAAGGTATTGTATTGCACTAAAAAAAGTTACCAAAATTTCACCGGAAATACATGTTTTGGGTCCCCCTGAATAAAAAAAAGTTTTTGGAAAAAGGTCTGTGTGTGTCTGTGGACAGTGTAGCTCAAAAACGAAAAGACCGGTACTGCTATTTAAGTTTGGTATCTTCCAAGGATGCGACGCAAAGATTTTCAAAGATTCCGCCCTCCCCTTAGTACCCTTTACATGAAGAAAACAACAAAATTTTGATTTTCTCAAAAATGGATCTAACGGTTTTAATTAAAATCTCTTATATTTAAGATATTTAAATGCCAAATAAAATGCATATCTTGAATTTTCTGGAAATAGCCTCTAAAGACCTCTTAATCTGGATGATATTTATTGAATTTTGCTTAACTGGTAAACTGTACGAGATAAGACAAAAACTAGCTGCACAAAAAATGTAGATCACGATAAAACACACAGTTTATGTCATATACCTTTTTGTCGTGTTTGAGTTATTATCCTTATTATTGGTTTCAGTTTTCAAATACTTAAAACTTTTCTCATACGGAAACTTGACAATGCTTGGCCACGCAAAGAAACGGATTTCAATCCCACAGCAACCACATTTTAAAACATGTGACTATCGGTTTAGCCTAGTGTATTCCCTTATTTCCCTTCTACTTATAAAGGAACTAAGTAATAACACTGTTTCTGCTAATGTTTTAGTATTAAATAGATCGAAGAATAAGCTCATTAATAATAATACTTTGTTACAGAGATGTAGAGAAGGTCATGTGAATGGACCACATCAGATTTTTCTTTCTCCTGATTAAGGAAAGAGAACAGAACGTCAATACCATATATGTGACCAGTTCTTGAAAGCTTTTACTATCGCTTGGGTCTATGTACTCCCTTTTCCCCACATATATACCTACAAGTAAGTGTGGAATAAAAGTATATCTGCAAATGCTTATAGCAATAATCGTGAATTAGAAAAAAAATCTGATGTGTTCCATTCATATGATTTTCTCTATTTGTTCTGCAAACATACTGCTCTTACTAAAGATTCTTTTTTTATCTACAGATTCTACATCGTAAATCAAGATAAACATTAGTAGACATTTTCTTACTACTTGCTTCCCTCTAAGCAGAAGGGAAATAAGGGAATACATTAGGATAAAGCGAAGTTTTAAAAGCTAATCGATATGAGTCGATGTTCCGATTGCTTTCCATTTCCGGTAAAACAAAATGGAGATGAAAAGAAAGGTGACCCAGTTTAAGAGAAGCCGTAGTTTAAAAGATAAACCAGTAACAAGGAATATCTCGGAAACGGTCAACTCTAAAGCAAAAATGTACTTGAGATAAATTGCGTGTTTTAACAAAATCTACAGTTTTGAGCAGTAAGTTTGTCTTTCTTTTGGTTTACAGTTATGAAAAATTCAGCAAAAGTAATCCAGAATGAATAGGTTTAGAGAACCTATTCCCAGAAAATTCTTGAAAATCTTCGTGTCGCATCCTGGGAAGATACTAAACTTAAATATCAAGTTTAGTATTTAACGGTCTTTTAGTTTTTGAGCTGTGCTACCACCCCCCACGCTCAGGGGATTTCAAAACATATATTTCCGGCGAACTCTCGTCATCGAATTTTTGGGTGGAATACAATATCTTCTATATACAGTATGTACATAGTACGTGTAGATCAAGTAATAACCTTTTGTAAGAATAATTTGTCGCAGAATAGATTGACAAAGCTATATGAATGCAACATGTCAGATGTTTTTTTTCCTTCCCCCCCCCCTTTCTCGTGGCCCTACAAGGAGAAGGAATTTAAAAACCATCATATTATGATTGATACCGTTTAATATATTTGAACAATCGCTTAAGCCTCAGCGTTTGTTTTACAGCTACAGTAATAAAACTATTTCTGAAAATGATTAACATGTAGCAGATAGAAGAATAAGCTTTTATAAGAAGCATTTGTGGAAGAGTGGGTAGAAAAAGTCATTTGTTTGAAACACATTAGCTTTTTAATATACTGTTCGATTATAAGAATGTAAAATTTTCACTCGCTGATATCTTCCATACACAATTACTCCATTAGTAGAACTTAGACTAATGACGATAAATGGGCAGAAAACACCCAACGGACTGAACGCAACTCCAGACACAAAAGCAGTAATTTCCAGCAGATAGGTCTGGCTGGTTACAACTCCAGTAGCAGACAAGACAACCTTTTATTCCTCTTTGTCTTTTCTCTCTTTCGCAACTCGTTCAGCTCGCAGGTGCATGAACCGAGTAGAGCTGGGGTTGATGCCCTGTCTCCCTTTCTTTTGTGCTAGTGGTTTATTGTCAAGTGCTTTCAGTTGTTTTCTTTTGTCCATAAATTATACTAGCCATTATTATGGCATGGGGGTAGGGTGCAAATAGAGCCCACAGCAAGGGGAATGCAAGGTGGACAAAATCGTGACTTGATTTTGGTCTGAGTTGCAGTCTAAATGGTTATCGTTTCCTTTAAAGTCTGTAATATTCAGAATCACAATGGTAGGTAATTGCTATGAATGTCCCGTGTTAAATATTTAAAATGCGAGCTGCAAGACTAACCTGCACTTTGGTGTCGCTTTCAAACACGTTAGGTTTTGTAAAACACAACAGATATGATCAACTCTATGGAACAATAAACTACAGGGAAAATTACAATATACCTTTGGTACGATTATTTGTTTCTCTTCCTCTCCAAGTGTTACTTATGCAATGTTTCTCTCTCCACTACTTTTTAGTGCTATGTAAAACACGCTCGTAGTTTGAGTGCTAGAGAGAGGCAAGCTTCATTCATTCGACTTTGCTCTTTGTTTACCGGATTATCTCTCTTTCTGTATTTGCACGATAACTCAGTCACAGGTTGTAATTTAGTACGGCTTTCGGGAAATGGGTAATCAAGCTTACGGGTTGCTACACATATATTTAGTGCCTATTGCATTCTGTTGTTCTTATGTACGGAAAGTAAACACAAATTATTAGGTTGTCCTTATATATGTATAAGCTATACATTTCACTAGTGGTCTTAACGGAAAAAAAAATAATAAAAAAAAAAACACTCACACACACACTCACTGACCTTTTTCTTAAAATGCTTTTGGGTGGGGTTCTTAAAACATTTGAATGGTCTTGGTATCGAATTTTTGGGTAGAATGCAATACCTTCTCTTTCTACTATGTACAAAATACATTTGTGCTAGAGAAAGTATAAAGTGCTCCCTGCTCAGTATCATATACAAAGGGAAATAACTAGAGTAGAGACTACTTTCAAATTGGAACGAATTACAAATTAATTACTGATTATCGTAGCGTTATGGATTAATAAAAAAGTCACTGCCTTGGTCTGGGTTACGGCAATCCATCATCCCTATATACCAACAAATTCCTGACATTTGCTATTGTAGGCAAGTATTTACTCAGCTCTGAATGAATTACATGCTTGTAGTTAAGTGGTAAAGGACGAGAAGGGCCCAAGTAAAATAATCTGTGTGATGGCACGCTTGGTTGCTGACAAAGTTACATTTGACTGCAGTTAAATGAATTTTGCTATTTTTATTTACAAAGAATTTATTTCAAAAACATTAATATTTTTACAATATAAGACAGCTGTAACTAGCCTAATTTTATTGTTGAAGGTTAGAGAAATACGAAATTATAGAGTCCATTTAAATTACTAAAAACTTTGATTAATCATGTTTGAGGTATATATGCAACACCATGTAATTAAGAGTTTATTCAGAGTCTGCAAATATAGCTTCGAAATGCCCCTTGAACGAATTTGACCGAACTTGCGTATTTTATATTGCACGCTCCATGCATACGCAGGCTCACGTTGCCTGTCTTTTTTTCCCTGCACGACACTACATACTTATCTAGTGTAGAGAAAATATTCAATTCCGGCTAAAAACTCATTTCGGTTTTTCTTTTCTGAAAAGTCCCGTGAATAAATAATAATAATAATTATTAATAATAATACATTGTACATACGCGCGAGAGAAAGTAAAAAGTGCTCCTTGCTCAGTATCAACACAAAGGGAAATAACTAGAATAGAGGTTAGCTTCAAATTCAAATATAGCTTCGAAATGCCCCTTGAACGATTTTGACCGAACTCGCGTATTTTAAACCACACGCTCCATGCATACGTTTAATATTGCATATGCAGCAAGACTCACGTTGCCTCGTCCATTTTTCCTGCCTCAAGTCGTAGCGCAGAGGATCGTGGGTTCGAGTCCTGCCTTGGGCATGGGTGTTATATGTTTGTGTAATGTGTGTGTGTGTAAAAAGAAGAAAAACAGCAATTCAGTAATCATACAGTAAACAAAGTAATACCAAAGTTGGTATTTCAACCACAGTTGTTAGAGACATGTTTGAGAAAATCTAAAATTTTCAAAAGTCTTGCTCACAAAGAGTAGTTTGTGATGGTAAGATTTCCTTGAAAATCTTTGTATCGAATCTGAAAATATCTAACTTTTCCCTCACCTATGTATCGAACATACCTCATTCAGTGACATATATGGCTTCAACTTGGGATGCAAGTTTTAGGAACAGTGGCAGAGATAAGTTTTTATTACTTACAAAAACAAGAAAACTGTTGTTTGATATGCAGTGTTTAAATTACACACATAAAGTGCTTCAATATTAAATGCTATTGTAATCGGAAGCATAAAGAGGACTTTGGTGACCTTAGATAATTTTAAGAAAAATTTGATATTTATTAAAATAACATCAAGATATGATTCTGCTATTTCAGGGCTTTAGTTACTTATTTCATTAATCCTCTAAAACTGAATTTATTAATTTAAAAGGATGAGTGCACATTAGATCTATTTTATCTGATTTAATATACAGGCTTTCATTTCAAAACTCTCTAATTTATTTAAAATTAATTTAATTTGAACAAAAAGCACTTCAACTTAGATATTGAAGAAGCAGCTTAAAACTAGTCTTAATTGCATTTGAAGTTTCACCCCACTCATCTCTAGCAACACCACTTTGAAGTTTCAAATGGTACCGTTACATTTTTATATTTTAATGTGAAAGAGTATTTGATTGGTTATTTATCTCATTCATTTATAGTACACATTTAAATTATTGTTTAGCAACCTGGTGTGTTGTTATTGTGGAAGTTGAGAAGGTGGAACCTGCAATGTAATTCAAACCAGTTTTAAACTCTCCCCCCCCCCCTGCCCAATATCTACGTTGCTGTATTTTTTGTTTAAATTAAATTTAATAAATTGTTTAGACTGGGAAGTTTTGAAATGAAAACTCTTTATATATCTTATATATTCAATTGTTTAATGTATTTTAAATTTTAAAAGTAATGGTGCTTACTTACTATATTAGTTTTTAAGCCAAAAATTTTATTATGTTGCACAATCATTTTTAAAATATGTTTTAAACGTAAAAAGCAATGGAACCTTGTGGCTTTTTTTTTGTTTTTTTTGTTTTGATAAAAACAAATTTTTATGTTTATCATGAGTTAGTAAAGATGAAGGAATTGTTATAAATTTGGACACTATAATGCTTAAACATAGTAGGTGGCTGAAATAATTATTGAAACATGTGCTTAATATGAACAAAATACTTAAATGCCAGTGAAGGGATTATTATTGATATGCAGAGTAGACAAAAAGTCCACCACTGAACCTCACTTGTAGCAAAACAAATCCATTACTCCTTGCCATTCAACAACAGAATTTGGGACAAATGAAGCATGTTACCTTGATAGTTTACTGGTTGTCCCCAAGCATTTTCCATGAGATATAGTGAAAAATGGTCCCAATGAGCTTAAATATGCAGGAAGTTTTTATGGAATGGATAAAAAGGAACATACTTCACTGGAAGCAGCTATGTGGCATTTCATAAAATTCTGTTATACATGCATGGGTATATTTCACAAATCTACTCACAGGCACATGTAAACTATAAGAAAGAGAGGCTTCACAAAGATAAATAAATAAAATATGCTTTGCAAATGTTTCACTCCTGTAAAAGTTTTCTTGTTCTCAACAACACAATTGTAAAATAGTTCCTCAATTGGCACATGATAAAAGTGGTATTTCAATATGTTACTTTAAGTTTGACACTATTCTCTTTAATTTACAATATTTTTTTTTTTTTTTTTTTAAATTTATGTGATGCATGATATGAAACAAGACAGAATTATTGCCTGTGATGCTATATGTAATAAAAGCAGATGTTAAACACTATAAAGAAAAATAAATGCAAAGGAGTTTTATATCAATAAATGCCGGTATCAGCCTAATATATCCAGCACATCCCTTTTGGGATTTCTATTCTTGGGTGCAAGTTTTCTGAGGCAGTCCAAAGAGCAATTTTGCTCATGTCCAGGTCAGTTATGAGTATCAGCATTTTGTGGTAGATGCTGGTGCAGTCAATGACATTTTATCTTCTCTTTAGTATTTCAAAAGACTCTGAACAAAGAATATTAAGGATAAGAAAAACTATATGCACAAATTTTCTTGGCTTCCTAGTTCTTAATTGATTGCTTTCAAACACATGGCTAAATTAAAATGTAGCATACATCTTAAGGGGTGAATAAAAACCCAAACTGCTTCACTGATCCAATATTCCAGAAACTATTTATCAGACTCAATCATTTACAAGTTGCAGATGAATGGCTTCTAAGTATACTAATCCACTTTTGTCCAATAGTTTAATTATATTCTCTTTTGATTAACATTTAGCAATTATGTTTTAAAGCAAATCATGTTAACACCAAAACATATTTATAATAGTACTTATAGGTTTTATATAATCCTAAAATTAAATACTGCTATGTTCAATAGTTTCTCAATAAAAGAATAAAACATGTCATTCACAGAAAAAACTGTTCACATCAAACATGGCTTGCAAAGAAACAAATCACATGGCTTGAGCACAGAGAAGCAACAGTAGCACCAATGTATAAAGAAAAACTTTCTCTAAAGGGTGGGCTAAAGTATTTATGAGTTATGATTTTTACTTTCACTAATATGTATGTACAATATACATAGTGGACAGAGAGAGTATTTATTGTATTCCACCCAAAAATTCAATACCAATTCTTGATTACTTTTGTATAATTGTAAGGGATATACAAAAACTTACTGCACCAAAAATGTAAATCTTGTTAAAACACACAATTTATGTCATATACAGTTTTTTGCAGAGTTAACTGTTTTCAAGATATTGGTTTCAGTTTTAAACTTTATACTTAAACTTTTCTCAAACTCCTAGCAAGCAAAGAGAACCGAATTTCAATTGCTTCATACAGTGACCGCTCTTTATAAGATTTGACTACCACTTTAGCCTAGTGTATTCCCTTGTTTCCCTTTTATTTACAAAGAAGTAAGTAATAAGACCAATTTTATCTTAATATGCAATATTGAATTATGTAAATGTAAGCTGTACATATGTAACTCACTGCAATTGAACTGACAATGTCAGAAACTGCTCTGCAGTCTATTGAAATGCATTATCTTATCTTGATTAGATAAAAGAATAATATTTTGTAAGAAAAATTGTTTGTGGAACAGCTAGAAAAAGTCATGTGAATGGAACACATCAGATTCTTTAGAGTGATGCAAAATTCAGATCACACAATAGCAGATGTAGCTCCATTTTTAAAAATATTTATCTGTTGTGCCTATGATATATATCCAAGATGAAATTTTAACTAATAACACTGCACAGAAAACCAGAAATGTCATTTTTTGCAGCAATTTTTATCATATAGTCTCCCGTTAACCATATGCACAATGCAAAAGTGGAGAAATGCGAAAGCATTTTCTTATAGGATGCCAACTTTCCTCAAAGAATACTACGGTAAATAAATGTAAATGGTATGTTATTTAACTATTTTGGTTCTCAGTGTCACATTCTAAATTGGGCATGAAAGACTGCTTAATTTTGCTCAGAGGCCTCTCTATCAGGCTTGAGGTTCTTTTACGTGCCGTAAATCTACGACACGGGTCCAAAGGTTTTATTTCCCTTCCAAAGGAAGCCATGCTAAGGATTTTTACGCCCGAAAAAATACTACAGTAACATCCAGTATAAATTCATATAAAACTGAACAAATTTACACACCCAGTAGAGACAGTGAAAGGTTGTTAGCTCAGCATAGATACAGAAAATGGCTGCAGCTCAAAAATGTATGTGGCAAGCAGTGTCATCTCCAATTTTGCTGCACTGTGTGATAATTACAAGTGCTCTTTTGCCGCCCTCCATTCTTTCATAAATAATCTAATTTTTATTGTCTGTCACTCATGAAGATATATATTATGTGGTAAAAGAACAAGACTATTGAGCAAAAGATAAAGTCAGGGAAGGTCTTTCAATTTTCCTATTTATCAGGAGATTAAATTATTTTAAAAATATACAAAAAGAGAACACAGCTGATGGTTGACAGCACTGTTTAATGTAAGGGTGCCTGGGTAATATGGTGGTAGCATGTCTGCCTCATATTCAACAGGTCGTGAGTCTGAATCTCGCTTAGGGTGAGTTACCCGGGTAAGGATATTTTCAGGGTTTTCCCTTATCCTGAGAAGACGAATGTCAAGTAACTTTAAGCTCCATGGACCCTGAGATCATTTGAGTATCATTTCACCAATTTCATTCATCGTCTGATATGACCAACCAGGTTAAATGACATTAAGCTACAAAACAAAAAAACAAAAAGTGACACAGCTTGTGCACTGTGATTTACGAGAGACTTATTGCAGCTACCACTCCCCCAGGAGAAATGGATAGAGCTACAGTGGCTTGAAATCCTCCTGTTTATAAATGTTATGTTTATTGTTGAACTCCTGCTATAATCATCAATATGGGCCACATCCAGTGACCAACTGTGCCATTTCATTTTGTCACCAGTTTCATGACAAAAAAGTTGCAGGAATTTAAAAATTATTTGTAATGCCATCTATTTTCAAATATTTTGTTCATGTTTTTAAGTTTTTCTGCCCTGGGCAGTGGCATGGCTCGACTCCCCTCCAAGATGGTTGTTGTAAGATGCTAAAATGTTGTATGTTTTGGTGGTAATTCTAGTTCCAGAAATATCAATATTCTCTCTTGCCATGTATTTCTCAATCATTAAGACAACTAAGATATTTCAAAGCTGGAATTTTTAAAATACAGTGTGATCTTTTAAGTTCCTCCGCAGTGGTGAAATAATATGGGAATGTTTTGGTAACTCTGACTACATGCACCTATGATGGATTGGTTGGAATGAATTTGGAGAAGGCAATGGGAAAGAGAAACTATAAATAAAATTCAAACTAATTCACAAAAGATATTCAAACTGTCTCCTGTTCTGTTGAAGGCATGAATTCACACATTTAATTTTATTGATTAAAGCTGCAATAATTGTTTTTTGAATACTGGTAACTTTCCAGAACTCCAAAACAAATAATCAGGGCCTGTCATTTTTTGCAGCATCATGAAGAGAACCAGTCTCACAAAATTTATTGAAAATAAGTTTAGTAAATCATAACAGTATATCAAAACAGTAACCAGAATTTGGAAATTGCTGTGTAATTTTTTTTTCCCTGTATGCTTACCACCATCTTCAAATAACATTTGCTATATGTAAAACACAAACTGTTCAATTGAAATTTTCAATTTACATGAAAAGACATTTGCATCCTGCCGAGCCAGCCTGACATTAGCCCTAATTCACAACTCATTAAATATAAGGATGGTGTTTGGGCACAGAATGCGACCACCTTGTAGTTGACAGCTTATACTGTGAGTGTACCTGCAGTACTGTGGAGGAAATAAAAGATTACACTGTAGCTAAAAACAAAACCTAAAACTAGTGTAACTTACTTGCAAACATTCTGCATTTAGATAATTTGTTACAGAAAAATGCCAAATTTCCTTGAAAGAAAACTTTTTCTGAATGGAAGAATGGTCTCAAGACTACTCAATGGTAATAGTAATATTAGTCAAGAAATAAGGATTATGCCTGATATAATATCCAGAGTGCAAGAACTGCAGTCTATTTGCTGAAAATTAATACAATTTTGTTGCATGTAAAATATTTGCAAGTCAAAGAGTGATAAAGGTTAGATTTAATAAAAATGTGTATTTGCCAATTTCTTGAAACTGAAAGAGTAAAGTTTTCCCTTGTCCAGCAAAGTGTAATAATTTTGCAGTGACAAAATTTAGAACGAGTAAAATGTTTAGTGCAGTAAATGCAAACATTTACATGTAAAATAATAAGAAGATCTGATAGCACTTCTTTCTGTAACACCCACTGAAGTTCTTACTGTACCTTCAAAAACCATTTAAAGCAAAGGATAATATTTCTATGCTGTGCACAGATTTCTAGTCCAAATTTTAAACTTCATAGCAGCATGAACTATAGTTAAAAAAATTTTAAAATTTTATTCTGCAATGAATAATATAAACAATTAATACATGGGAATTGACTATGATTCATGTCATCCATTATCGAGTCTCCTCCCCCAACTTTGATGCCTAGAAGTCACTAGTGAAGAGACCACGATTATGATGAAGCATGCACACAAATAAGCTCTGGCCTATCATAGCACTGTATACAGTTATATACAGTAGAGCCCCGGAAATTCGAGACCTGGTATTTTGAGGTTCTGTGTATTTGAGCTGGTCTTAAAAAAAATTAAAATTTTTACATAAAACTAGAGTAAAATCCTGTTGTTATAAATTATCCACAAGTATGTTTTACACACTTCCGAATGTGCTAATTTAGAACTTTCTTTTAATTTTCCATGTACAATACAGTAAAACGTCTCACTTAGGCTTTTTATTCATAATGCATAGAAATAACCTTGGCCTCACATTGCTAATGCATTTCTATTACATACTGCCAAGTATTGTTAGGTTTAGAGGAGTGCGCTTGCTCTTTATTTGTTGACGCTTTACTAATTGGGAGCTCATGTCAATCAAAGGTACAGTGCATACCATCCTTTCAGAAAAAATACTGTATTGATACAGTAATCGCTACTCAGCAACAGTGGGCATTGAAATATGCTTAAGTAAAATATGTAACATTTTACAGCAGTAACAGACTGACCACTGTAGATGGTACTGTGTACATACTGTATATAGTGATCCCACCTGTGTCACGTTAATTTTAAAGTGTTTTACCACCCCATTGTGTGAGTCACTGGCATGGGAAAACTTCTTTAAAATGTAACCAATGTTTTTGCAACTCGGAAATGTTTGCTCATATATGTACATATCACACAGGAATAATACATTTTAATTTTTTTAACCACTATTGTGATCATTAATTATTCATAATATACTTATTGATTTAATAATATTTCTGTATAATCCAAGTTTTTTGCAATGTTGGCTAGCCTCAATTTTGCAATTAGCTCAAATTACCGGGCCTTACTGTATTCATTTTTACAATATTGATTTCAGTAAATTTTAACACATTTCCATCACTTAGGTACATAGTTTTATTACTAAGGACATGTTTCGGAAGTGCTGCTGCTTCCATTATAAACTTTTCGACTGCCAGTGCTTAATTATTCAGTTATAGTAGAAATGGTTGCATCTGATGGTGGATTTAGGAACTTCTGGACAAGGATAATATACAGGTGATGGAAATGTGTTATAATCAACTCAAATCAATACTTAACTTTAACTTATAGTACACATCACTATCCCAAAATCCTCATAATTTCAAGTGATATATTCAATCTGTAATGTTAAATTACAATATAACACAATATAATTTAATGCTTGTGCTTGCCAAGTCCTTGGTAAAAATCTACACAAGAAGCCATTAAGCCTCTGTTCTCAACATTTTATGTGAAAACCATACAAGTTTTCAAGTATAAAAATGTAATCAGAGAGAAATAATGTATTTCATGGTGCAGGTTATCAGTTCCAAAATGTCAGAAATGATTTAAAAGGAAATAACATGAAACAGCTTTGCAGTAAAAGCTGTTAATACTAAAAATCAGCATTTTTAACTGTCAATTTACTGAATATTAAAACCTGAATTGGATTAATGCATGGGCACAACTGACCCAACGATTTTGTTATATCTTCCTGAATAGGAAGGGGGGAAAAAAACAAAAAAAACATACAACTTCCCTGAATCTGATAAAATTTAACAAGCCAAGATACTTCTATCAGCCTAAGTTTCTATTCCTGGAATAATAAAAAATACATACAATATTAACAAAACTTCATAAGATAATGTGTCTTATTCTTACATATGCTTTAACCACTTGACTGTGCATTTAAATAGATCTACTATGAACATGGCTGACAGCAACAGAAGTAAACTAAGTTCCATATTTTCATGCTTCTTATCACAAGTTTGAGCAAAAACTAGGACTCATCACTTTTTCCATCACTATTCCAGATCATCATGCTCAATTTTTAGATATAAATAACTGTACAGTTAAAAACCCTGACCTAACTGAAATTATAACCCTTAGAGAATTTACTGAGGCTAATATTTTAAAACTACATACTTGTTTGGCTAATGAAACATGGCAAGATTTGTATAGCATTAAAAATACAAATGAAAAATGGAATACATTTTATGAAATTCTAAACCTCTATATTGAGCTATGCTGCCCTATAGTAAGCAAAATATGTGAACCTTTAAAAAAACATAAAGTAAGGATTTCAAGAGAGGCTTTGAGGTTGAGGGAAAAAATAAAGGATTTATATCTACTTGCTAAATCAACAAAACTCGAGCACTACAATATCAAATACAAACAATTTAAATAAGCATATGAGGATGAATTGATAAACAATAAATCACAAAAGATGATAAGAAAGCTTTCTGATACTAGTAACTATTCAAAAACAGCATGGTCAATGATTAATAGCATGAAGGAAGAAAAGTTAAAGCAAGAAGACATTAATCTACTCATTAATAACTGCATAGAAAATAATCCACTTCAGATATGCAATCGTTTTAATGATTACTTTATAAATGTTGCTAGCAATCAAAATACTCCTGATGTTGCAGGTTTTAAAACTAATAAGGGTATAGGAAATTTGCTTTATCTGTATGATACTACGACAGATGAAGTTATAAGATTAATTAATGGATTTCAAAATAAAAATTCCATTGGATGGGATGGAATTAGCTCTAAATTGTTAAAAAGATGTACACATGTTTTGAGCAGCCCCTTGGTTCATCTAATAAATATATCACTAAACCTAGGAATTTTCCCAGATTGTTTAAAAATTAGTACTGTGATTCCTATACATAAAAAGGGAGACAAAAGTAACATGCAAAACTATAGACCTATAACCCTTACCTCGGTAATAGCTAAGTTGTTTGAAAAAACACTATTGAAGAGAATTATGAATTTCTTTGAAAAATATGATATTTTAAATGATTTTCAGCATGGCTTTTGGGCTAAAAGATCAACCAAGACAGCCCTAATAGACTTTACTCACAACATCTTAAGTAATCTAAATGAAAAAAAGAAAACTGTAGGCATATTTTTTGATCTATCTAAGGCGTTTGACTGTGTCCAACACGATACATTACTATTAATCTTAGAAAAGTACGGTATTAGAGGGGTTACCAATAGATTAATTTTGTCGTATCTAAAAGGTCATGTACAATAGACAGAAATAAGTTTCAAACAAGGAAAAAAATGAACAAAATTTAAATCAAGTGCTGAAATAGTTAAATACGGTGTACCCCAAGGCTCAGTACTTGGACCATTATTCTTTATTTTATATTTAAATGATATGTATTCGACACCTAATTGTAAAATTATAAGCTATGCAGATGACACCACTATTATATGTAAAGCAAACAATGATCTTGACTTGAAATCATTAGCCACCAATGAATCGCTAAGAATAAACACATTTTTTAAATCTCTCAACCTCACTAATAACCCTGACAAGACAAATATAATTAAATTTGAGTTAAGCAAGAAGAAAAAAAGATATATTATTTCATATTAACTTTGGAAATGTTGCAATACAGGAATCTGATTCTCACAAATTTTTAGGAATGCAAGTAGATAAACCTCATGTCCTGGACTAATCATATCGATGACCTATGTAAAAAAATAAGTAAAGGTTTGTATTTAATGAGGGAATTTGCAAAAACTTGTAATGTTGAGGTTCTAAAACTTATATACTATGGGTCAATTTATTCACATATCCAATATGGTATTGAATTATGGGGGGGCTGTAATAAAATGCATATGCAAAGGGTTCTAGTGCTACAAAAGAAATGTATCAGAACTATGTTTAAAATGGGGTGTCGAGAATCATGCAGGGAAGTTTTTAAAAGAGAAAAGATGTTTACTGTAGTATCTCTATACATATACAAAGTAACTTACTTAATTAACCACAAAAATCCAAAACTAAATAGTGAAATACATAACCATGATACTAGATGCAAACTTGACTTACATTATACCAGCTACAATGTAAAATCTGTAAATAAAGATCCCTATATAATAGGATTACACATGTATAATCGACTCCCTGCATATGTAAAAAATGAAAATGCTGTTAAATTTAAACAATGTCTCAAGACATATTTACTGAACAATCCTGTGTATGATATCAATGAATTTTTAAAATAATTTATGTAGACTATATTAATACTTTGTTAAACCAAACATCCTGTATATATTAATGTATTTTTTATAATTTATGTAGACTAAGTTTATTTAATGCTAATTTTGTTTAATGTAAACTGACAATGCCCGATACTCGAAAAGAGTCTATAGGCTGCTAATAAATTACAATTACAAACTACATTGTCAAATTGACACTGAATGAACTACTTCTTGAAGTACCAATGAGTAAACATTGCCATCTTCAGTTTTGTAGTTAACTTTTTGTTAATATCAGATTAGAGGTAAAAGCAGCTTTCTTGTTAAATTTCAAAATGTTTATATCAAGTGAATTATAAGAGTATCTTATGGACAAAAATGTTCTTCTCAATTCAATTTTTATATTTCAAATACACAGCTGCATCTATGTTTTCATAATAACATTTAACTTCTTCTTCTTACAAGTTAATGTAAGAAACCTGTTGAATAACAGCAAATTAATGAATCTAATGGAGTATCCAGGATGAAGGATTGCCCAATGCCTGGTATGAAAGCGAGGAAATATATGAAATGAAAGTGAAATTGATAACAGTAAAGGTGATGATGGAATTTGTGGAATGAATGGCAAGGGAAACTGGAAGACCCAGAGAAAACCTACCCAGAAGCCACTTTGTCAACCACAAGTAGTCACCTGGGATTGAACTGCTAGAGGCAAGTTGCCTAACCACCTGAACATGGTGCCACTAAACATTTATCTTGAGTAATAAAAGATTTATTGTATACTGTATACTAATTATTCCTCAAAATATTTTTCTTACGGCATTATAAAGGATTTTGTCTATGAAGTGCGTGCAAGAATGTCAGGTTCACACTTCTTTATGGCTGCCTTTTTATCTTCATTTCCATCCCTTTTTGTTTTATATTCTGCATTTAAACAGTATGAAGTGAATATTGCCAATGCTGCATTGTTTTAAGAACCTTTTCCCATTTATTCCCATTTGGTTGGCAGTAGAAAGAAAATAAATGCTTAAGCAAACTCTATACCTTCCCTACCTACAAACCTGTGTGGATTATTCCATAGCAAATTTTTGGATGTGTTAGCTAAATATGCATCTTGTTTAACAACCACAGATTATGCAAATAAAATAAATACTGCAGTTTGTTCATATTTTACATTAAGAATAGGTAAAATTGTTTTTTTCAATTCTATATTTCTATACAGGGGGGAAAAAAGTCCTCCAGGTTAAGAAAATAGCATCAAATGAACCAAGCACAAATAAATATGATATATGCTTTAAGAAGATGCTATGCATCCAATTTAATGTTATATTTCAACACTTAATTCCTTCACCTTTGTGAATTTACATTAATAATTATTTTGTGAATAACAGTGAATGCTGTGATAGATGTGATGTCAGTTATGTGACATTTGAATCACTGAATTTATGACAGGCATGAGTCACAAAAATGGCACATTTGAATTAGGCAGGATTTCTCTCTGATTTGAGATTGTAGCAATAAAAATTCCTATGTAAAATCAGTAATTAAGCCACCAACACGTTTCCGATCATTTTAATGCATGTAAGAACACAACTCATTTCATATCCTTTAGAAATGCCTTACCAATAACACAGGTAACAGCACATCTGCTTGCTCAGTACAAGCCATTGCAGGAGCATACCAAAAGCATGGAAAAGAGCCACAAAGAAATGCATTGCTGTAATGGGATCTTTTGGGAGCTGGATTATGCAAGCCTGGAGAATGTAATTATGGGGTTTGTAATCCAAAATTATATAAGAAAACCATTATGAAAAAGACAGTAAGAGGAGTAGTGTGCTAACCAAGCTATGAAATTACTTCACCACTAAGTAACTGACCTGATTGAAGTTTGTCAGTCATTGTTTATTTTTTATTTGCTATATTTTTTAGGGATTACATTATTGTAATATTATATTTTGATTTTACAAAATTATTTCAGTTATAAAAGATTTGTTTTGAAGCTTTTGTACCCCCAACCCCATAAAAAATTGTTTTTTACATTGCTGTCAATTGCCAGGATCATAATTATCAGCACTACTAGTTTGTTGAATTTCATTACTCATCTCAGTAAATCTAATGATATGGGACTGTCATTTTTTGGCACACTAAAAAAGAAAAGCAAAGACCTACAGGAGACATTCCTTCAGTAGAGATAACTGAAGTGCATCATGGGAGGGGGGAAGGGAGGGAGAGAGCAAGCATAATAGCTGTCTGCCAAGGTTTTTCTCAGCATTCATCCTATCTCTGAAAAATGTATTCACTGTCTAAAGGACCTTGTGCAACAGGGATGGACTCTAGAGCAACCATGGACACCCTTCAAGAACAAACTTTTGAGGCTTATAAGTCTTGAAATGCAGTGGATATATGAACACATTACTCCACCTCAAATCTAAAATCTCATTTGTCTCAGTGGTCTACTTGGATGCTCAAAAATGCCAGATCACCACCAGATATTCTTGGCCAAGTTTCCTTTTACCTGCATCAGGTTTGAATATACCTCCATTATTTCTAGTTTTAAGTCATCCTCAAGTTGATATTTACACGACAGATGCAGACTACTACTGCTATGGGGATTTTGTAAGTTTATCTCACTCCCATGGCTGTTATAGGGCTTATTTCACCCTCTTTAGCCTTGGTTTTTCTTTATTTTTATGCATGGCTAGGAGAAGGAAGCATTATCCCCCTCACCCCCTTTTTTTTTTTTTCAACTATTATAATTTTTTTGTTAATTTATTTTTTAAAATTTTTTTCTCTCTTTATTTTATTATTTTGTTTTTCAATTTAGCATAGCATAACATAGTTTTGTTATTTACATACACATTAACTCAATTCTCTTCAACACAAGAGAATTAATTGTCTTTAAATGAAAAAAGTATACATTGCCTTGTCATACTTCATTTTAGGAGCTGTTGAAGGTGATTATTTGTCACTCTTTTTCCTTTACTATTTCATATTTCTTGAGTATAGTCTTGATTGGGGGGTTGCTATAATTGGATTGGATTGTGAGGGGTGAATTTAGTAAAATAAAACAAAGGGCCTTCCTCCTGAAAAAAAGAATTTTTGCCCAAAGCTCAACTTTTAAGAACAAAACAAAACATTGATTCCATTAATAATACTTTTAGTATATTTTTATACTTACAGTTTTCCTTTACATTGTTGTTGCTGTTCCTTGTATTTGTTTGCTTTTTCGATTATCTGGCTTCTATACGGCCAGTCAATCGCATTGTTCGAATATTTAGTGCTCATCTTTTTAATGGTTTCTTCTATTGGTTCAGTTTTCAGTAAACATTTGTATTTTGAATATCAGATTTCATGCATTTATAGTGCAGATAGTGTGTTTATTTTCCAAAAGACTTAAATCAACAATGTTCAAGGACTTTTAATTTTAGTCCCTCTGGGTGGCTCAATTTTAAAACTTTCTGACCCCAAGCTTCTGGGTTCAAACCTTGCCCAGAGATTTTATTAGCATGTAAAAGAACTTCTGCAGAACAAAATTCCAGCATCCCAGTGTGTGATATGATCCTGGTAATTGACACCATTGCTAGCAAACAAATAATTTATTTTTAACTTTCATCCTGGAAAATACAAGTAGCCAGACATTCTCTACATACTCATCAAATTATGTTAATTAAATACCTTCTCTCTGCACAACAAAATCATAATTTGTTTCTGAGTTTGAATCATATAAAGTACTTTTTAAATATCTCAAAATGTCTATCACAGGACATACAAGGGTGGTTCAATAAGTGCTCGTGTTAGAAATGAACACATCATTTTACAAAAACAAAGTATTTATTTCTTTATATAGTCCCCCTTTATATACTTCTCCCAATGTTCTTACGTCACTCTCTGGTGGTGTAGTGGTTACCATGATAGCCTCTAATCCCAAAAATGCATGTTCAAACCTGGTGGAGAGTGATGGATTTTTTCGGATTCAAAAATCCTTCAGAAAGGAAATAAAGTTGGTAGTCCCATGTAATGTTTATTTGTATGCAAAAGAACCCCATATCTTGAAAGAAGAATATTCCTGGGCAAAATTCTGCCATTTCACATCTGCAATTATCTCATCCTGCAGTGTCATGTGGGCAACGTGTTGAACCCTCATTACCATGACACACAGTGGTGAACTCACAAACTAGAAAATTCAAATTCAAATCCCAGAAATATCTAATCGATGTCCTACATTGAGTTGGGAAGCTCTGCAAAATATATGTTACCTCATTTGGTATAAATTTTCATCTGGTGAGCCATTTCTTCATATTTGAGAACAAGAATAATTCAAAGGGAGCTAGGTTCAGCAAATATGGGGAGTGTGACATTAATTCATGCAGTTTTGGTTACCACAACTCCAAATGAATGTGCTGGTGCATTGTCTTCACCAAATGGGGCCATGTCTCCTTCAACTTCTTATCAAATGCTCTGTTTAATACTGTCCAGGATTTTTTTCTATTTTAAAGAAGTCAATGATTTTGACACCCTTTGCATCCCAAAAAACCATCTCCATCACTTTTCCAGCTGATAAAATTGGAAATGGTGATTTATTTATGGATGCTCTTTAACTGCTGTGGTTCTCAGCGTCCCATTCTATACTGGGCGTGAAAGATGCTTAATTTTGTTCAGAGGCCTCTCTATCAGGCTTGAGGTTCTTTTACGTGCCGTAAAGCTATGACACGGGACAAACGGCTTTACTTCCCTTCCAAGGAAGCCATGCTAAGGATTTTTATGCCTGAAAAAATCCATCATCCTCCGCCGGGTTTGAACCCACGACCTTGGGTATATGAAGTCAGCATGGTAACCATTACACCATGGAGGGCGATGTTTCCAGCTGATGGGAACGTCTTTCCTTCTTTGGAGAAGATTCGCCAGAAGCAACACATTGTTTTGATTATTGCTTGGCTTTTGGAGTATAATAAATAATAATGAACACAATGAACCCAGGTCTCATCAAAAGTGACATTTTTTTGGGAAAACTCTTCGGATTTCACTTAAATAGTTTCAAAAACAGTTGCTTGCTGTACTCACTCACTCTGCTCTTGACTATGAGCAATTGCAGCATCAATCGTGCATTAACTTTTTCAACTACAACACCATGCAAAATATGAATGGCCTCTGCCATTTAACAAACTTTCATTTAATGATGAGCAAGAATCATACTGTAGACTTTTTCAATGATTTCCTTGGTATCCTGGCATTCATGAAAATTTGATATTTGACCAAGTTGAGTCGCTGAATCGATATCTAACTGCATAGATAACAAAATGCCTCCATAAACAGTTTCCAATTTTGAAATGGGTACTTATTGAACCACCTTCATATGTTCTTTAAAAATATAATTAATTTCTCTTCATACTTAAATTAGTGATTTTTAACTACATGATGAAGGGACTATGCAGTCTTCAGATTAAGCAAGGTGATGAGAGCTTCTTTTGACCATCCAAACCAGTTATGAAAGAAATTATGGGTTTTTTTCTTTTTCTGTTATTATTTAGTGATTAAGTATAGTACACACTAAGATTATGCAACATTAACCGGTATGCTGCAATGCCATGATATCTGGAAAATAGGCTTTACACACATTTTATGCTCATTTTTTATAATATTCTCATTTCATTTTTATATAATTCTCATTTGCTCCATAAGAACAAGGACACAACAAATATAATGCATATAGCAAATGAATGTTGATTAAACTAGTGGGTTGGTACACTTGCCAACTTCCTGAAACTGAAACTCTTGAAACTTTCCCTTGTCCAGCAAAGCCTAATTTTGAATTGCATGAAGTTTAGAATGTGTAAAATCTTCAGGAATTTGTTTTATATGAATCCTTGAAAACCCAGCAGTAGACATTCCTCCCATAACATAAGCTCAAATTCTTTCTAGTGACACACAAAACATATTTTAAAGCAAAGACTATATGTAGATTTCCAGAACTATAAACCAAAACTGTCACAAAAATGAGAAACATATCCTGTCTCAAGTTTGGTTTAACATGAATAAGATAACCATTTACTAAAGTAAGATGACTTTAGAATTCATGTCATTGCATTACTGAATGTTTGCCCCCATTTTCTGCTGGTCAAACACTCAAATTTTATATCTGCATGCTATGCATTTTGTTGCAGCACAGTGAAGGGGGACCATGATCATGATGGACAGCCACAAAGCTATGCTCTGGCTTAGCCCACCACATTCCACTGTAATCTTAAATTACATTAGAATACAATAGAATTTAATGCTTTATCATGTCCAAGAGAAAAATCTGTAACTCTCTGAATCTTCCCACAAAGCTGTAAAAATGCTTACTGTGGCATAAAGTTATTAAAAAAACAAAAAACTCTTACTGTACATTTAACAGGAAGTTGTAAAAGTTGGCAAGTATGGGATACTAATGTCATACAATGATTTAAGCTATGAATATCGGCAAAAGTAAAAAAAGTATAAAATCTTTGTCCATAAATCTGTGTATTACAATTCAATTCTTTTCAACAAAAACAGAAATGTCAGCCTTGGGCACTCACACTAAAATACAGTAGTTAAAACTTATAAAACCTTCAATCATAACCTACTGCAGGAAGGTGTAACTGCTTTTATAAGAAAAGAGCACTAATATCTGAAGTGTGAGTGAAACATTGTTTCATCATGGATTTCATAATTTGAGACAACAATTCTATAATTATCCATTTTAAGATTTCAGTACTAGGTATTTATCAAGCTTTCACTAAAAATTTGATTTTATCATGCATATATATTTTGACTAACAAAGCTAATAGCAATTATTCTCACAATAATAAACTTATTAAGCATTCAGTTCCTAAAAGTCACAGTATTATTTGTGTAACATTACATTTTAATTTCACATTTTTACTAACTAAATAAAATATTGGATTATTTTAAACATAGCACTTGTGCCTCAGATATGGCTTACAGAAAAACAGAAACACATTTTGTATGCATACTGAAATGGCATATTCACAGCACAAAACATCAAGAGTGTACACAGCATGATACTGTTTTTAAATATCTTTCATACATACATTTTTGTGGAACATATTTTAGAAAGTTTTACATTGCACACACACACACATCTTATTTGAACCAAATTGTCAATAAAATACATAAGTCTTGAGTTATAGCTTTATACAGAATTTTCTGAAAAACTGTAACTATACATTAAAATTAAACCATAAATAGTATTATAAGACACCTCTTATATATTTTCTTCTTTCAATGTAAGAGAATTTCTCCACATTAAGTTAAAATTTGCACCTTTGGCCATGCGTAATCATTGAGTGGTGTTCAATAAGTAATGCAACACATTGTTTTTTTCTGCCAGTTTCAATTGTTTGGGACATCTTTAAATATTTCCGCTTCATTTCATATAGTTTTATTTATTTCTGATGTGGCAGCATAATAACTAGCCTTCAAAATGGCATCTGTAATGAGGTGCATTACAAACAAAGAACAATTATTTAGCTTCTTTTGGTAGAAAACCAGAGCATCATATGCATCGATACTTACAGAATGTTTACGGAGACAGGCAATGGACAAAAGCGCAGTGAGTCATTGACGAGGCTCTGTCATCATCACAAACTTGTCTGATCTCCCCAAGTCAGCCAGCCACACACACCTGTGACTCCTGATGTTGGAATATGCGGACATTCTCATTCGAGGTGAATGATGAATCACAATTGAACACTTACTGCTCAACTTGACATCTCTGTTGGTAGTGCTGACACGTTTGTTCACTAATTGGAGTACTCAAAGATTTGGTCCTCCTGGCTTCCTCAATGCCTAACTGAAGACCATAAAGAGCAAAGAATTGCTATGCAGAATTGCTTACTCATTATGATGCTGGTCATAACAAATTTTTGTCACACATTGTCACAGGTCCCTCCTGGTGAAATGATCAACTCTGAAGTGTATTGTGCTACTCTAAGGAAATTGAAACAACTTCATCATTCAAAATCTTCTCGGGCTTCTAGCCAGGTAAAAACTTGGCTTGACACAAGCCAAGTTTTTACCTGGCTAGAAGCCTGAGAAGATTTTGAATTAACACGTCGCCAGGAAAGCTTCAGTTCTTATTTTAACTTCATCATGTTCAATAACTACAAAAATGTAAACAAACGTTTCCTTCTCCTCACATATCTGTACACCCAAGAGAAGCTCAAAAACTTCAGAGGACTCCCTCCTTATTCACCCTACACCCTTGATATTGCACCTTTTGATTTCCATCTGTTTAGCCCAATGAAGAATGCACTATGCAGGAAGCACCATGTGGATTATGGGGAAGTTATTTGTGCAGCAAGACATTAGCTCCAACATAGACCAGTAGAGTGGTACCATGTAGTCATACAACCCTCCCATTAAGGTGGCATAAATCCGTAGCATTGAATGAAGATTATATTGAAAAATAGGATTTGTAGCCAAAACATTGGGGTATAATATGATATATTTACATTCTGAATAAAACCAGCCTGCTTTAAGAAGAAGAAGAAGAAAAATGTGTTGCATTACTTATTTAATGCTCCTCATACATTAGCATACAGCTTACTTATAAAATATGAATTATGAGGAACTGCGAGTGATGAGGATCCATTTACCTCCAAGCATGAGATGGCTGCAATATTACATTATTTCTGACTAATATTGGGAGGTTTTAAAAATCTTACTGCCATGTCATAAATCTCTGAAGAAATTAAGAAATTCACAGTAGATAAAAAAAAAAAGTTACATTCACATGATTTTCTACACTCACTCTTCCACAATCTACTGCTACAACACATCTTATTCTTCTCTATTCCTTGTTAATGAATATACACTTTCATTAAATGTTTACACATTTTGTTGCAGGTAAAGTTGTGGTTCATCATACAAATTTTTAAAAGGGTGGATTGTTTTGCGAGGGTTTGAAATTCCATGTTCCATGCAGGTCACAAGAACAAACGAAGAGAAACTTACCACTTCAGAAAAATCAGTTGTGCTTCCATTCACATGACTTTATCTACTCATTCTTCTGGAAAGTTTATTCATCTATCCAAATAAACAAATGTTTATTCTTCTATCCAATTTTTGTTAAGCAAGATAAGCTTTAACTAAACATTTGAATATTTCATTGTAGTCATTAAGGCTACATGGATAAGTCAGAATTATAAAAAGCAGGTTGCTTTGAAATTCCATGTTCTTTGCATGAAAATGAATAGTAACCATCACTTTCAAAAGTAGTGTGTGTGGACAGCATAGCGCAAAAATGAAAAGGCTGATAACTACCAAACTTGGTATTCAAGTCTAGCATCCTGCAAAGTTGCAACATAAAGATTGTAAAGATAATCCCCTCACTCCAAACTATCCTTTACACAGAAATATTTTCGAAAATTTTGACTTTCTCAAGAATGGCTCTAACAATTTTGATTACAATATTGTATACAAAAGATATTTACAAGACAAATAAAATGTATATCTTGAATTTTCTAGGAATAGCCTCTGAAGACCTCTTTATTCTGGATGACTTTTGCATTACTGGTAAAACTTTAAGAGACAGATAAAAACTTGCAATACAAAAAAGTATATCTTGTTAAAACACATCATTTATGTTATATACTTTTTTTTTTGTAGAGCTGACCATTTCTAAGATATTCATTGTTATTGGTTTGAGCTTTAAAATACGCTTTTTTCATATAGAATTTGTCAACTCCAGGCCAACAAAGAAACAAATTTCAATCACATAGAAACCAGCTTTTAAACCATTTGACAATCACTTTAGCCTAGTATAACCCTTGTTTCCCCCCTACTTGTAAGGAAGCAAGCAATAAGACCATTTCTGCTAATTTTATTTTGATTAGCATGAAGTAGATAGAAGAACACACTTTTTAACAATACTTTGTTACAGAGATGTAGAGAAAGTCATGTGAATGGAATACATTAGATTTTTTAATACCATATGTACTACAGGAACTACTACTTACTACCTTGAGATTGGTACAATCTATTTGCATGGAAAGCATAATAAAGCATTTTGTTTGTCACATCCACAGATCCATTTTTACTTTTTCTACTTAGTAAATAGGTAGAGAAGGCATTGCACTCCATGCAAAGATTTGATACTGAGATTTCACTGGAAAACTTGTTTTAGAGTCTCCTATATATATATAAAAAAAAAAGCATTTTTAGTAAAAAAGTCAATAAAATACAAAATTGTATTCAAGTTTATCATCTCCAAGATTGCACCACAAAGATTTTGAGGACAATCTCCCTATTCCAAACTATCTTTTACATAGAAAAATTTTCAAAAATTTTGGCTTATTGAAAAATGGCTCTTATGATCTTGATTAAAATACTGTATATCTTAATGTGTAAAAGTCAGTGTATGTATGACTGTATGCTCTTTATACACTTTTATACTGTTGCACTGATTTTATATAAACTTGGCACAGATACCTTTTGACACAAGGCGAGAAACATTGTCTAGCTTATCAAAGCTGACAAGGCTATCTGTATGTTTCTCAGTGATAATGGTAACAGTTTGAATAACAATTTGTATATTCATTTTTGTCTATCTTTTGTTTTGTCTTCTAAACATTTTATTGGAATTTCTATATGTATTTACTGAGAATAAACATGGTTATATTGATGTGGCTTAAAATTTATTATCTCTTACCAACTGAGATGTTCTTTATAATCAACCACAAAGCAGCCATAATATAACAACCTGGAGGTCAGTTAATTGCATTCATGAAATTATCATTACAAACGGTGGTTCAAGTACTTTTGCATACAAACTATGTAACAGTTTGCATTAGCTACAAGGTTACTATAGAGCAAAGCGAGAGTAGTGAAATCAGGTAAAACAAAAGATATTCCTTCACAGCTGGAAAGAACATAACCTTGATCACGAGTAGACCAATCCTCGTCCTAACAGGAATGCTGCTTGTATGCTCAGCCTCAGCAAAAATATGTTCCACTCAGGTTTCAGAAGGACCTTTCAGTCTCAAACATCACAAAGTTGATTTCTCCAATACTGGAGCACAAACTAAAGCCTTCAACTATGTAGAGACTCATAGAAATGCTCAGATCATGATAGCATATGAAGTGCTTCGAGAAGCTACTGCTACAATGGAGGCAACTTAGACCCTAACACTGGATGCTTTGATGAGTACTGGGATTATCTTCCCAACCAGAAAGAAATTGAAGAGTGGAAAGCAAACAAGCCTACAAGGTTCAAGAGGATTGCGTAGACTGTTGGGGGTCAGATCAGACCACTGCATTATGGTCAATGAGAGAAAAGGCCTTGGCATTACAAAGAATTAAAGAGAGCATCATCAAACAACCACTTGGCTCGCCACACATGCAACATGCAATGGAGATGCAGAATACATACCTGAGTGGGAGACTTTCCTAATATTACAAGATGGAGAGCCTAGGGCATACATCATGAACAACACTCCAACATATCTTGGGAATAAATACAATAAGCATCTAGACTTTGTCCTTAGGCTAATGAGGGCTCATAAAGCATGAGATGAAAACCTTCAAGTTGAATGCCATTGGAAATAAGACAATTTCCTGAAAGAATAAACAGAGCATCTTCAAACAACCACTTTGTTCACCACACATGCAACGTGCAATGGAGATGCGGGATACAAATAACTGAATGGGAGACTTTCCTAATATTACAAGATGGAGAGCCTAGGGCATACATCATGAACAAGAGCAACACTCCAATATATCTTGGGAGTAAATACTATAAGTATTTAGACTTTGTTATGGTACTAATGAGGGCCCATGAAGCTGTTGATGATGAAAACTGTCAACTTGAATGTCATGGAAATAAGACAATTTCCTGCTATAACAAGAAAATTGGACACATCATAGACTTAAGCAAAGAACATTCTCAACGCTTTGGAAAATACTGCTATACTCTAAGGGACTCAAGGAGTTTAACCACTTACTCATATTTGGTGCATCTCAAGGCTGCAAGCATAGAGGACCTTAAATCAGTCCCAAAGCCAACATCTGGAGCATGAAGAAACAAAGTTTATTTGATGCTCACAATGCAAGCACTCAATTCCTTGAAGAAAACCATAACTACTATGACAAAGTCTCTGGCATTGGAGATGGCGGTGGAAAGAGTCACGCGTTCCGAAGTTCATAAAATGCGTTTAAATAATAGTAATAGTGACACGGATACATTATCAGAGGGTTGGAACATGAATAGAAGTGTCCAGGGAAGTAATGGGAATAATAGTAATAACATGAAAAGTATAAACAGAGTAGATTCAAAAGATGGAAATTCTCATGAGACGATGCCGGCAAACACGCAGCCAGAAAGGGATGCAGAGACAATAGCGTCACTGCACATGGTGATCAACCTACTAAACAGGGACCTAGCAAAAGCACAAAGTGAAATGCAAGCTTTGAAAATAGAAAATGAGGAATTAAAGAAGAAATTTAGTGATCACAGTGATTATGCCACAATTACCAGGCGTGGTGTATCGCGACTGGGTAAATTGCAAGACCACGTGGTTAACGCTACAGGTCCAAACAGGTCCAAAGTTTTGAACAATACTAGTGATCGTGGTTTACACAGAGAAGAAAGGATAGAGACAAGAAACCGCTTCTCGATATTACCAGTTGATGAAGATGTAGTATGCGATCCACCAAAGAAGAAAAGTGTGAAAAAAAAATCTTGCAGCACAAAGTGGAACATCCAGACGAAAGCCCGAAATCAAGATTTATGGAGATAGTCATGCGAGAGGTATTGCAGCAGAGATTAAAGAAACTACGGACAAATTTCAGGTAATTGGTTATGTGAAGCCTAATGCAAAATGTAAGGAGGTTACTTCAGGTGTGTGCCTGAAAACTGAATGTGATGAAAGTGAAACTAAAGTTATTGTAGCAGGCGCAAATGATGTGTATTGCAATGAGTCAGTGAATGTAGTGGGTGAGTTAAACAAAGTGATGGAAAACCAAAAGCTTTCGAGTGTTCTTTTTGTGAATATACCTAGACGTTATGACCTACCATATGACTCATGTGTAAATGTAGCAATAAGAACAACAAACAAAAAACTAAAACTTTTGTGCTCTAGTTATGCAAATGTAACTCTTATTGATGTTGGAAATTTAAATAGGGAGTACCACACTAAACATGGCCTACATCTAAACCACAAAGGTAAACGGCAAATTGCAGTAGAAATAGTACAACAGATTCAAAATAATGTAAATAAAAAAGGTAATTGCATAACTATAAATTCTGTAGGGGAAAACACAGATACTCAAAATTGACTAGTAAGTGATAAAATTGTAGATAAAGATGTAGAAAAAAAAGATAAAGATAACTCAACATTCAGAGTAATACATCAGAACACACAATATATAGCTAACAAAATAAATGTACTAGAAGTATTGCTAAATGAAGTTAATCCTCACTTGGCTATTTTTACTGAACATGCATTAAATTATGAGCAGTCACGATTAACTCAGTTTACAAATTATAAGCAGGTTGATGTGTTTTGTAGAGAAGAGCATAGAAGTGGAGGAGTAATTATGTTTGCAAAAAAAGAAATAACATTCACTAAAATAAAAATTGTAAATAAATTTAGTAAAGAAATGACATTTGAAGTAATAGGCTCACTGGTTTGCATAAATAACAAAAAAAAATAATGGTAATTGGAATATATAGGTCACCAAATTCAAGTCTAGTAGACTTTTTCATTCACTTGGATGATTTTCTAACAACAATTCTTAAACAAGACTCCAAAATTATAATCATGGGTGATCTCAATGTAGAAAGTACAAACAAAGATTTTATAGACATATTAGATAGTTTTAATCTTAAAGATATTCTGATAGGCCCTACGCGAATCACAAAACAAACATGCAGAGCTATAGACCATGTAATAACAAATCTGGAGCAGTCCAAAATCACTACAATAAATAATGATTTCCACATTTCAGACCATACTGCTCAAATTATAGACATACATAATTGTTATATTGAAACTATACAACCGCAATACAAGTATGTTAGGGATACCAGTAGCTCAAAACTGATTAAGCTCAAAAATAGGTTAGAACAAGAAAGGTGGCATGAGGTATATTTGCAAACATCCACAAATGAAAAATGGCAATCATTCTTTAAAATATTTAACAATTATTTTGATGAAGTGTGCCCTAAAATTAAAAAGCGTGAAAAGATTTTAACTCTGCAAAACACAAAACTTCCTCCAGAAATAATTGCCATTCGTGAAAAAATGAAGGATAATTATGAATTTCTAAAAGTGACTAAGCTAGACATCTACAAGACCCTCTATATTAAGTATAAAAAGCAATACAGACAGGCATTAAAGAACTTAGAAAAACAAAATAACAGAAAGAGAATAGAAAACTCATGTAATATTACTAAAGAAATGTGGTCTATAGTAAACCAAAATATAAAACCAACTAATGATGAAACAAATTTAACATACGGGTAAATGGACAAGAAATAGTAAATCCTAACAAAATTTCAAATTTATTTAACCAGTACTTTATTAACATGGGGGGAGATAATAACACCATAATTAATGACCAAAATAGAGATGATATCAAAGTTATAGGAACTATTGGCCTCTTTCAAACTGCTGAAGCAGAGGTAGATAATATAATAAGTCCATTAAAAAATGGTGCATCTGGTTGGGATGATATTACGCCAAAAGTTCTTAAAGCCTGCAAAAAATCATTATTGAACATTCTAGTGTACCTTATAAACCACTCGATTGAATACGTAACATTCCCTGATTTGCTAAAAAACAGTATTGTTCGGCCAATATTTAAAAAAGGAAAAAAGGAATTATTATCAAATTATAGACCAATAACATTAACTTCTGTATTTGCCAAACTGATTGAAAAGATAATATACAAAAGGCTAATAGATTTTTTTGAGGCAAAGAGTGTGTTGAAAAATTATCAACATGGCTTTCGTAAAGGGTTATCAACTATTACTGCTGTATCTGAACTTATACATAATGTGCTTACAAATCTTGAGCAGAGTAAAAAAAACTGTCGGTATTTTCCTAGACCTATCTAAAGCATTCGATAGTGTCTCTCATGATCGCTTGTTGACTAAACTTACCCATTATGGAATTAGAGGGAAAATGCATGATTTCCTCTCTTCGTATTTACAAAACCGAACACAATGTACAGAAATATACTGGAAAAATGGAAATTGCTTAAATAAATGCAAATCAAATTATGAAACGGTGAGAACAGGAGTACCACAAGGATCGGTCTTGGGTCCTCTTCTATTCCTAATTTATGTAAATGATATGCCTATTTCTCCAGAATATAATCTCATTTCCTATGCGGATGACACATCTTTTATATGCACGGACAAAGAATTAAAGCAACTCGAAACCAAGGCCACATCATCCCTTTTAAAACTCTCTGATTATCTGAATGCAGCTCAACTCAAACTCAATATAGATAAAACTAAATGCATTCTTTTCCAACTTAGGGATCAGGAACAAGTGTGTAAGATAGAATACAACAATACACAAATTGAACAAGTAAACAACATAAAATTTTTGGGAATTACAGTAGTCAAAAACTTAAATTTCAATGAACACATAGATGACCTTTGCAAGAAATCAAACTCCCGGCTATACTTACTACGGAAAATAGTAAATCAACTAGATACTGACATGTTAAAACCAGTTTATTATGGAATGATCCACTCACTCATAGAATATGGGATTGAAATTTGGGGTGCAACATCCATAACCAATCTAAATAGGGTATTAGTGATTCAAAAAAAAATGTCTAAGATGCATGTTTGGTCTGAGACAGCGTCACTCTGTAAAAGAGGTGTTTAAAACTTGAAAAATTCTAACAGTTGTATCTCTATATGTCTATAAGATAATTTTGTTAGTTAGAAGAAATGAGATTAGAAATAATCAAAACAAAGACTATTATACATATAATACAAGGGGAATAAATAATTACCATAGGGTGTGTACAACAAAATCTGCAACAAACAAAGATCCATATATCAGAGGGGCCATACTCTTCAATAAACTTCCACAATACATAAAAACTGAACAGGGTAACTCATTTAAAACATTGTTAAAAAAATATCTATTAAGTAAAAGTCTATACAGAATTGATGAATTTTAAATTTGAATATATATATCAGAATATGTTACTGTATAAATGAAATGACAAATTGTAAATAGTACTTTAAAGTGTCTTTTGTTGAAATTGTATGCTTGTTTTTAATGATATGCAAAACTGTAAATAGTACTTTGTTATATGACATTGTAATGAATGTTTGTTCTACACACTTTTTATGACGAAGCCTGAAACATGTATACACTGTCTATAGGTGAAAATAAATTATTATTATTATTATTACTTGGAAGACCAGCACAAACTAAATTTGTGTCCAAAGTCAAATTCCTATTGACTCCTTGCTCAGGCAAGATCAAACTAGGGTCTAACCGTTACAACAACACCATATACTCAGATGGGAGATGGGTACACTACGATGATATGATAAAGTGTCTTAAGTTTGGAAACAGCAAAGAAATAGAACTATGGAATGGTACTACTTACTAGATTCCTGACATATGGAACACAGCATGCTGGGCACAGTCGGAGACCAACAAGGATGGAGCTTCTACACATAAGAGGCCATTGATAGTAGACATAAAAATACATACAGAGCAAACGATTTATAATTTAAGGGAGGAAAAGTGTAACATAGAAGAATACAGTAGACACAAATGGAAGGAAGAGTATTGCAATAAATTTAGGCAGACACTAAATTCTAATTATGGCCAGATATGTCAGTGTGGAAAGATGGCAAAGCAGAATTACATTTAAAGTAACTAAGGTAGGAGCGAACATTAATCAAAGTGACTGCCAATCTGATAAATTGTAGGAACATAATGGCATATTTTAAAAAGAACAGCAGTAACAGATTTGATTTTATATATGAAGCGCAAGATGGCGGCAGTAAGTATGATCACGAGAAGTAGGTCTCAAAATTTGTGTAAAAACAATAGTAAATCAAACAAGGTGGTGTGCAATATAAGCAAAAATCTATTCGAGGACGTCGTAGATACCGGTGGTAATAAAGGTAAGGAGAGGGCTTACAATGAAATGGTTAAGAATCGACATAAACAATTGCCGGAGTGCAGAAGCCCAGCGACGCATGAGGCAGAAGTAATATCGTCCCTACAGGTCATAATAGGGATGTTAAACAAAGACCTACAAAGTGCCCAGTCAGAAATTATTAGGCTTAAAACTGAGAACACAGATCTCCAATCCAAATTATCAGTGGAGCAAGATAAAATCAGTTACGCCGAAGTAGTACAGCACAAAATCAGAGAAAGGCGACCGCAAGGGAGAGCTCAACACGTGCTGGAGAAGAACGATATTCAACTTCACAATAGGTTTGAAATATTAGGCAATGAATTAAATGATAATGTTGGCTTAAAGAACCTAACAAATGGCGCAAGGAAAAAAGTGATGGTGTTTGGTGATTCGTTATTGAAGTTTTCTGATGACCGCTGAAGGAAAACATATTATAAGGTGCTTTGTTATCCAGGAATAAAGGTTTGTGAACTGAACTCTTGGTGGCGATTGATACGCCAGATATGGTGGTGTTGCATGCTGGTTCTAACGATATTAACAGAGGTGTATATGCAGAAGATATAATGGGAGATACTATGGATTTGGTAAATTCCATCAGAAAGGAAGTCCTCGGTGCCAAAATAGTTATTAGTGGAGTGCTTCGCAGATATGACATGACCCAAAGAAAAATAGTTCACATAAATAGTACTTTGAATTGGTTAGGTAAAGTGAGAGATTGCACGATGCTAGATGGCGATTTTTGGTTGGACAACAGTGATTATGCTAGAGATGGAGTCCATCTATATCGCAAAGGTTCACATAAATTTGGGGAACTGCTGTGTTATTGATGTTGTTCTGGCGAGAAACTAGGGACAGGTAGGGTGGATGATATCTACAACATGGGAATTGACTCGGTGGGTGCTCATCCTATAAAACATCATGTTCTAAATTCTTTCTCTATTTTTCACCAAAATGTGCAGAGCATCAGAAACAAGGTTGCTAACTTCGAGGTTTTGCTAAATTACAAAGTATCGATATTTTAGCACTTACCGAATAAAAGATAATCAGAACTGCAGAAAAAACAAAAACAATGGGGGATCTTGTATCTTTGTAAAGGAAAACTTCAAGGTCAAAAGGATATCAATCTTTGATAGTTTAATGTGTGATGAGTATTTTGAAGGCAGTAGAGTCGAACTTTGTGATTTTAAAATTATAATTTGTTTATATAGAAATCCCAGCAGTAACTTAAGTGTGTTTATTACTAAATTAGACAGGATTTTAAACTATTGTTTCAATGTGAAAAGAAATGTAATTATTATAGGTGATCTTAACATAAATTTCTTGGGAGAAAATCATATGAAAAGTCTCACTACTGATCATCTTAATATGTACGGCCTAAAAGCAGTGGTTAATACACCTACTAGAGTAACCCAGGGGACGATGAGTGCTATAGATCAGTGTATTTTGAATACCTCTAATTTTAAGTTTGAATTTGAAAATTTTGATTCTGGCATCTCAGACCACTATGGTCAAATAATAAAAATTGGGCTCAAAAATGAATCTGTTAATTGTGGACAACTACCTTACAAAAAGTGTAGAATATATAGTGATAATAACATTCGATACTTTAACTATCTACTCTCCAAAGAAAATTGGTCAGATATTTATTATCAGAGTGTGGATGAAAGTTTCAATGAATTTAGTAAGATACTTAATTTTAATTTGAATATTGCCATGCCTTTAACAGTTGTAAAAAAGAACTTTACAAAGCCAAATGGATTACAAAGGGTATTAGGATATCTAGTGAAAGGCTTTGGTATTTAAGTAAAGTAATCAAAGAAAATCAAGTCTCAGAGGACATTAAACAATATTATTCACGTTACATAAAAATATAGAACAAAGTAGTTAGGATGGCAAAGAAGGGTTCTAACAGTAACATGGTGAAGAATTCAATAAATAAATCGAGAACTATATGGAACATCATTAAGAATGAGACTACAGGGCAAACAAGTAAAGCTGAAGGTTTTAGTATAAATGTAAATAGTGAGCTAGTATCTAATCCTGAAATTATTGCTCAAGAATTTAACCGATATTTCTCTTCTGTTGTCAATACTATTAGGAGGAAAGACAATATAGAAAGTAACCCGCTGATACTTAATTTACACAATATAATTTGTGAGTCTACATTTTTTACCAACAACTGAAGATGAGCTTCTCGCAGTAATAAAAAATATGAAACCCAAAAGGTCTCTCGGTTTGGACGAGTTCTTGAATATACTTCTCAAAAAATGCTCTATTAATCTGGTAAAACCACTATGCTATATAACAAACTTGTCTCTTAATGAAGGTTATTTCCCTCAGAGTTTAAAGACTTCTAAAATTAAGCTTTTGTTTAAAAAGGGTTCTAAAGTGGAGCTGGAAAACTACCGGCCTATATCTATCCTATCTGTATTTTCTAACATAATTGAAAAGGTGGTGTATAACAGGGTATTACCATTTCTTAATAAACATATTATATCTAAAGATCAGTATGGGTTTCAAAACAAAAGAAATCAACAAATTTAGCTTTGCAGAACTTAATTGAAGAAGTGCATAAAAATCTAGATCGTGGAATTCAATATTTGGGATTATTTCTAGATCAAATTAAGGCTTTTGACCTAGTTGATTATGATATACTTTTAAATAAATTGTATAATTATGGCATAAGAGGAATTCCTTTCAACTGGTTCGAATCATATTTAAGTAACAGAAAGCACTTAACTGAGGTCGAATATGTTGAAAATAGTTTAAATGAAATTAAAGTGGTCAGCTCTAACATAGTTGACACAAAGTTTGGGGTACCCCAGGGTTCGATTTTGGGCCCCCTATTATTTTTAATATACATTAACAACTTAGCCGAAAATAGTCACCTTAGTAATAATAAATTTTCACTCTTTGCAGATACTACCTGCTAATTTCTGGGAAAAATGAATTCGATTTTAAATCAAACTCTGATACAGCAACTGAGTTTGTTGTTAATTGGTTTAAAGACAATAGGCTTGTTATTAATAAAAATAAAAGTTTAGTAGTAGGATTCCATCATAAAGTGAATAAAAATTTTAATTTTCTTGAAGTTTACTTAGATAATGAATCAGTAACTATCAGAGAAAAAATTAAATTTCTTGGGGTGTGGGTTGATAGTAATCTCAATTGGGAAATTCATGTTGAATCTTTATCAAATTTTTGTTTTGCTTTATACACTCCAAGATCGTCGGTGAATCTTATACTCCCTATTTTGCTTATTTTCATTCTCACTTAACCTATGGTATAATTTTTTGGGGAAAAATCAAGCCATTGTAACCGAGTCTTTCTAATCCAAAAAAGAGGCAATTAGGCTAATGCATAACCTTTCTAGTACTACTAGCTGTAAACCTTATTTTAAAGCTCTAAATATCTTAACAGTTCCATCAATTTATCTTTATGAAATGTTGTATTAACCCACAAGCAGGTAAACAGTTTTATTACTAATGCGGACATCCATGACCATAATACAAGAAGTAAATTAAACCTTCATAAAATAGGGCATAAGAGATCCCTATATGAGAAAAGTTTTTATCATAGTGGTATTCAATTGTATAATTAACTCCCTACCAGAATATTAATATGTGTAATTTTTCTTGGATCTGATTTAAATTCTTTTATATTTTATTTGAAACTGATTTTTATTGCTTTTTAATATGTATGAGTGCGAGGGACACCACCTCGATATCGATATGATAGGTTAATATATTTAGCATGAAGGAGATTTTTTACCACCTTTAAGCAGTTATCCTCTATGGCAATATTCAAAAGGAAATTAAGAGATTCTTAATTCTAAAATGCTTTTATTCAGTGAACGAACATCTGGAAATGGCTTAGTTTACTAGTTTTATTTCAAGTTTGTACTAGAATTCTAATACTGTAAATATCTGTAAGTAGTAACTAGTATAAGTATATTTTGTGATTATTATGTAATTCCTATTGACGAAACCGATATTTCTGTAATGAAATCATATGGTGAATAAAATTGATTTGATTTGATTTTATATAGATATGTGTGTATATCTTTATTTCTCAGTCATTTAAATTTTTGAAGCAATAATTTATGTATTTGTTCTTGTAAGAAGCAGACCTTTATTACACAGGCATTCTTTTCATTATGAAAGCTGCCCTAATCTAAAATTTCACATCCATTTTTCCTTACTTCTCAAACACCTACTAGTTTCCTAGTTCAATTTCACCTAGCCAGAGCAACAGATAGCAAGATCCTGCCCTGGAATCGCCTATGCTAGGATTGGACCTAAAAGCATCCAGAATGTCAAGACCCCCAATGCCATTTATGCCTCTCTGAATTTAGTGAAAAACTGTGATTATTTGTTAAGAAACCGGATTGAGAAGCATGCCACAGAAATTCATGAATGCAACAGCAATGAACAAATCATTGGTAAGAGGAAAGATAATTACAACAAAATATTGAAACAAAAGGAAAGTGCCTAACAGCGACAATGCCAGAAGTCATATGATACAATAGTTTGCTTCAAAAGGTTATTGAAATTATGAGGGACTTTGAGACGGATTATCGCCCATGTGAATAAGCGCATAACCAATCTTTGTAATTGATTAAATTGTTTAGGTTAATTAGTAAGTAAGATATAATGTATGTGATAGTTGAAAATGAGTCGGAATAGTAACACTCACCTCACTTATATGTAATTATGTTCAAAACATATGTTTCAAGGGCAATTGCCCTCTTCTTCAGTTGAAATCCGACTGATGGCTGGAATTTGTGCTCTGTGGTCTATTACGGTGGAGCCATCTGGTGTTCTCAGTAGAAGTTCATAATCATGTGGCGGTATTTCAAAATTCATCAGTTGGTCTTTTTGTTGTGTAATGAGAATATTCTCCCAAACTGTAAGTTCTGCCGGGTTGTTTACAGGTTTTAGCAATTTTATGTCATTTTGTATTTCATGATGTGATGTCCAAAAATGGTATGCTACTGCCGATTTATCTGTTTGTTTCTGTTTGATATGTCTGAAATGTTCCTTTAGCCTTGTTTCCAGTCTTCTTTTTGTTTGGCCAATGTAACATGATTTGCAGTCCTTGCAGTCAATTCTGTAGATGCCTGATCTCTGGTTTGTAGGTATGGGGTCTTTAATGTCTGTTTTCAATGCATTTTTTATGTTGAATTGGTTACTTGAAGCTAAACTTATATTGTATTTCTTGAAAATTTTTTTGAATTTACTATCTGCTGTTGGGTGATAGGTGAATTTTTTATATATAACTTTCGGTTTTTGTATGGACAAAGTGGTGATTTGTTTTAAGGTTAATTTCTCCTTATGTTTTTTTATTTTTGGACATCACATCATGAAATACAAAATAACATAAAATTGCTAAAACCTGTAAACAACCCGGCAGAACTTACAGTTTGGGAGAATATTCTCATTACACAACAAAAAGACCAACTGATGAATTTTGAAATACCGCCACATGATTATGAACTTCTACTGAGAACACCAGATGGCTCCACCGTAATAGACCACAGAGCACAAATTCCAGCCATCAGTCGGACTTCAACTGAAGAAGAGGGCAATTGCCCTTGAAACATATGTTTTGAACATAATTACATATAAGTGAGGTGAGTGTTACTATTCCGACTCATTTTCAACTATCACATTGATTAAAACTTCACTTGTCTCAAACTTCTGAGTTATTTAATTAAAGATATAATGTATTTATTGTATATTGCATGTTCAGAGAGATTGTTCCTGGAAAGCATTTCTAACTTTGAGATGGATTATCGCCCAGGTGAATAAGCGCATAACCAATATTTGTAATTGATTAAATTGTTTAGGTTAATCAGTAAGTAAGATATAATGTATTTATTGTATACTGGAAGTTCAGAGAGATTGTTCCTGGAAAGCGTTTCTAACTTCAACTCCAGAGTTCTCAAGTGACAAATTCAGTTGTTTACGCTATTTCTTTGTCTATTGCAAGAGGGGAAAGACGCTATTGTGTGGTCACATCTCCGCAAGAGAAAGTGAAGAAGACACATAAACTCGGGAACCACGAGGAAATTTAGGCCAAGAATCACGTGAAAGACGCAATGACCAATTACAATTAATCACGTCAGGACAGAAGCGCACCCCAAGCCACTTTCGGCGCCAAAAATGGGCCAATGAGATTACGAGTTGAGGGTTTAATGCGAGGGTAGAATTTGTTATAAATATAGAGTATTCGCCGCAATTTTTACGCAGTTGAGATGTAACTCCACGGGGAAATCTGTGACACCCAAAACGAGTGAACACGCGAGTTAACAGAGTTATTATAGTGAGTCAGGCAGTTGAGATGTAACGCCAAGGGGAAATCTGACACCCAACGCGCGAATTAGCAGAGTTATAGTGATGAGGCAGTTGGAATGTAACTACACGTAGACTCTGTGATGCCCGAATCAAGAATCCTCGTAAATATACTAAAGTTATTACAGCGATTCACACAGTTGAAATAAATGTAACGCGTAAGGAAGCCACGGCGGAAATTTAAAGAGTCTACAATTATTCTGCACGTAACCGTTGCACACGTCGCCGCGTAAAGTTTAGTTACCTTTATGCGCGTTACGGTCTTGTTCGAGGGAAATTATCGAAACTCAATCGCGCCAGGAACATTCTCGGGAACGCTTGAAAAAGAGAAATAAAGCTTGATTGAACGAAAAGTGCCGATGTTATTTAAGTTAATTCCCGTACCACTCCCTGGAGATCACCGTAGCTAAATACCAAAGCTAGATATAAATAGGTCTCAATTGTTCGTCGCTGAGCCCACCAATAGCCGAGGAGCATCGAGAATCGACTTTAGTAGCTGCAACGCCGGATAGAGGACCAGTCGTCGCTGCACAGCCCAATCCCACCAGGTACGTCCTCCAGTTCCCGCCACAACTTCAACCCGAGTTCTCAAGCGACGAATTCAGTTGTTTACGCTTATTTCTTTGTATATTGCAAGAGGGGAAAGACGCTATTGTGTGGTCGCATCTCCGCAAGAGAAAGTGAATATGACATATAAACCGGGGAACCACAAGGAAATTTAGGCCAAGAATCACTTGAAAGACGCATTGACCAATTACAACTAATCACGTCACGGCAGAAGCGCACCCCAAGCCACTTTCGGCGCCAAAAATGGGCCAATGAGATTACGAGTTGAGGGTTTTTCGCGTGGGTAGAATTTGTTATAAATATAGAGTATTCGCCGCAATTTTCAGGCAGTTGAGATGTAACTCCAAGGGGAAACCTGCGACGCACAAAGCCAGAGTATGCCCGAACTAGTCTAGTTATAGTAGTTGAGGCAGTTCAGATGTAACTCCAAGGGGAAATCTGTGACACCCAAAACAAGAATCCTCGTAAATATAGTAAAGTTATTACAGTAATTCACACAGTGGAAATAAATGTCACACGTATCCACGACGCCAGAAACAAGGAAGCCACGGTGGAATTTTAAAGTGTCTACAATTATTCTGCATGTAACAGTTGCAGTCGTCGCCGCGTAAAGTTTAGTTACCTTTATGCGCGTTACGCTCTTGTTCAAGGGAAATTATCGGAACTCAATTGCGCCAAGAACATTTTCGGGAACGCTTGTAAAAGAGAAATAAACCTGGACTGAACGAAAAGTGCCGACGTTATTTTAAGTTAATTTCCGTACCACACCCTGGAGATCACCGTAGCTAAATACCAAAGCTAGATATAAATAGGTCTCAATTGCTCGTCGCTGAGCCCACAAATAGCTGAGGAGCATCGAGAATCGACTTTAGCAGCTGCAACGCCGGAAAGAGGACCAGTCGTCGCTGCGCAGCCCAGCCCCACCAGGTACGTCCACCAGCTCCATATGCCCCAAAACTTAAATCATGCACTCAGTGAAATCGAAGTCAGAGCAGCAGATGGCAAGATCCTGCCCTGAGATTGCCTGACTAGGATTGAACCCAAGATCTCCCAAAATTTCAAGATGCCCAATGCCATTCATGCCTCTGTGAATTTAGTGAAAAACTATGATTATTTGTTAAGAAATTGGATTGAGAAGCATGTCACAGAAAGTCACAAAGGTGACAACACAAACAAATTAGTGATAAGAGGAATGATAATTACAATGAGATCGCCTGACTAGGATTGAACCCAAGATCTCCCAAAATGTCAAGATGCCCAATGCCATTCATGCTTCTGTGAATTTAGTGAAAAACTGTGATTACTTGTTCAGTAATTGGATTGAGAAGCATGTCACAGAAAGTCATGAAGAAGGTGACAGCACAAACAAATTAGTGATAAGAGGAATGATAATTACAACAAAATATTGAAGCATAAGGAAAGCGTGTCTAACAATGGAAGAGCAACGATGCCGGAAGAGCACGTGATACAATAACTTTAATTCAAAAGGTTATTGAAATTATGTAGGACTCAAATCATGCATTCAGTGAGGTCGATAGACTGAAGGAAGAAAACAAACTAGGAGTAAGAAAAAATGGTGATAAACAGTGGAAAATTTGTGATGAATAGAGCATAGTACAAGGACAAAAGTGACATGCAGTCATCAGCAAACCCTACAATAGTTACAAAAGGTGCATACCATTGGCGGATTTTGAATCTAAAGAAGATTCAAATGAAGAACCCAGGTCAGTAGTTGCACCAATTTTGGCACAGATACCTTTTGACACAAGGCGAGGAACATTGTCCAGCTTAAAATGCTCCATTTCACAGGATTGTTTAATGTTATGCTTATCAAAGCTGACAAGGCTATCTGTATGTTTCTCAGTGATAATGGTAACAGTTTGAATAACAATTTGTATATTCATTTTTGTCTATCTTTTGTTTTGTCTTCTAAACATTTTATTGGTATTTCTATATGTATTTACTGAGAATAAACAAGGTTATATTGATGTGGCTTACCAACTGAGATATTCTTTATAAACAACCACAAAGCAACCATAATATAACAACCTGGAGGCCAGTTAATTGCATTCATGTAATTATCATTACAAACAGTGGTTCAAGTACTTTTGCATACACATTAAGTAACAGTTTGCTTTAGTTACAAGGCGAATATAGAACAAAGTGAGAGCAGTGAAATCAGGCAAAACAAAATATAATCCTTCACAGCTGGAAAGAACACAACCTTAATCACGAGTAGACCAATCCTCATTGTCCTAACAGAAATGCTGCTTGTATGCTCAGCCTCAGCAAAAATATGTTCCACTCAGGTTTCAGAAGGACCTTTCAGTCTCAAACATCACAAAGTTGATTTCTCCAATACCGAGAACAAACTGAAGCCTTCAACTATGTAGAGACTCATAGAAATGCTCAGATCATGAAAGTGCTTCGAGAAGCTACTGCTACAATGGAGGCAACTTAGACCCTAACACTGGATGCTTTGATGAGTACAGGGATTATCTTCCCAACCAGAAAGAAATTGAATAGTGGAAAGCAAACAAGCCTACAAGGTTCAAGAGGATTGCGTAGACTGTTGGGGGTCAGATCAGACAAGTGCATTATGGTCAATGAGAGAAAAGGCCTTGGCATTACAAAGAATTAAAGAGAGTATCATCAAACAACCACTTTGCTCGCCACACATGCAACATGCAATGGAGAAGCAGGATACAAATAACTGAATGGGAGACTTTCCTAATATTACAAGACGGAGAGCCTAGGGCATCATCATGAACAAGAGCAACACTCCAATATACCTTGGGAGTAAATGCTACAAGTATCTAGACTTTGTCATGGCGCTAATGAGGGCCCATGAAGCAGTTGATGATGAAAACCGTCAACTTGAATGCCATGGAAATAAGACAATTTCCTGCTATAACAAGAAAACAGAACACATCATAGACTTAAGCAAAGAACATTCTCAATGCTTTGGAAAATACTGCTATACTTTAAAGAGCTCAAGGAGTTTAACCACTTACTCATATTTGGTGCATCTCAAGGCTGCAAGCATAGAGAACCTTAAATCACTCCTTTAAGACCAATATTTGGAGCACGAAGAAACAAAGTTTAATTTGATGCTCACAATGCAAGCACTCAGTTCCTTGAGGAAAATCCTAACTACTGTGACAGAGTCTCTGGCATTGGAGATTGATTGCAGAAATGCTTGGAAGGCCAGCACAAACTAAATTTGTGTCCAAAGTCAAATTCCTATTGACTCCTTGCTCAGGCAAGATCAAACTAGGGTCTAACTGTTACAACACCACCATATACTCAGATGGGAGATGGGTACACAACGATGATATGACAAAGTGAATTAATTATAGTGGTACTGTTAACACACACTTCACTTACTTTTATTGAGTAGGACGATTGTTTCGCGGACTGTTGCCCGCATCCTCAGCTGTTGAACCACTACTGCTTGGGTTTGGATTCCAAGTTGTGGTTGAGGATGTGTTGGTTGTGGTGACATCTGTTGGGCGGGCGATGAGACTTGTTAAGCAATCCTTAGGGGGAAAACTCCATGTTCATCAATGCGGGCGAAGAGACTTGTTAAGCAATCCTTAGGGGGGAAACTCCATGTTCATCAATGTGTGGCGGTATTTATGAATTTATGAATTTTCCCACAGAAAAACTCCCAGAATTTCTCAGAAAATGGCTACACACCACAGACCTACACATTACAGAAATTAAAGACTTGATCAAACTCGCCAACCTATGCATAAAACAGTCAGCTTTCAGCTTTAATAACCACATATACCAACAAGTCACAGGCCTAACTATGGGAAACCCACTTTCTCCATTCTTGGCAGAACTGTTTATGGGTGCATTTGTAACTCACATTACCAAAGCCTTTCCACAAATTTTCAAAAT